>JAVDOI010000021.1:2832105-3269605 GCA_032191485.1 Leptoclinus maculatus | reverse complement strand
TTCCGCTCTTTACATGCAGTGTCTTTTTTTAAATAAACTTCTGTGTTCAGAGAGTCACTGCCGTTCTGCAAAACTAGGGTCAAATAAGTCAGCGTTGACTAAGTTTCACACGGGACACGAACAGTGGTCTGCTGGCTGAGAGTCCTTCGCTTGACCCATTCAACGTGGAGATCCCCAGAACAAGTCAAAATGTAAGTTTGTCCAATAGTTCGTAGCAAATACAACACCAGACCCAATGACGTTCTTCACAACCTCAACTGTACTTTTCATTTCTTTCATTTGCTGTGTCGGATGTTCACAAGTTACCGATGGAAAGAATCCTGTTGAATCTTTACAAAAACAAAACCCACAACAGTTTAAATTTGTTCGAGCATTTATGAAAAATACTTTATGAAACTTGGTTTGAAGCGGTCATACATCCTCTTTACAAACTCAAACAATCTACGAGGAAAATAAGCCTCACAAGTCATGGCGGAGTTCACATTATGGAAAAATGTCCTCTTCTTCTTATTGCCTCTTCATCTCTTCATCCATTGAAGAAAAGATTCATAAAAAGAAATTAAATTCAAACTTTGTCATCTGAGGTCGCAGACAAAAATCTTGTGCAAGTTTCTCCCCCTTTGGAACGGCATTCAAAGCCGTTTAAATGAACAAAAACATCTACAAAAATTGAACCGAGGTAGTTCAGTGTACATGTATTAAGACACAAAACGCCAATCTGTTCTCAATGCCCCGACAGCATCCTTGGAGAGATTTCATTTTCCCTCAAGTGCCTGCCTCCCATCTCTTAGAAAAGTGTGTTGTCGCTTCTCCACAAGGTTCCCCCACTCGGAGGATGCGTCTCTCTTCAGTTGGAGTTCAAGTGTCTAATCTTCTGCGTCTCAAGGTCAGCGTTTGTATGCACTCTTAAGGGTCTTGATTCAAACAAATGAGAAAGAAAATTAATCGGAGGCAATGTAGGAAGTGTGTGTGTGTGTGTGTGTGGTCATGTGTGCAGGCATGAATGCAAATTACTTTGTGTGTGTGTCCAACTGGAATCGGGGGGGGTAGAGCTCAGCTGCTCAGGTCCTCGGCCTGGCGGGATTGAGCGAGGGATGAAAGAGAAAGATAAAAAGACGGGGAGAGAAAAGGTGAAAGAGGGAGAGCGATCACTGTGCAGAGCGGAACATTGTTCTCTGGATCACAGTCAGAAGGTTGTTCATGTTTCCGTCTCTGTGCATTCCTGTCATGCTCACGACTAAATATGAGGTTTGCTACAGTGAGATTCTGGTGTTTGTCATAATTCACAGGTCCATGTAAGGACTTCCTCAGACAACTGACTCCACCCACAGGCCTTTTGTATCCCAACATCCCAAATCTAGGCTCAACATGACAGTAGAGTGAGGTTTGACAGAGGATGACTGTACAGCAGGGCTTCTTGTTGTCAAAAGTCCCCATGTGGTTATAATAAAAAGGGTGCAGCTCCTTTGAGCATGTACGGGAACATAAAAGGGAAGGCAGCAATTTGCCCTCATTGTTTTGAAAATCAAATATAGTCGGTACTATATATTTCATACTTATTAAAGTCTTTATGCTCATCAACAGTCTCCGGGAATGTTTCAACAGAAGCTACAAAATTATAAAAATAAAAACATTTTCTTGCCAACGTCGATGTCACGTCCTTAATCTCAAAGAAAACGAGATAAATACAGACGTGAGTGGTGAAAGAGAACAGGAGGGGCACATTATCATCCCTGTCATCCACCCATCCCTCCTCTCCTGCTCTCCACTTTGTATCCCCTGTTCCCTCACATATATTATTCCCCCCCCCCCCCTTTTGGCGGCCAGGTTCACACCTAAACAAACCTCCAACCACGGAGTCCTCCCCATTGTATCCAGGCCACGCTTTAAGTCATTCTTTCCTCTGTGTAAAGATATAAAAAATGAAAAATGAAATATACATCCACAGTGGAATGCTTTTGCTCTGACTGTGTTCCAGTCATTCTTCCAACTCTAACCAAACACAACGCCTGACCAACAAACAGCCTTTACATCCTCGACACAAGGATGCACAGGTGAACACACCCGGAGGATAAGTGGGACGCTATTAAGTAGTGAGTCAGGAATCAACACAACACACACACACACACACACACACACACACTACTCTAATCCCATCTGCTAAAACACAATGTGTGTGTGTCCCTGCATGATCCCTGTTAGTACAACTGTGTCACTGTAGGAGATATGGAGATAAAGAAAGACGTACGAAGGAATACAATTACCATCTTGAGCTCATTTTTGCGGTCGTCTCGTTCTCTTTGGAGTTGAATTTTAAAATCAACTGTGACGTTATCTATTATAAATGTGTTGGCATGTCAGAGTGACATACACACACACGCCGACACATTCACATTCAGAGCTAACGCTAGGTTTTCCCACATGTGCCGGCTCCAGATGGCCTCAAAGAGACAACGGGTAATGCCAACATCACACACACACACACACACACACACACACACACAGTAATGAACCCTGACACCCCTCTAACCAGGTTTCATGCTGGGATCAAAAACAAAGTAAAAAAAGAAGGCTGAATCAAAAACGGATGGCGGTGAAGGCTTTAAAGAGAGGGAGAGACACAATTACCTCCCTTACAATAAGAGGGAAACTAGAGAGATCTTTGTGATGACATCAAAGCCATGCGAAGAGCACCTGTACACACAGAAAGTCAACGAACCAAATAAAGAACAATTACTTTAATTGCTCAACATATCCAGCCCGTCTGTGTGGCTGCACCTGAGGAGGTCCTTGACATGAATTTTAACATTGTTACTCGTCATCTTTAAAGAGTAGATATTCGTGCATGATGATGAATTCCATCTGACACTTTAATGACACAATATTATCTTCTGTTCCTCTCAAGGAGACACACAACTTAAGGTTACCAAAGTAACAACTGAAGGAAGTCCATGAAATGGGATTGAAAGCTTTGAACCTTGAACTTTGGACCTTTACTTCTTGATATGCATTTTTCTGGTCATCACTAAGACAGCACCATGATGACATCTTCTATATTTTAGGCGTTGGGAGACGTTGGGTTGAATAACGTCACGACGAGCATCATAATTAGAACGTCAACATCGTGCTGTAGCTTTAAGTCGTCGGGGTGGTTCAGGTGAATAGAAAAGTCTATTTGATGTTCCACTCCCACTCCGGGTCACGGACATCATGTTGACTGATTATTTAATGCCAATTATCAAGATATTACCTATTAGATCGGAATTATGAGACAGAGACGTCACGACGTTTTTTGTTATTTGATGAAAGCAATGCACTCCTGCAGCAGAGTAAAAGTAAAAACTCTAACCCCTGACTGAACTCACCTGGCTTTTACCATCTCTGCCGTATTAGTGAGAGAATAATCTTCAGGATATGTTGTCCCTCTCTAGACCTCGTAGGAAAAGGACTTATCCTTTGTAGAAGCGCACTGACCTTTCTGAGCTGATAAAGCACAGCAAACATTAAATGACAGAGCTAATTGTTTCACCCCAGAGTCCATTCGGTCTCTCTCATTCCTCTTTACTTCCAACAGGCCCTTCCATCATTTCTTCTAATTTCTCACAATTACCGTCTCCTTATGCTCTCTCTCTCGTGGGGACGCGTGTGTGTGTGTGTGTGTGTGTGTGTGTGACCTTCGTGAACTGTATGGCCATTTATGGAAATTAGATAAAGTTGCCTCTTGCGTGACTCATTGGCATGCATTAAGCACTGTACAACAATAACACACACACACAGACGTGCACATAAAGACCATCTTAAATCGAGGATATAGGACTAAATTAAAGGTAAAAGCGCTTTTGGTTTTCTTCTTTTGTGAAACATCATCTGCTTTTCAAAAAGCCATGTTCAGTGTCCTCTTCCCCCCCGCTCTAATGGATTTTTGATTTTTCCAGAGCATGCAACACAATTAGCTCGTCTTCCTTTTTTATTAATGACACATTTACTCTTTTCTTTTCCCTCGCTCTTGTTTATTCTTGCACTAAATTGGAGAGCAAAGAGGCCTTAAAAGTGCATGTCATTTGTCTGTGGCTGTGTGTGTAATTTGAATATGCTCAGGGTTCATTGTTTTTTATGAAACCTATAAATTCATCAGTGTTTATATTGAATACAAACAGATAAAAATGTAATAAAAAGCGCAAAAAAATCAAGGAAAAAGTCAGATTTTTAAAATGCCATTGGCAGTCAAGACACTGAAGTGGAACCATTTATTGTTTTTTAATACCTAAGAGGCCGTGTTGCATAATCAGCTGCTCATTTGCATTCTTTCCACATTTTTCTTTTTGTTATCATTAGAAGCAAACATTACCATTGAATCCAGGTGAGAAATCCAATTGAGTCTTTTGAAAAACTCTCAGTACTTTACCGTGAAAATGTGATGAAGAATTCTAACGGAGAACTTTAAATACAATTTGGTAAGAGAAAGAGGTCATCGGGGCTGTTGACAAGCCCGACTACGCAGGGAAACGTAAAAGACAGAAAAGTTTTACATACAAGAAAGCTAATACGTGGAGAATTTTCCATGCAAATCTGTTGGAGGGGGGGGGGGGGGGGGGGGGGTTTGCCTGCATTTGCACCATGCAAGCTGTAATCTGAGACATGAAATGTTGAGACTAATCACGAGGATGCTCGAGCACCATCACAAATCTACCTACAAGGGGCGATCGTTTGTGGAACGCGACTCTGCGCCCTCCATCACGCTGAATGTTGATGAGGGATACGTACACGCAGGAAAGAAGCAAATTAATAACTACATGGAACAAAAACCACGACTGACATCCACATACAATAAGCCAGACTTTCCTTCCAGTCTAAAGCACGAGGCAGGAGAAAGATGCATCGAGGCAGCGATGGAAATGAAAGCTGCGTGACCTTCTTCAAGTCGGTCTCTATTAGCTCTTTCTGTCTTTGCGTCAAGGTGAGTACACATAAACACTTGTATTACTCTCTGTTTTTGTAGACTGTGTAGACAAATAAGGATTTAGCTTAACAGGGGTGGGAGACATAAGGAGATCAAACACAGGTCGCCCTCATTTCTGCAACTCAACAGAAAGAACTGGTAAGATCAAGGCGCGGCCACATAGCTCCTACTGGAGAAGAAGCAGAGGAACAGTGAAGGGACTAATGAACTGTACATGCACTTTGCCCAGAGGAACCACAGCAGAATGTGAACGATACAACGGTTCATGTCCCTGTAAAAGCCTCTGCTCTGGATGGAGTACAGTACTTCCTAATAGTTCTAACTGCGACTCATTCCGTTCATACATTCTGCACATTCATCTGAGGGACACAAACTCAAGACGAGGTTACAAGGAAAAAATACGGCTTTTGATAATAAATTTGACGAATAAGTGCAGAAGCATTTGGACATAAAGCGTGTATTAGAGGTAACCCGAGAGAGACGCAGTGAAGGCATTGTATTTTTTCACGGTCATCATGCCGGAATATTGATTTTGGTAATGATGTGTGGATTAGTAACGATAACAATGAGGTAGAAATGGATGCCGCCTTCATTTTAATCACACACGCAGTTAGCTTATCTTAAGTCTCTCAAGTCCTCCTTCCTGCTTCAGACTTGGCTTTCAAGTCCAAGAGTTTGCCTTCATATGCTGCTTTATAACCAACAGACACATCCACTGGCATCTTTTGTTCCTCCTGCCTTTATTCCTCGTTTCATTTCGTCTTTTCTTCAGCCGTCCTTCATGCAGCTCGGTTTTTCTCCTATATCGAGCCCTGCTGTACAGAAATCTGCTGAGAAACTCGCACCAAGATACAGACACCCAAATGAAATCAAGCAGAGCCTCCCTCCTGGGTCCATGTCCCACTTCCTCGCCAGGCAGTACGTGGCCATACTGCCGCCGTGCGACTGACGGACTTCTGGCACAGAACGGCGGCGCGGCGGACACAAAATCCCTCTCAAGGAGCAGATGCTTGCTTCCTCTTGACATATGCCCCTGAGATGGTGCAGGGTGGAAGGGAATTGGAGGGGAAGGCAGGGAATATTAGAAGGGGGAGAAGGAGGGAGTTAATCTGGAGGAGCAGAGGAAATGAGGATACGACAAGAGAAATGAAGGATCGTTCTGAAATGATGTCTTATGTGTTGTTGGATATTTAAAAATGTCTCTGCAGCTATGATTCTGAGTCAAATGTTATCCCGTCAGACCGTCATGTAGGTTACGTAAAGCCCTTCCAAGGCCAGTGAGGATGAGGATTTAAAGAAAAGCTCTCGCTATCTAATAGTTTAGAGCTAAGGGCACGGGGGCCAATGTTAGAGAATGAGTTGAAAAGAGAGACGAGAAAAGAGCCAGAGAGCAAAGTGAGCTCCTTCTCGGGCTGAAGACGAACAGATGGTGTCGGGTGGTGAAAGAAGAGCGACGAAGGGATAAGATAGGATGAGGAGAGAGAGAAAGAGATGAGGGGATTACAAGAAAGAATTGCCACATCCGTTTCCGAACCGCCTCTTTGCATCATTTCTACTCTGCAAATACTATCGACAGGTCACCACACTCCCATTACAAAGAGAATGCATCGACAGTGCTTCACTCCACAATCAAAGATGTGGTTATTACAGGCGTTTTGCTGCCTGAAAGGTGCATACATCCACAGTCACTTTAGATTGGATTGGATGTTTTTGAAGGATGGGGAATCAACGTGAAGCGATGGGTCGTGATCCGTATTCAGAACCAGAATGTTTCATCAGTGGCTCTTTTCAAAGACTCCACATTAACTTGGCCTTGGTGTTTCAGTACTGACTGGGCCTTCAAACAAATATAAAGAGGTAATATCCATATTTATGCATGTTTGATTTCAAACATCAGGTCATCCAAATTACAAAAGCATTCTTTCTTACTAAGCTCTAGTCGTACCTAGTCATGCGGGGAGTTTGGGTTTCACGGGATCATTGCTGCAGCCTCAACATAATGGTGAAAACTAGATGAGCATGTTTGATGCTCACACAATCAAACAGCCGTACTAGCTGCTCTGTGAGGCTGTTTTTAGGCTTACACTTACGCAATTAAGCTAAAATTGTGGTTTTTGGGTTGCAATAACTACATTTGGTAGGTAAAATACCTGTGTTTGTTACGCATAACTACACAAGTTACCTAACTACGGTAAAAAAGGTCAACGTTTCACACAAACAGCGGTCTCCTGAGTGAAAGTCCTGTGTTTGTTTGACCCATCAATCCTCCCTCCAACCTGCCCTCAGCGGACTTTCTCGCCCTTTATCGTTGCTCTGATTGTCTAGTGCCGATACGCAAATGGATTAACATTGGAGTTCGTTGACGCCGAGGGGCACGGACCTAAGAACAGCGTTAGCTAAATGCTAACACTAGCTTCTCTCCCTTTCTTCACAGCAGCCACGTATCTGTCACACACCCTTAACTCTGGTCTTCTCTTCGTCTTGTCAGATTTGACCATCGTTTGACATTTACTTTGTGGTAATAATCACAGAAAATACTGTATATTACACACGCAATGTGTAAGGTGTGCGCATTACACACACACTTCCCAAAACCAATACTGTTGCAAGGTGAAATCTTTTCATTAAAGCAAACAAACAAGCAGAGAAGCACACTTAGAGAGCACCGTAAACAGCCATTCTAAGTCTCTCATTAATACGCACAAGAATTTAATTAACGGCTATTGATGAGCTTCGTCTGTCTTAAGGACATGTTTGTTTGTGAATATGAATGCGTGTGTGTGTGTGTGTGTGTGTGTGTGTGTGTGGGTGCGTGTCTGTGTATCTTGAGGACACGCTCGTTATGCAGTCATTATACGGTGATCTTGATTCGTCAAGCGTGAAGAGGAGAAGCACGCACACACACTCGTACAGTGTAGAATATGAACACGGCGAGTAGACGGATTAGATGGGAGTTTTTAATCATCTTAATTAAGCCTAATTGTTATTTGTTGAATATGTGGCATTTATGAAGTTCACCGGAATACCAAAGCAGATTGAGCACTAATTAAAACCGAAGAACTGTGTTTCATTACAAGAATCTGTTAAGAAGCGAGAGAGGTTCGGTGGTGGAGGAGTATCAACAACATCAGGCACACAGTAGGATTACTAACACGAGGGTTCCTTGTGGCTCGATAAAGACGTTACAACGAGTCACTTTCTAATATCGGTATGCTGTTATGGACAAACGATGCAAGCATCTAAACATCATAAGTGTGACATTAGAGAACAGCTATTAGCAGCCAAAGTAATGACAGTGAGGTTATTTAATGGGCCTTTGCATTTTAAGATACCGCGTAGAGAAGTTGTGTTTAATAGGCAGCGGGGAGTCTGTAATTGGCAGTTTATACTTCACAGGTAGATAATTGTGAGCGTGAGTGTGTAAGAGAGTGTGTGTTATAAAGTAAGATGAATGCCTGATTCTTCTGTGGCTGGCAAGAGTCTTCCTACAACAGTAATTACAGACTCTCGTCTCTCTGGAAGATGATCCAGGAGCACGCACACACACACACACACACACACACACACACACACACACACACACACACAGATCCTGCCAAAAGACAACACCCAGCACTCCCTTCCTAGATGCACCTGAGGAAAGAATAACTGTCACCACACACACACACACACACACACACACACACACACACACACACACACACATTCTTGCACCTGAGTACACTCACTTGCCAGCAAAAGGCCACAGCACCGTCTGTTCCTGCCACACACACACACACACACACACACACACATCCTCTGTCTCTCCTCTGAGCACTTCATTTTCCTTCTAATTCTATTCTCTGATTTTGTATTTATTTTCAACAAATGCACTTTTCTTTTAGTCTCTTTTACACTGTTTGGCTGATTCATTCATAATGATGCCCATTCATGTGACTTTAAGAGGAGTTTCATTTAGTTGACAAAGTAGGAAAAATAAAGATCTAAATGTGTATTTTGTATGTTTTCTTTCCAATATTCGATACATGCAAAACACCTGAAAAAGTGTTGAAATAAAGTCTGTGTCTCGGACACATGTGGCCTAAAAGTGCTACGATGGCAGGTGTGAACAACCACACATGACAGATGATGTGCGAGTTGGTGTTGTGTGTGTCTCTGTGTGTGTTTTTATACACACAAGTTAAATGTCTCAAGGAGTAAGACAAGTCTTCATACATCATTAATACAAACGCACACATGTTTAGCAGGTTGCCACCTTATCCCAAGTGGCGTTGAACGCCTTGTGAAAACCCCTGGTGACCCAGAGGAAATCGCGGACAGATTGAAGATGGGACAACAGGAGGAAGAGGAGGAGGAGACGATGTGAAGAGGGAGGAAGACACACCTGTTATTAGCTTTTCTCCAGACGGTTGATCGGAGGGAAGTTGGGACAGATAGGTCGAAAGAGGGACGGTGAGAATGAGACAGAAGGAGATCCTGGGAGAGAGATTGTCAGGCATTAATAATGGATGGCAGATCCTTAGAGACCATGTTCAGACATTAATAATGGATAAGACTCAACTGGAGGGGCCAAGGAAACGCCTCAGCACAACTTACCTGAGGTAAGATAAGAAAGTACTCATCCTTTAGAATTTGGTCAACTTTCTGCCAATTGAGATAATTTTCGGAAACACGATACATTCGGACATGATAATGAGTATTTATTTAACATTTTCACCACTGCTTTGCATTATTCTCGCTGTTGAATACACAAAGTCAGTGTAGTTGGAGATATCACCTTCAGAGGAACTGAAACCAACACTTTACAAACCCCTTGAACGTGATCACATCATGCCTGTGTGTTTTCATATCACTGTCATTTTATATTACCCTCTATTTCCTGGTAAACAGCTGACCCGCACAGGAAGGAGTGGAAGTCCCTGACAGGAAATACTCCCTCTAAACATTACATTCAGAGTCAACACAGAGTCATCATCTGGTATTGTTAGAAACGATACGCAACAATAACAAACACAAAACAGTTGTTGATACCAAACGGTAAAGAAGTAACCAAACCCTGGAGATCTATAGAAGATTGCTGGTGCTTGAAATGATCATGATTGTGAATCCCCCCCCCGCTGAGTGTGATTTTAAATGAGCTGTGAGAAGAGACGCGGTTACACTGCAACCTTTACAACAGAACCAGGAAAACCTGCAATTCAAGCAAAATTACAGAAAAAACACCAAAACGTTTCCCCGAAAAAGAGCCCAGAGGTTGAGTTTAAACATTCTCAACGAGAGTGGTTATATGCCAGATTGAAAATCCGACGAACCAAAAATTCAAATATTTCTGCATGAGAGGAGCCACAAGGAGAGGGCGCAAGCTAACTATCACTTACAAAGGCCCCTTGTGCACACACGCAGATGCATCTACACACATGTTCATGCACACGTACAGGGAGGGACACACACATTAACACACACAGTTTGGTGTAGTGCCAGTTATTGGTGACACTGAGAGGGCAGAAATAGGGAGTGCACACACACACACACACACACACACACACTTACCATTGCATTGTCTCGCTCCCTCTCTTCCTCTATGTCTGTTACAACCTCTCATCTTAATTTTACACGCTCCCTCTTTTCGTATCCACACACACACACACACACACACACACACACACACACACACACACACACACACACACACACACACACACACACACACACACACACACACACACACACACACACACACACACACACACACACACAGGCAAATGAGCAGCACACTTAAACTAAATGGGTGGCCTGATGGTGAATCACTGCCATTTAGCAACAAAGACCTCAGCTTGTTGTACCCTCTCTCTCTCATCTGTCTCTCACACACACACACACACACACACACACACACACACACACACACACACACACACACACACAGGGACAAACAACCCTATGCACAGATCAACACTTATTTCATATTCACGTCTACTATCTCACACGCGTACATGCGCAAACCACACACACCGTATGGGTGTATAATTACAGTGAGTGAAGCAGCACTAAGGAATAATTACAGAGGCTGGTTGCTGTTGTTGTTGTTGTTGTTTCCAACAAATAAACCAGTACACAAACAAGATGGAGGGGTGAGCGGCAGGTCAAGCCATCTCTGTGATGACGCTGTAAAACAGCGCCATCTCCCATATCTGGATGTGTTCTCTCTCTCCCTCTCTCTCTCTACTCGTTATGGACAGAAGTATGTGGATATTGCACCCACGTGTGATGGTTGAGCATCTCGTTCTAAACGTTTGGGGCGTTCATCAGCTGCTTTAACAGCCGCCACTCTTCTGGTTTCAGGTTTTCCACAATATTTTGGAAGCTATGTGTCGATGTGCTCCCATAGAAAAGGTTCTAGCTCATCCCAAAAGGTGTTGAATGGGGTCGAGGTCCGGGGCTCTGTTGCCAATACTGTTCTTCAAAATATCATCAGCTGTGTTTCCATTCAATAGTCCAGCAAATCGTAGGCGAATGTTTGAAAAGGCGTGTTTCCATCAAGTGATTTGCAGTGAATAAACTCGGCTACTCTCCATTTCCTTACTCTTTTCTGTTCTCTTTCTAATTTTTGATGTCTTTTTTCCCACTTCCTTCAAAATCCAAAAGTCTTCTAACCCCCACTATAACCCCCCCCCCCACACACACACACACACACACACACACACACACACAGTGCCCAGGCAGTCACCTGCGCTGAAGGTAAATGGAGTGTGAGGTTTTACTGGTGCTGTGATTGCCGGGTACGGCTCAGGAGGAAATAAGTGTTTGGTTTGTTTATATGCTATCAGACAGCAGGTGGCGGAGTCAGCACACCGCCTCTTGACCTGCACCGGGGAGAGGGGTGGACCAAGGTCCAGGCAGGAGGAGGGGTGAGAGGGGGGGGGAGGTACTCTCCAAACTTAAGTCTAAACAGTTCTCAAAATGATTCCGACGAGAGGGAAAATGTCGAGCAGATGACTGGAAACATCAGCAAATACTACAACAGACTGTCACTAAATAAATGTTACGGAAGCATCACTGCCTTTGTTGTGCCCGTGCTGCACTCTTGCGTGTCCATCAGTATCTGGCAAAGACTCTGTGTGTGTGTGTGTGTGTGTGTGTGTGTGTGAAGCGGTAGGGGAGGTGCGAGGTTGTGAGGGTGAGGGTTATCCCACTGCGTCAGAGAGAAAGAGGAAAAGAGGGAGAGGGAGCTCTCTTTGCATGTTGGAAAAAAGAAGAAGAGAGATGAAAAATGGACGATAGACGAGTGGCTTTGTTCTGCTGCAGGACTGGGTTCATCTGCAGATGAAGAGCTAACTCTTACTGGGGAATCACAGCTTGGCACAGGAGTCTGCCTTTCTCTCTTCATGCCGGCACTCAGTTTCTGGAGTTTCTATCTCTTTATCAACCGTTAGTTCTTTTTCCTGCTCATTCCGTCTCCTTTCTTTCCCGACATCTCTGCATAACCTTTAACCTGCACAACACATATCTACTGTACTTTTCTACTACTTTAAGAATCCCAATACGTACACACAAAGTACCGGTAGAACTTCATAACCTGGCGCACCAGATGGTTTGATGCACAGAACCACCTGAGACGCCAGACACACACACAGCTCCACCGTAGCTAATATATGAGCATATTTAAGAGCGTTGAAATGTTATAATATCACAAGAGAAACTTGAATAAAATAAAAGGTATAAACATTACAAATTAAATATAGAAATAATTGTTTCTGCAGTAGAATAAAATGTTGAATTTAAAAATACTGTCGTGATGATGTTGGTAATTATGCGATCGTGATCTTAAATATGTTCCTTCTAGACATGCTTACTTCAGCTCGACTGAGCTTTACCATTTAATTACCCCGTTACTTTAGCTCATGTGAACGTCTCTGAGCCTAATACCCTAACAGCCTTATTACTTGCCGTGTTTTCTACCTTAAACTCCTTCTCTGGTGAAATGGGAGCGCGGCTCGGCTTCAGATCGGCCCCAGGCGTTTCTTTACGTGCTCAGTTAAAGGGGCGGGAGGTAAAACTCTCTAATTCAATTTCAATTAAAGGAGAGAAGAAGAGGGAGCTTTAATTGATTGTCGTTATGCCAGAGCTGTGTGTGTGTGTGTGTGTGTGTGAGAGAGAGTCGGGCTGACTGTACACACACACACACACACACACACACACAGAGATGTCCTACTTTCTCTTTGCTTGTTTCCAGTCTATGACGGGGGGGGGGGGTTCAATACTTAAAGAGGCTTTTTGCATGTTTTCAGATTCTATTGTATTAATTGTATTCCATGAAATGACAAATTAAAATTTGAACTATACATTTCCTATCTTACTAAAAGTTGTTCGTTTATCAGATCAAAAAAAATAAGGTTCATTCATTTTTATCTTTTGTGATGAACAAATGTTTGTTGAAGCTACTTTCGCAGTCCAAAGCTTATTCTAATGTGCCAAAGGCTATCATTATAATACCCCGTGCAAATATGGCAACATTATTACACCGAGCATAGCTTGATCCCCAAAGTGATGGCTACTCAAAAACGTCCTGAAAGTCTGCCGACCACATTGTGTACAGAACGACTCGGGTCAATGAGTAGAAAAAAAAAACGCTTTTACCAAGTTTGTTTTTGCTCTTTTTTTTTTTTGTCTTTTCATCCTTTGTTTGTTTGCATTATTTGTGATGGGATTTTTATTCGGCATGTCCTCGTCCCTTGTTGGGCTTTTTTTTTTTTGGCTCGGCTACAAGGCGTTAATGAAAGCATTTCAAGCAAACATGTTGATTTTTGTTTCCATGGGGATCCAGGAGGCCTGACAATGTCACAGAGGCTTCGGCCAACAGACTGGTGGAAAACACTGCTGAATTTCCCCTCTTTTATTCACATTGTGTCCCTCTATTTCTCCCAAACTCTCCATCTCTACTACTCTCTTTCTTTGTTAATCACTCTTTATATTTCTTTAAATTCCTCTCACTCTCTTCTGCATATTTGCCTTCACCATTTGTTTTCCCTTCTGCATGTTTTAAGCAGCTCTTCAGCTCCGTTTCTCTCTTTTTCTCGGCCCCTCTCCTCTCTTTTCTCCTCTTTCCCTTTCTGTTTCTGACCCTCTCTATTCTGCTCTCTCCCTTTCTTCCTTTGTTGTCGTCTATGTGTGAAGAGCTGTGATAAATAAAGACAAGCACAGCAGTATGTGTTTGTGTGTGTGCGTTTGAGAGACGGACGCCAGCTCTCTGATAGCATTGTTAGCCTCTCCACCTCTCCTCACTCCACTGCACATCCAGCTACAGGCTTTCTTCCCCCTCTCCATCCATCCAGGCCCCGAGCCAGCAAGGCGGCTTTGGGGGCCAAGTCAGGCCAGGACGGAGGCTTCATTGTGGGGTTGCAGGGGGCGTCGCTAGTGGAGGATGAGGACCAGGGATCCATGCCAAGCGACATACCCAAGACCCTGATCTGGCTTGCTAGTCGGCCCACTAAAGGGCCTCCGTGGCTGGGCACAACATCAGGGCAAGAGGGGAGGTGGAGGCTGGAGGTCTCAGCAGCGGTAATGGCAATGGCTAGATTAAGACCTTCTCTCAGAATCAGCACAATGGAGGAGGTCTACAGCGGAGCTACACGCGCACACACACACACACACACACACACACACACACACACACACACACACTGCCTCTATTCAGCTCCGTCCATGTCGCCCATCAGAGGCAGAAAAGCATGAATAAATACATGAGCAGTGTAGAGCTCCATAGGACTGATAAAGAGAAAGAAAAACACACATGAATTACAGGAACTGAAAGAAAGAATGGTAAATTGAAAAAAAGGGAACAGATGAATAATTTTGATGGTTTTGTACTACAGTAATTGTGATGGGAGGGGAAAAAAGAAAAGGGAAAAGTAGGGTGATGAATTATGAAAATCCTCGAAGTCCCTGAGCTCAGGAAATGGAATAATTAGGAAAAGTTAAAGAGCCAAGTTTGAAAATGAATGGTAGAAATGAACTTTCACAGGCCTATCCAGTTTACTGAAGTACATGATGTGGTGATTAAAGTGCAATTATATCTGACAACTAAATCAAATCAATTAATCTAACAGACTGCAACAACTGCCACCACAACTACAACTATAACAGTCTACTACATGTACTACTATAGCCGATACAGCTGTTATTATAATACATGTACTACTATAGCTGATACAGCTGTTATTATTACTACCACATCATCTACTATAGCCGATACAGCTGTTATTATTACTACTACATGTACTACTATAGCTGATACAGCTGTTATTATTACTACTACATGTACTACTATAGCTGATACAGCTGTTATTATTACTACTACATGTACTACTATAGCTGATACAGCTGTTATTACTACTAATACATGTACTACTATAGCCGATACAGCTGTTATTATAATACATGTACTACTGTAGCTGATACAGCTGTTATTATTACTACCACATCTTCTACTATAGCTGATACAGCTGTTATTATTACTACTACATGTACTACTGTAGCTGATACAGCTGTTATTATTACTACCACATCATCTACTATAGCTGATACAGCTGTTATTATTACTACTACATGTACTACTATAGCCGATACAGCTGTTATTACTACTAATACATGTACTACTATAGCTGATACAGCTGTTATTATTACTACTACATGTACTACTATAGCTGATACAGCTGTTATTATTACTACTACATGTACTACTATAGCTGATACAGCTGTTATTATTACAACATGTACTACTATAGCTGATACAGCTGTTATTACTACTAATACATGTACTACTATAGCTGATACAGCTGTTATTATTACTACTACATGTACTACTATAGCTGATACAGCTGTTATTATTACTACTACATGTACTACTATAGCTGATACAGCTGTTATTATTACTAATACATGTACTACTATAGCTGATACAGCTGTTATTATTACTACTACATGTACTACTATAGCTGATACAGCTGTTATTATTACTACTACATGTACTACTATAGCTGATACAGCTGTTATTATTTCGACCACATCTCTTTTCAAACAACTATTGCATCACCACTGCTACATCTCCTTTAACTTCAACTAATAGAATGACTGAATGAACAACATATTGTAAGTATCATAATTATTATCTGCTGCTATTGTTACCTCCACCACTAATGCAACTCCACGTTCAGACCTACAAAGTGACACCTCCAGCACCTGCCTGGACTGAAGTAGCAGATGTAATGTATCTGCGGATGCAAAGTAGTTTCACGTGAACATAACTTGTAGAAAATATTGTTGAAATTGACAACAATTCCCCGTGCTTTTAGCACAAAGACAATGTTGCATAAACCGTCATTTTAAAAGGAACACTTGTCTTTGGAGCACCAGGTCAACTTGAACCTCGTCAGCTAATTCACACATTTGAGTTTTCCAGCAGAAGGTGAAGACACACTTCAGGTATTCAGGCACAAACTAGTGTAATCCACGATGAAGAGATTCTTAAAAACATAAGAAGTTTACGATAACATACAACGCACAATCAAATACAGCAGATCATTTCACAACTTCTTGCCAGTTGTCACATTATCCGGAGCACATGCACACATCAATGCCCTGACCTAATTCATACACACAATATGCCTACATTTTCAGCATTATTCAAGGCATTATGAGAATGGCAGGAGAAAGGAAAGATGGGAAAAGCAAGCAAAGAGAGAAGATGATGTGTGTCAAAATGTGCTTTATTGAGCACTGTTCATTTTTCTTTGTGTCAGCTAATGTCCGTGTTTTTGGCCACAGAGGAGAGTAGAGGAGCCGAGATACCGTAATGTCTGCAATAAGACCTTTTCACCACCTCTTACCTCTTCACCTATACTACACGGTACTTCTGTAGTCAAAGTGTGTCTGTGTGTGTGTGTGTGTGTTTGCGTCACAGCTCTCAGAAAGGACCCTGGGACCCTCCTCGACAGTGAGAGCTTTTAGCTCTTCTTCGCTAATGTCCTGAATAATGGCATCTTGATGGAAAGGGAGCAGACGAAAAAGAGAAAGAGGAGAAAGGGGGAGAAAAGGAGAGCGAGAGGAAAACATTGGAGAGACGGAGAGAAAAAGACAGAAAGAGAAACCTCTGCATCCATCTGTCTTTACCTCCAGACCTCCATCAGTGTCAGGTATCATTATTCCCTCTCTCTGCCTCTCTATTTTCATTATTCCCTTTTTGTCTCCCTTTTCAGCGCGATGATGATCCGCAGAGATAAAACACACATCTCGGTGTGTGTGTGTGTGCGTCCACGTGCAAGGCGTCCTTATGCGACGTGCCAACCTTTTAGCAAAGTGAACTTTTCATGACATTGAGCCATTATGAGGAAGAATATGCTGTTTTTAGGAACATTACCTGAAGCCACTAGATGATCCCCTCAAGATGTAGCATCGCTAACAGCAGATAGTTGGCTCCAACAAAACTTCACGTCTACTTTAGTCCAGTGAGAAAAAGTTTTCTGAGAGCAAACTATCTAGAGCAATCAATTAGTTGTCAACTTTTAAATTAATCTATTAATATCTAACATTTTTGTCAAAATTCTCTGATTCCAGCTCCTTAAATGTGAATATTTTCAGCTTTCTTCCTTTTTCTACGACAGTAAACTGAATATCTTTTAGTTGTGGACCAAACAAAGACCTTTGAGGATGTCATCTTGGGCACCGATCGACACGTTTCACCATTTTCTAAAAGCTTTATAGACCAGGCAACCAGTCGATTAATGGAGAAAAACAATGACCCTTTGTGTCAGAACAATCCTTAAGAGAAGTAGAGGTGACGTCGTCGATGCGATGTGCGTGTCTTCTGCGGTCTTTGGTTGAAACAGAAAAGTGGAACTGGAATAAAACAGTTTAAGACTTAAACTAACCCTGTGGTCAACGACTCGTGACTCTTATTCCTATGTGTCTCACACGGTGCATCTTTAAACTGCCTGAGAAACTCACTTTTTTTTATGGTTTTAAAGTCCGTTTAAAATATCTGAGGCCATAGTATTGTAAACGTGTCAAACTACGATGTGTAAATCACAGAGACAGCCTGGAGTGCATGCGGTCGTCCTTCCTTATCGCATCACACACGTCATTAAATATTGAAAGTGAGTCCTTGGAAAATATCACATTAATCCATAATGAAGAAGAAGCTATACCTCACGTGTTACTGTGGGCTTTTGGGTCTCTGGATTGTAAATGTGACTCTTTGGTTAATTCCTTTGATATTAGCAGCAAATAAGCTCACTGTTGGTATTTGGGTTGTGAGGTCACTGATGTCGGTGTTCAGTAAACTGTAGGGACTGTTCAGGGTGACTGGCCATGACCGAAACACACACACACACACACACATCCTCACACAGTTTCCACCTCCTGTGTGTGTGCGTGTGTGTGTGTGTGTTTGACTTTCCCTCTCTCTCACAGAGTAACACACACTCTCACCATCACTCACACACAAACACTAGTGGGGGGGTCATCGCCACATCAGGCATGTAAACACATGCAGGGAGGTCAATGAGTTAAACATTAATAGCCTACATTTATTTTCTACTCATGATTGTGAAAACAGCTGCAGCAAAAAAATATTTTCAATCCTGAAAGCTCATAATTATGAGACAAGCTTATCGACGCTGTCTTTAGAGGTGGTTTCTCATCCTGCATTGGTCACAGTGTAGCTGTTATTTTTCTAGTGTTATAAATTTAGCAACTGCCCTTGAACTCCTTTGGCCTTTTTCCTGTAAATTGCCATTATATTATTTTTCTAATTGTCTCAGTCCGAACATTTGCATCAGCAAAACTGTTTCATAACCAAAATGGTGCTCTCGTCCTTCCACAGATAAGTCCATTCTTCTCGACATATACAGCACACTGCCCCCTCCTTTATTTGACCTCACAGTTAGAATACTGGCATTTTTTTTTGTTATAAATAAATATTTCTCCATAATACATATTTTTCCAAAAGCTTAGGAGCAAAACTTTGTATCTTCTCTAAACGTCTCGAAATCTAAATCGCAGATTCGCGGATCGGATATATAAAGAGAGAAATATTCACATTCATTTCAAAGTTACTGAACTACAAAACGGCATCACCCGTCGTTTAAATAGGTCACATCGTTTACAGCTCGTTGTTTAAGTGGAAACTAAAGTGTGTGTGTTGCATTGTTGTGAAGTTCAGCTGCCATGTCTGTGCCAAATAATTGGCAAGGGATCATTAGAGAAACTGGGCCCGTTTGCCTCTTGCATGCGAGGACAACCTGTGTAACACGGAACACACATCGGTCTCCTCGGGGGAAATATTCATTTTCATTTCTGGGCTTTAATATTTATCTTTTCTACAAATGAACCCGCACGTCACAGCTGACGAGTAGGCTAAATAATTGTGTAACTTCGTGTAAATGCCGATTATTCCCGTGCGTAATTAAGTTAAGAGGAGAGCTGCTGGATAAGTGGCACTGGCATGCACAGCTCTTATGCTGCTGGTTTGTTAGAAAGGGTCCGCTGATATTTCATATTGAATAAATATAATAGCGAAAATTCCGTTTCCATGTTGAATGACCTCGTTTGAATCCGCAGGAACACAAGGCTTCAAGAAAATGGTTTCATCTCAATACTTGTGAATTACAAACGCGCTGTATTTACACGAAATACGTGTTTTTTTATAAGGTGGCCCACACAGACACGAGGCGCACTGGCATACCTCTGCATGCATACTGTACAAATCTGCTTTAATCCAGTTAATCCCTAATCTAATTTGACATAAACGGCTTTTAAAAATAAAACCAAAAATGTCGACATCATATATAGTTCCACTTTTCTCACACATCGTTTTTTTCTTTAGTTCCGTGAGGTTCTCTTGAGAAGTAATCTGCCTCATATTTCTCTCATAAACGGGTTAATACTCATAAACATAATTGTTTATGAGCAAAGACAGAAGCTGCACTCTCTGTCTTGTTTTAACTGTTTTACTCGGATTAACTTCCCTGAAAAATAAAAAAAACTAATTACATCATACATTTGTTTTTTCTGTTTTTGTGATTTAGATTTGACTCGTCTGTTGAGCTCCAGCGGATTTAAACGTGATGCGTCCTTCAGGACCAGTCTGTAAGAATTCTCTCTTTTTTTCTCGGTGCGCACTCATAACAGAAAGCGGTGAATCAGACTCATCAGTGAGCCTTGATACTGCAGGAACGTGCGTGTTAACTCAGCATAAAAACATTCCATAAGTCTTAACAATTTAATTTAATTAGCCTCAACTGTGATCAAGAGTCTTTTGTAAAAAATGTGACAAAGAACGCTGATATTCTTATGCAATAAATCAAAAGTCGGCGCAGGATTCATCGCTGTTTGTCAAAAGGCCTCAGCGTGTTGTAATTTAAAATTCGCTTCAACGTGGAAATATTCCTGTGATTCTGTTTCATTTGAACCTCTCGGTCTCTTTGGAAGGACGGACTGCGGTCTGGATTGGTGGAAAACGGAGAGATCCTTCCAGCTCGAAGCAAGCCTCCGCTGTGCTGAAGTGTCCATGAGCAAAAGCCGGACTCCCTATCAGCTCCAGCGGTGGCCTGACCTCCGATCTCCGGAGAAGAGTCGAGTTTCCCTTCAGAAGTATCAGGTTACTTGTCTGCGTTTTGGGGAACTTTCTTTGATTGACATGGAGCTCCGCGTAGAGGCGCGCGGTTGTTTCCAATTACGCACAGGCAGTTACAGCTGCATGAAGACAAATGTGTATCTATGTATATATATATATATATATCATAGTCGTAGGCTAAAACAGGATGCAAGTGAGGAGAAAAGAAACACGTAAATTCAGAGCCTGTGTTTATTAAAAAACGTAATAACCACAGAGCTGAGTGATTACAGTGCACCTGGACATCAACATGTTGTAACAGAGTGAAAACATGCACACAATAAAGCCAATCGCTGACCGTGGCTCTTCAATCATAACTGACATTCTAAAGTTATTTTTATTTAATGGCACAAGTCTGGAAGTAAGTCCACGTGTTACATTTACTGCTTTGATTTACTGATGATGTGTTTGTATCACAAACTGGGGTTTGACCTCCCTTCGGTCATGAATATAAATAAAATAAAAAAGGAGTTCAAAGTTTGAACACAAAAGAGGGAAGCTGATGCACTTAAAGTCCACTTAAAGTTAAACAATGAAATGATTCTATAAATATTTCTGCAGCTTCTCCGTTAAAGAGAAAGGTTGCTGAACCTGACTTTCAGTTTACCCTCCGCGTCATGCTCTGCTCCTCTCTCCTCCCTCTCTCACTCCGCTATGGCTGCGCGCTGTTTTCGGGGGGCTCCTTATAAATAAAATCCAGCGTCCCCGGTTCCTCTTCCTTATTGGTCAGGGGGAGTCGTTACCTCACTCCGGGGCCAGTGACGCAGCGTCTTCGCGTATCCTTCACGCGCGTCTCTTCTTGTGTCTTATTGAGGGTCTTGCTGTCGGTCAGAGGGAGAATCAGGATTCGCGACGAGCTGATCAGTGCCGGACGGACCGGGTGCGCTTGATACTGAACACTTCCCGTCCCGGGAGGAGAGCGGCGCACAAGAGCAGACTCTCTCTCTCTCTCTCTCTCTCTCTCTCTCTCTCTCTCTCAACTCTCTCTCTCCTCTCTCTCTCTCTCTCTCTCTCTCTCTCCTCTCATCTCCTCTCTCTCTCTCTCTCTCTCTCTCTCTCCTCTCTCTCTCTCCTCTCTCTCTCTCCTCTCTCTCTCACCTCCTCCTCTCTCTCTCTCTCTCTTCTCTCTCTCTCTCTCTCTCTCTCTCTCCTCTCCTCTCTCTCCTCTCTCTCTTCTCTCTCTCTCTCCTCTCTCTCTCTCTCTCTCTCTCTCTCTCTCTCTCTCTCTCTCTCTCTCTCTCTCTCTCTCTCTCTCTCTCTCTCTCTCTCTCTCTCTCTCTCTCTCTCTCCTCTCTCTCTCTCTCTCTCTCTCTCCGAGTCTCGCTCACACACACACTCTTTTCCGAAGAGTCTCTCTCTCTCTCTCTCTCTCTGTGTCTCTCTCGCTCCCTCCCGCACACACACTCACGCCTGCGCGCGCGCACGCTCTGCATACGTCTCCACTTTGCAGTAGTAAATTACGGCATTGATCTCAACGACGAGTGCGGATCTGTCTCTCGTGTTCGCCCTTTCTTCGACGGACCGACTTGGAGAAACGCTCGAGAGAGAGAGAAGTAAGTGGAAACACGTATTGTTTTATTACCATTATTGTTGTCGCTCGTGGGCTCATATATTGTATGTGTGTATGAGTGTGTGTGATTTGTCCGTTTGTTCGCTGTAACTTAACTTCAGACGGTCCATCCTCGTCCCACATCGCGGATCCAGAGGGTTAAGATGAATTTGGGACTATTTTCCGAAACAGTTTCTTCTAATGTGGACTTTACGCGCTTCAGTCTGCTTGTGATTGTTACGAGACGCGACTGCGTAAAGTCAATTCTCTCAGTGAAGTTTGTTTTAAAATTAAAATGAGCTTTTGTTCACTGCTCGCTGCTTAACTTTGGTTGCCAGTTTGTGGGTATTGAGTTCAACTCGCTTGGATTTACGCACCTGCCGCTGCTTTTGGCTTTCGTGTTTTTTATCGGCAGACGATTAACAAGTCAGTCAATATCGAAATGTGTTTTAAAACCTTCTTCTTATATTCCGATTCTCACTTTAAAGCAAACGAGGAGCGACGTCCTCTTTCTTCGGAGTTTGATTTTATTGATCTGTAATTTAACAGAGAGCTGAAATATCGCTAAAACAAGAGCAAACTGTTTAATAAACAAGTGTTTATCTCTCTCTCTATTGGCACAGCTCGTCGCTGCTTCAATAACACTTTATAATAAAAGAATAAACGGATATGTCGATTTCTCCTCCCGCTGTCGTGCTATTATCGCGGACTAATTGTTGTTTGGACTGCGACAAACATCTCTCTATGTGTGCCGTCCATAGCGCCGTGCGTAAAAGTATCAGCTTGGTTTCTGTCAGACTCTGGACAGCGGAGCTCTGCGATCAGAGCGCAGCGACAAGCAACGATCACTTCACACTGAAGCTATCAATAATAACCTCGTTATTTGGTTCGTCTTAGAACTGCAGAGGGAATTAAAAGGTGTGCAAATGTTCATTCTAAGACAGTTTAAGATATTTATAAAAGGCTAAAACATCGAGATAAAGTCTTGGTGAAAGTGACTTTTCACACGCTTGCATATATGGAAATAAGACATTTACAGTTACTCTACTTCCCATTTCAGTTCTCAATTGCAGAGCAAAGTTATTCCTGCTCTTCAAGTGCAGATTAAAACAAAAGTTTCTGTTAAGATACAGAAACCACACACACACACACACACACTCTCACATCTCCTTTCAGTGCTCACCTTTAAACATGAATGCAACAGTTGCTGAACTTCTTGTCTATTTAAACACCTTGCGTAGCTGCATGGTATTACAAAAGTATTTATGAGTCCAGTAAGTTCACAGAGATGGTGGTGAATGCATCTTGTGTTGTACTAATGCAGATAGGAAACATTTGCTTTTTTTTTTGCAATGACCCCTTAATTTGACCTCAGACACAAATTTCAATACAACCAAGTCTTCAAGCTCTTTGGACCCCCTAATCTAAACTGTTTGTCTCTCACTCTCTCTCTACCTCCCCCTCTGTGTGTGTGTGTGTGTGTGTGTGTGTGTGTGTGTGTGTGTGTGTGCCAGACCTCTGCCGAGAGGAACCAATCACGCAAAACAGAGAGTATGCATGTACTGCATGTGTGAGTGTATCTGGGTCACTGCCGGCCACTGTGTTGAGGAGCTGAGTGTTTTTTCTGAACACCTCTCGTCTCCAACGCTGACACTCGGAGTCACATTCAAACTAACCCTTCTCCCCTGTTTGGAAACTAATTCATTTGGTAATGGCCCTGCAGGAACACAGCAGTGTCTGCTTTGTCGTCGGCTGTAGATTTTTGGCAAAAAACATATTACTTGTGCCTCTGATTCAGTCCGTGTGTGCGTTTTGAGCATGTTCGCTTTTTCTTTCAAATCTCAGTGGTGCTGCAGTTTTTACGTCAACGCATCTTAACAGTGGAATTAAAACTGCTTCAACTCTTATGAACACAGACACGGCTCTGCCACTCTGTTGTAGGAAGCAGCGTTGAATTATTTCCCTAGACCCTGAAATCACTTGCAAAACAGATGCAAACATGCAACATGGAAAGCGCTGCCGGGTATGCATGTGTGTGTGTTAGGGCACAGGAGCACGCAGATATTAAATTCCAACATGCAACTCTTTTAAAATGGCCACGGCTTATTTTTGGTTTAGTTTTGAATTTGCTTTTTAAAAATGTGATCCCTAAATGAATTAAAGTAAATTCACCTTTGGCTTGAGACTTTTGTTTCTTTAAGAATTGAGTTGTAGGTAGTTACGGTTATTACACTGCACTCTCTGGAGTTTTTTCATCATTTATATTCTAACCTTTATGCAGTGCTTTCCCGGCCACTATAGGTGTTCCTTTCTACCCGTACTGGATAATAGACGCAATATATTCCCTCATGACAGAAACAATAACCTGGCTTTGAATGTGCGCTATGTGGAGAAGTGGTAGCATTTATAAGAATTTACATTTTCTTGTCGAAAATAAAATACCCAAAGTTCATATTAGATATTAGAAATGTCAGTTGAGTACCTATCTCTTTCAAATCATGTGACATTTTTTTTTTTTTTTTCAATAAGAGCGAGCCTGTCGATTCTTCACAGCTCCTCACAAGATGCAGAAATCAAGGTTACCTCTCAGGGGACGAGGAGGAAATGGGAAATGATTTTGGTTATTAAAGGCAGGTGTTACTGCTCTGTGGGAATATCTCCTTGAACTATTTTAAAGAGCGGTTCTTTCTCACAGTGGTTCCCTTGGCTTTTGGTCTAGAAATGCGCTGTGTGTAATTTTCAAGATATTTGGTGATGGAGAGAAGTGGCTGCCTCATTCGCTCCAGTCAGATATGTTGTTGTTGTTGTTGTTGTTGTTGAGCTGCTTGACATTTTTGTGATTTATATATTAATTAAAGTCTACTGTGTTTGATAGTTAAAATGGTAGAAAACAAGCACGTTATCTGTAGTCATCGAATGTCTTTCACATGTGGAGATTTTATTCTAAGAAATAATTCTGACATTTTTAAAAAAACACTAAAGACAGTGGATTTTAATTCATCTTTTATGTTTTGTGCTAGTTTATCTCACAATATAAATATATATTTAAAATATTTATTTCTGGGGAGACTAGCTGGTTTCAAAATTAGGACATCAAATATAGCTACCAATGTCAATGATTGGGTTTCTCTCTGACTGAAACATGATCACTTTATAAAGATGTCATTTGGGACATGAAAACTATCTAAATGCTACTTTCCAGGTGATATTAAGTTGTGTTTATTTGTGTTTGTGGTTGACCAGGAAACTTCCCACCCTGCGTGTCTGCGAGGACCCCTGGTCATGTCCGTTTAGCTCCCCTGCGTGATGCCTGATCATGACAGCACCACCCTCCTAACCAGACAGACCAAGCGCCGACGTGTCGACATCGGGGTGAAAAGAACTGTGTTATTCAGCCACGCCAGGGAGACCCTGTTTGATAGCATGAACCAATCACACGGCCCCGATCGGGACGGAGACTGCTCGCTGGTCAGTCACGGACATGGCGGCGCCAAAGGTGACGGAGAGAAGTCCAATGTTTTGAGGAAGTTGCTGAAGAGGGCCAACTCGTACGAAGACGCCATAATGCCTTTCCCTGGTGCTACCATCATCTCTCAGCTGCTGAAGAATAACATGGGGAAGAATGGAGGGAGTGACTCAGGCTTCCAGGTATACACAAACACACAGGTAGTGTGTCCGTTAATAGTCCTCAATCTTCATTCAATGATTAAATAATGTGTTTAATTCATTATTAATTCAGTTCTCCTGTCCTCCATCACAGGGGAGTGGAGCTCTGTCCAGTGGGGGCTCAGAGATCCACGCAGAGGACGCCTGCAGCAACTCCTCCCGCGACAGCCCGTCCGACTGCCTCTCTCCTGGGCCTCCTCTTGCCCCTCCACCTTCCTCCTCCTCCTCCTTCGGGCGACCACCGCCTCCTTCAAGCCTCAACTCCCACGCTCAGCCACTCTCACTCTCCACCTTCGACTTGGACAGGCTGTCGGACGAGCACCTTCGTGCCAAGCGCGCCCGCGTGGAAAACATCATCCGTGGCATGAGTCACTCGCCACTGGTCCGGCCCAACGGCGACCACAACCAAGAAAGCAACCGCGAAAACGAGAATTGCAGCAACAACAGCAACGGCAGCAATGACCACCGAAGAGACGGCAACGGCCACAACACCAGCAGCCACAGCCACAACCACAGCCGGAGCGACGGCCCTTCTTCCCTCCTGAGCTCCCCGGGCTCGCGGGGCGGCGTGGTCGGCGAGGTTTACAGGGAGAATAAGAGAAAGCAGCGTCTGCCACAGCAGCAACACAGCTTCACCCAGCTAGTGTGTTCCAGGCAGGAGCAGCGACAGGAGGAGAGACGGCAGCTCAAGCTGCAGCTGGAGGACATGCAGGTTGGTAGAAGACGACATTAAGAACAGACCTTTCCAGACATTTGCAGCTAAAATGCACCACAAACACCAGCCGCACCGAGCTCATATTTTCAATTTAAAATGGGAGTTGCTGAGTTGATGTTTTAATTAGCAACATAAAGCACAAAGTGGCACAGATTCAAGGAATACCTACATGCTATCCTTTTCCTTGAATCTGTTCCTAGAGAGATGTGAGAGCTGCTATTGAAAGGCTTTCATATAACCTAAGACATACTGTACTATTATCATTTCTCTTGCAGTACATGTATGATAACGGGTGATATTTAGGTTCAGAAGACATCTTCTTTAACAGTCTCTGTCCTCTGTTGTTCAGAAACAGCTGCGTCAACTGCAAGAGAAGTTCTACCAGATCTACGACTCGGAGACCGAGGAAGAGGAAGACAACGGCGACGGCGTAGAGGCCGACCGAGGTGGAGAAAGAGAGGAGGACGGCAACTTGTCCGAGGACAGCATCCGCTCTGATGGCCTGGAGGAGAGGCACAGAGACAGAGGGCGGCGTAGCAACGACGACCTGTCTGAGCTGGACCCAGGCCTGTTCCTGGACCGGGCCCGAGCCCTCCTCCGAGAACAGGCCCTGATAGACGGAGAGATGGAGGACGATGTGGACGGCAGGGGGGTGGTGGAGAGGAATGTAGAGAGGGTGATGAAGAGGAGAGAAAGAGGAGGAGGAAGGCAGTTAGCAGAGACGCTGAAGCAGGAACTCAACTGCGCCGTGTCGCAGGTGGTCGACACCGTCGTCAAGGGCTTCTCCTCGCCCAAGCAGGCCGTCAGTCACCACCATGGCTGCCACAGCAGCACACCAGCGGCACCCTCCTCTTCCTCCAACTCGTCCTCGTCTTGTCCTCCACCTTTCGGCCCCCTCCCCTCCCTCACCCCGGACTCGCGCTTTGGCGGCGGCGCCCTGGCCCTCAGTATGAACGGCGACGGCAGTCCGATCCCCAACTACCACTCCTCCACCCAGCGGCTGCATTGCTTCGGCGACGTAATCGTCCGCAGCCCGCTGGATTCATTCGGTGGTTTGAGTGGCAGACTGAGCGGCGTGCCGTCGCACAACGACCAAACAGAGGCACTGCCACTGGTGGTGCGCAAGAGCGGCGGAGGAGGTGGAGGAGAGAACACTAACCTCTCTCTCCCTCCTCCTCCTCACCACCCCTCCCTCCACCCCTCTCCTCTCACGGCCTCGCTCGGGTTTAGCCCTCCATCCTTTCGACACCCGTTCCCTCTCCCCCTCATGGGTTACCCCTTTCAGAGCCCCCTTTCACACGGAGGTGGAGCCGGCTACCCTCCAGGGCCCAAGGACCATCATCGGTCCTCCCCCGATTCTATGGACATGACCCGGGAAGCTGTCAGCCTCAGAACCAAAATGGCATCCCTCGGAGGGGGCCATCTCAGTCACCACCACCACCACCACCACCATCACAGGCAGACCTCACCGGGCCAGCATGGGCCGGAGGCTCTGTCCCTGTCCCTCATTAAGTCTGAGTGTGGGGACCTGCAAGACATGGCCGACATATCGGCTTACTCAGGGAGCACCGTATCCTTATTACCGTACAGATGTGTGTGAGTGTGTGTGTGTGTGCTGTCAATCGTTTTACTCTTGTGTTAGATGTCTGAGTGTGCGGTTGATGGACACTCCACCAACATCTTAAACACATTTAAGTATTTCAATATTCCCTTTTGTTTAGTTTAAATCGCAGTTTGATTGACGACTACAACTACATTATTTCAATAATACTAACAAGAAAAAATATACTTAAGATTAATAGATAATAACTGCCCGAGCTGGACAATATAACTTGACATATGCAGTATATCATGACTTTTTGTGACGTTGCTATGATATGTGGGTTAGTACTGCAGCAGGCAGTAGTCAAACAGTCTTTAATATTTATTAATCTGCATTAATTGGTTCCTGGTCTGACCGTCTTGTTCCCTCGCTGAGCGGGGGAGATGAAACGGGCCGCGATGGGTCTTGCAAGAGGGGGAAGATTAAACAGGTCGCGCGCTGCTCTCTCGAGCTCTTTTAAGTCTTTGCAGCAGGTTGTGTTGTTTAAAGGTGCTGAGAAAGGCTCTTCAACACACACACACACACTGTCTGAGACACTTGTGCTGTTAGGTTCTCTTTCATCACAAAGACTTTGTACATAAACGCTCAAAGCAAATCATATTTCACTGTGTTCATGTGTGTGTGTGTGTGTGTGTGTGTGTGTGGTAAGACCTTGTTCATAGGAGCTCAAAGCTAATCATATTTCAAAGAGCACGGGAGAGGAACAGGTGAACGCTTGGCCTTATTGATGGAAGCTTTCCAAATGCGTGTGTGGGCACACATAAGGAGAAGTGTAATATCTAAAATGTCCACGTTGGTTTCCTGTTCACAGTTTTTAGCTGCTCGTCTCCCTCCCCGTGGTTGTCCATCTCTCCCACTCGCTTTCTTTTGTTGGCCTTCGCCTGCAGTTGCTCGGCAGCTGTGTGTGTTTTGCTACCTTTTAAAGCGCACACACACACACACACACACACACACACACAGCGCGCACGTGCACATTTCATAGCGTGCGCATGTGGACAGGTGTTTGCAGGTAGCTGTTTATCTTTTTCGTCCCTAACCTTTCATATGGAGAGGGCTTCTCCCGGCAACTACACCATGCACACAAACAGGCACACACACACACACACACACACACACACACACACACAGACACACACACACACACACACACACACACACACACACACACACACACACACACACACACACACACAGACACACACACACACAGACACACACGTGCACGCTTGAAGAACAAAGTGAAAAGAAAAATAAGACTTTGAACCTGACAAATAGGAACTCCTTGCAGCTGCGATGAGGATGTGATCACAGTGTCGTCTTCAAAGCCAATTTAGATGTTGCTTTAATTAAAAAAAGAAATATTTGACACGTCTCTTGATCCTGCTGAGCCCGTTTCATTCCAAAATGCTTTTCCATTCATTTAGAAGAAGAAAAAACGTCTTTGAAATTGTACATTAGTATTTCAAAGATATTGACCAACCTTGAACCGTCTCTTTGTCATTTTGTAGGTAAACACATCTAAAAATTGTTTGGTGTTTTTTTTTCATTTTAATAACAGCAATCCTCCAGCTTGAGTTAATTCACTTTCGTAAGAAATGAATGAATGAATTCAGTCCATTTCTTCATTAAAATAATATTATATAATACCTTCTGAACAAGTACAAATTATACTGCTAGTCCTGAAATCATTTCAATGGACAGAAAATGAATTAACAACAATTTACAGTTATTTTAGTTATTCATCAAACAAAAAAGTTGTCAGATTTGAGGATTTGCTTCTTTTTCTCTGATTTCTATCTTTGTAAATGGAATGACTTTTCCTTTTGGACCGTTGGTCCGAGAATGCTAATTCTAGCTCTGGCAAATTGTGTTTATTTTAATAATTTTCTGATATTTTGATAGACTTAAATTATTACTCCATTACCTAATTAAAAAGATGACCGAGTTGCACCCCTTACTGCCATCTTAAATTAATTGCATTTGCACGACATTTGCACATGTTTGTGTTCGTAACCATTCAGTTCAGGTAACTGATATCTTGAATTATATGGAAGCTTATTTAAATAACTTATGTCATGACGTGCAACTAACAAATAGTTTTACTGCCAACATTTATTGTGCAAATGAGCTAAAACACACAAAACCCCATTCAGATACAGCAGCCACACAGACTAATGATATATTATACATTATATTGTACAATTCAAACACTATTTACTCCAAAAGGCCACATTGTGCTGGTTGTTTCCTGCTACTTTGTGCTCTCTCAATCCTTTCAAAACTTCTCGTTTCGTCTCTTTCTCGGCCTCCAGTTTCAGAAGCGCATTCCTTGTTTGATTTGCGTGGTCGGGATGAAATGGCGACGGCATCGCCGGTGGATTTAAGAAAGCCTGGCGGTTAGGTGAAGGCGTTTTGCATCGATCATAGTTCATCACACACCCACACAAACAGTCACACACACTCTCTCAGGTCTGTGTATCTTTAATCCTTTGTACAGAGCTGAGCAGATGTCCCCCATTCATTTATGAATTCACCCCCCCTCCCTCTCTTCCCCTCCCAATCCACCCCCCCCATTCACACACACACACACACACACCTGGCAGCAAGGTCAAGTTACAGCTGATACAGTGAGCCCTGCACAAAACACACAGACACACTCACAGATGTGCACCAGGAGGAACAAAACACACACACCGATAGGAGAGACGGAGGATGAGGAGTGCAAGAAAAAGAAGCTGCGCTGTTTATTCACTGACTCACTTTAGCTACCGTTACACACGTCATTATGCTGCCGACTCTGAGTCATGTCTGTGTGTTTCACTATGCATTATGTGTGCTAGACACAGAGATGGTGACAGGTTGGTATGAATGTTAACTAGGCGATGGTGTTGTTGACGTACCTGCTGCTAAATGAATGATGGATGACAATACGGCTCGCTTCACTTATTGAGGCATCGGGGGTTTTGTAACAGATTATGTTTTTGTGTCGGGATATATTTCCGTGGTTACTTTTTAAAGTGTCCTTTTTGTCCGCAGTAAACAGACCACACCCTGGTCACTCCAGCTAAAAGGCACAGTTGCACTTTCTTAAATATCTTTGTGTGTGTTTAGATAAGCGTTTTGGACATAAAATAAAACAATTTCAAATGTCTCCTCTGCATCCTGCCCTGAAGCTGCTCCCGCTCTCTTTTTCCATACACTTCCGTTCTCTCCCTCTTTTCCCGATTGCTGATGCCACTCTCTCCCTCTTTCCAGCCATATAGGGCCCCTGGGGTTTCTGTATGTGGATGTGTGTGTGTGCGCGTTTGTCTGTGTGCTAATTGACCTTGCAGGGGGTTCCATTGATTGCCTCATCTTCTCTGATAGATTATAGGGCTGTTAATGTGGTGGGGAAATGGCAGCGTGGTGGGGCACAGCTGTTGTCACACACACACACACACACACCTTCACACACACTCTGCGCCCCATGCAACCAGGGCCTCCACAATTATTATATTCCTGGTTGAGACAGTGGGATCGACGACGCGGCTGCAGAGGCGGCGAGATGCCGGAGTGAATGTGGGATTTGATCCAAAGCCCGCAGGTGCTCGTGTTTGCTTTTGTCTACCAGAGAACCGGGTGTCTCTCATTGTTTCTCTAATTCACTAACAGAGGTGCTGTCACCCTGTTCACTGCAGTGGCCACTTCCTCCGTGTGACACGTAGAAAATAAAAAACATCCCCCCCCCCGTCTCTGGCACTAACCGCTCGGTGATTCTCTGCACACTCTGCCACTCTCACGTTTGAGATTAATGAATAAAAAAAGGGAAGTGGGCATAGGTTCTGTAGTTCTCTATCTGCCTACAATGGAGCTCCCATTTGGTTCCACTAGCATTTTGTGGAACACATGCAAAGAAAAGCTCCGTCTTCAATCAAAGCCTTTTCATACAGGGGCCGTGACAATTACATTACCTAAATGTTAAATACTATAATAGAAACTATTCACACTTTTTCAATAAAAGGTTTGAATAGTTTAGTGTGGTAGTCTGTCTGAGGTAAGCTGTTGTATTGCTGAAGATACTGTAACCTATTTCACGGAGTTTCCTTTTAGCAAAATGCTCCGAGATCATTTGGGTTTCCTCTGGTGAACTGTTACGCAGTGTGTAGCATGTCAAGAGCTTTTATTGTGAAAGGTCAGGACACAAGGATCAGATGCCTGAGCTGAACTACAGAGCCTTCAAGCTGTTGTACACTACAGTGTATGTTTCGAATACGTTCCACACAACGCGATTGTATTCGCGCTGCAAAAGCTCCGAAAATTGCCACATAAAATGTGTGGTCAGTGTGAAAGAAATCCAAATGGATCCGTACAAGGCAGATGTGTGTTTAGGTTGTATGGTAGAGATGAAGCTGGTTGATGTGAAACGACTGCTCGTTGGCTCCTTAACATGTTATTCAGATTCAGGAGGGCTTGTCTCCCAACCACCTGAAGAAGGCCAAGCTGATGTTCTTCTACACCCGCTACCCTTCCTCCAACATGCTCAAAATATTCTTCTCAGACGTCAAGGTAAGACCTCTTTCTTCTCCTTTTTATTCTCTTGTATCAACCTCCTATCGCCGTTCTCTCCTGATTCTACGATATTCAATCTCTCCTCTGTGCCCTTTGCTCCTTACGTTCCTGTTTTCATCCTGAATACAATGTCATATAACACTGGAAGACACAGTTCAAACGTGTAGACGCGACTGAACCTGAAACCTGACTGAACACACTTCTTGTGGGATAAGATGCTGCTGAAGTTAGAAATATTACAGGTCATGTTTGCATTGAGCCGGGTAGAGAGCGCAGGACGCGGTGGCTCATATGAGCAGAGAGTGGACATCTTTAGAGTCAGAGCTCAAACATCAGTGACAGATGGAGCAGATGAGCTGTTGTAAACAGGAATGCGTCTTTGTGTCGAGCATTCTGGATTTTAGATGCGGTTATAGCGGGTTTTTTTGTTGGGTTTTCTGATCTACTTACTCATCAACTTTCTCACTAGTCTGTTTGTGACTTTTATGCATTTTGTGGTCTGGTATTATTCAGTTGCGTGTTATTCCGTTACTCTGTATATATATGTGTGTGTGTGTGTGTGTGTGTGTGTGTGTGTGTGTGAGAGAGAGACCCTATAGGGCAGATGGGTGCTCCAGTCTGTCACTTCTTTGTAGCATAATTAGAGTTTCTGGCCTTAATCGGTCTGCGGCTGGAGGGGGGTGGGGGGGTGTTAACGCCCACTTTCTCTCTCACACACACACACACACACATATACATACATACCACGACCTCAACCTCCATCTCCCTTTCACCCAAAACACACACACACACACACATGCAACAGCGCTTTCACTCTCACTCTCGCCAACATAAAACGAGAAGTTGAACTTGTTGAAACGATCAAAGTTTGTCAGACGACACGGGTCGAAAGGAAGATTTAAAGTCGGATAAACAAATTCGATAGAAGGAAAAAGGAGCCGATGGAAATTGTGTGTGTGTGTGTGTGTGTATTTGCGTGTTGGGGGGGGGCTTTGAGAAACATGACAGAGGGAGCGAGGGGAGGGGTTGACAAACAAATGAAAGGGATGACAACAGAACAACAGCTTTAAAACAAAGGCGCTGATTGTTCCGTGTTTACAGGCTGCTACGTGTTTTTGCAAAGGAGCATACGGCTCCTCCACGGATTCAGGGCGCTGTATTCAAATGAGCAGCCACACACACACACACACACACACACACAGACCAGCTGCCCTTTGGCTCATATCTGCGGTGACCACTTCCTCGTGGCAGTGCCACATCCTCATCGGCTGTCATGGAAACAAGGGTCGCCGGGACACCGGGTTGCTAGGCAAACACAAGGTTGCTAAGCTTACCTGCTCCCTGTGCATGCGAGTCTGATAGAAACGGATACGATAGAGCAGCGTTTTACGCCTCTGTTTACTGGGGAGGAACGCAGGAAAAGGAGAAAATCAAACCGAGAGGCCGGAGAAGTTTTTAGTCTCTTCAAGAAAGTCTTGAAGTCTTAAATCTGAGGTTTAAATCTAAACCTTAAGTTCACAAGAACGCATTCGTTCCATTGAACAACATCTTCACAAGACTCGTGCTGAATAAATACATGAATACATGCTGATCTCTGAGCAGAAGAGACAGTAAATGAAAGAATATCTCACAGGATTAGTGCTTTTAAACTCTTTTGTGGTGACATTGATCATTTCCCATAATCAGCTTACTTATCACGTCTAAGTCATACTTTCAATTATCGGAGTACACATGATTAACATTTATGTGGCCAAATAAACAGCGGCTTTGGGCTTTCATTTGGAAAATGTATGAATTAGGACCGATGGGTTTAATGCACAGACTCAGTTTGGAGATTGATATTAGCTTTAAATATTAATCTCATCTCCAAATCTGTATGTTTATCTCCAAAATGATATTCAATTAATCTCCCTCATCTCGACAAACATGGGTTTAGATTAGGAGATGTTTGCAGTGCTTTGGCCTGAGACTTCGCTCAGCAGATGGACAGTATTACGAACGCTGGGATTTATCGGAATGGAAACGTGTTTCTACTAGAATTCATTGCCTGAGCTTTTTGTTTTGACGACAAATAAAAAGCAGATATACGTCTTTACAGCGGCAATGCATCTTTAACGTCATAATCCTTAAGATTAGCAGTAATTTAATACGGCAATTAGATAAACTGTAGCGCTGATGTACATGCATGCATCGTTTCCTGTGAATCCCTCGTGCGTAAGAAGGTTATTTGAATCCATTTGAATGGCTGGAAACTACCAAGGTATTTACCTCGGGTCAAGACTTTCAATGCCTTTTGCTGGAGAAATGCAGACACACACATATATATATATATATATATATATATATATCTAAAACTGAACAAAAGCACAAATCCATTATTAGTCGTCTGTCTCTCAGTAGGATAACTTTATTATTCACAGCAGCAGGGTGGTGTATGTGGGATTGAACCAAAATAAACTACAGTGTTGGAAGTCTATGGATGAGAGGAAGACGATATACCAGCCTAACAATACCTGTAGGATCACTTCTTATTTTTTAATAAGAAGAATATATTTACTCTCGAGTCTTGTCCTTTAAGAAAATTCCAGTTTATTATTACTCACATTTTATGCAAATGATTTACAATCAAATTTAGTTTTAATTGAGTCGTAATCCCAGTTAATCCATCAATTTTATCTGTGGGAGGAACTCTGCAGATATTATTTCGCTTAATAAAAAAATGAATCATGGATAATCCTATTTGTGATGAGGGAGGCTGTTCTTTTCAAGGCTTTGGTAGAGTGTGTGTGTGTGTGTGTGTGTGTGTGTGTAGGACTGAGTGAGAGAGCACACCGTGTTGCTGTCTGTGTGTGTGTGTGTGTGTGTGTGTGTGTGGACCCGTTTCATTGTCCCATTGCATTCATAATTACCATATTCCAAAAATCCGGGTCAATGTCTCTTTCTCTTTTTCTTTCTCACCCTCTCTCTTACTCCTACTCCTCCCCCCTCGTGCCCCCTCCTTCCCGGGGAACAATAAGTAGCATGTGTTAGGAGGATCAGGCAGATTCACTGTAAGGGAATTAGGGCCCTGAATGGCTTCCCCTAATTGGACTTGAATGGACTTTGTCTATGGGAAACTGGTTCTTAAAGATGAGCCTCTTACACACAATGGCCGCCTCGCTCGGTGTGGGAAGTGGGTTGAGCTGACAACTGTTTTAAGCACAGATGAGCAAGCACGCGGATACACATAAACACACACGGGACCTTAATTGCGTAGTGAAAGCTCTTGCCTTCTGACCAGACAATCATCTATGTTACCATGAGACGCTTAGGTCTCTGTCGTCTCGTCTTGAGAGAGTCAGTGAGAGTAATTAAGACCTTGTTAAGACTGGAGGAGTGAGGATTAATTAGACGCTCAGTGGCTCAGGGAGCTCCTTCCGACTCACACACACACACTCTCCCTCACAAGTTCCCTGCCAGCTGAGGGTTTTTTTTTTTCACACAATCCAACACACATGAGCCCGAAACAGTGACACATTTATCAGCGAGAGCCTGAAGACTCTTCTTGCCTTGAGAGGCTGAAATGACATCTCGATGCCGCCGTCTCAGCAGGAATCAATTAGCGTCCAACCCGCCTCGTCAATTAAAGCTACACGGCCAATTTTGGCAACATCAGGACATGAACCAGCAACAGTTAGTCGACTGATTCAAATATAACTGAACTTCAGCAATTACCTAATTAATAAGACTGTGGAGCCCAAATATGACGGCATATATAGCGTGAAAAGATGTAGCTGTAGTATTATGAAAATAGAGACTGCAACGATCAACAGGGTCTACAGTAAGTAAGGTCTTGTACACTATGCCTCACAAACCTCACACACACACACAACTTTCCTGCATTGTATTCTGTCTAGTGAAGCAGAACATGATTTGAAAAAGTTCCGACAGCAGCGATTCTTCCAGGATCCACAGGAAACCTTCGCCGTTAACACTTGTAGATTTATGTCGATCGTGCACATTCACATCGTCCTCTATAAAATGTGCCGAGCTACGACGAATCTGGTTGATTCTTAAAGGATGCGTGTGTCCAGCGTGGCCTGGGGGGGCTGACAACACCCGCCATCAAGGGAAGGAGAGGGGAGGGGGGGGGGGGGGACCCTGACACTTTCTCTGACACTCTCTCTTTCCCCTTTTTCGTTGTAAACAGAAATGGCATTCCTCGAGCTCAGCATTTTGCCCCCCCCCCCCCCCACTACCTCCATTCTCTTTCTGTCTTTTGTCTCCGGCCTCTTGTTTTCTTTGGTTTGTGCTGATTGTGATGGACGGGACAGTGGGTGGGTGGGAGGGCAGGTGGTGGGATGGTTGGGTGTTTGTGTCTACATGTGAAGTCACTTTCTGAAACATTATCAGGCTGAGGACGACACACTTGACAGATGCAGATCTTAGGCTACACCTGCACTCAAAAGGTGATATTTAGCAGCCTGTACAGTGTGCAACACCTACAATTTGCATGGGGGAGAAGGGACTTTGTTCACTTCAGTATCACTTCGACACACAGACCTGAAAGACATCAGACTCGTCTGTACAGTAAAGGCAGAGTGAGCAGTTTGTCCCTGTGGTCAACGGTGGTACTGCAACACAAATACTTTTACACATAAACTAAAATTGAATTCTCATTACGTCATGTTATTTAGGGCTGCAAACTAATGACGTAGTGGTGTTTGGTTTGTATCAGAAAGAAGTGGAACATGTCCATCAGAGGCCCAGGATTACATCTTCAAATGTCTAAAACCCAAAGATGTGTTGTACTAATATCGACTGACTATGGATAGAAGTACCTCATACACTCAAATCACCCAAACTATCCCTTTAACATGTGAAACATTATTGTTTGCTTTGCTTACCAGTGGGGATCTGGGAGAAAAGAAGACAGAAAAGGCCACTGCAAGATGCTGGTGTGATATTATTATTATTATTATTATTATCTCTCTTTTTATACTGACTTGGCTTATTTAATATAGTAAACTTTAACAATGTATAGAAATATTTCTATTGGTTCAACAGCCTTGGGTATGTGTCTTCTTCTGTATTTGTAAATGGGCAAATGTCAGAATTAAAGCATTTTTAGGGTACCTGGTAAGATTGTATATGTGTTTGCGTATCAGAGGTTTTCATGATGTTACATTAGATAGATGACATCGTCTTGTGTGTGTAACTGTGTCTATTTGTGTGTTGAATGCAGAGTTATCACGTTCATTTCATGCAACACTCAAAACACCCCCCACCAAACACACACTTCCCCCTCCTGTCACCATGCTTTGTAAATCCCTTTCCTTCTGCTGCGCACACACACACACACACACACACACACACACACACACACACACACACACACACACACACACCCCTCCCAATTATGCTCCATTATGTCACCCCCTCTGACCGCTCCTGGAAAAAATATCTCTTTCCCCCTCCGTCATCCTCTGCTCCTCTCCCTCCCTCCCTCCCTCTCTCTCTGCATTCCTCTTTCCATGCTACCTCCCTCCATTCATCTCTCTCTCGCTCATCGCTTGTTCCTGTGAGACAATGTCTTGTAACAATACCGAGCTTAATCTCCGTATCAAAGCCGTTTTTCCCCTTCACCGAACACACACACACACACACACACACACACACACACACACACACACTTTCACTGGGCTCCAAACGGGCAAGTAGATATGTGCTTATATTCTAGATGTTACACGAGACTTTCACAATGACTTCCTACAACCTGCAGTAATCACAAGCTTATACAAATATGTCATTTTTCTGTTTGGTTTGCATTTTCATCTCCTTCGTTATCAAAAGTGGGTTAAAATACTGCATGAGATTAAAATGATTTCATTGCATTAAGTGCACTTATCGTTGTACTTGTGGTGTGGATCCAACACGCTTCACATAACTCACGGCTGGAATTTATTTTGATTTATTTTGGGAAACACGAGCTCTGTAAGCTAGAAACGTGTTTGCAGCGTAGCGGTAAGGCTGCAGGGCGGGAGCGCTGTTTGATGAGAGTTGTTTAATGTTGGTTCGGCTCAGTCTGAAAGCCCATGATGGCATAACAATAAGACAATAATTGGGTCATTCTTGTTTGATTTGGAAGGTTTCCAGGGGCCGATCTCTTGCTGGAGGTGCAGACAGTGCGTTAGTGGCTAATGAGGTGGATACATTGAACTATTTTAGACCGTTCAGTTAGTTTTTAACTGTGTGGTTGCTCGTTTAAGTTAACTGGAGGACTGCAGTTCTGTGTTGTGCAGTGCATTCACACACATGTATGAACAGGGAATAGCTTAAATGTCCCATTAATTCTCCTTTAAAGAAACAAAAATATGTGTGACCTTGTGAGTAGAGCTATAACTGCATGAAATATACAGTCAATCAGGGCCCAGTTCAAGTCAAATTAAGATGACATACAACATGCAATTATGCTGTATATTATAAATCTACAGCACCAGCAAATAAGACGCAACATTCAGCACTAAACGTACTCTATCCCACCATGAAACTGAAGCTTTTACAATATGTTACAATACTGAACTTTACAAAACAGCCGTATAAGCGTCTGCATGATTAAACCATGAAATTAAACGTCATCTGTAATGAAACGTAATTGATGTTTCTTTTCATTTGCCACAGTTCAATCGCTGCATCACCTCCCAGCTGATCAAGTGGTTCAGCAACTTCAGGGAGTTCTTCTACATCCAGATGGAGAAGTTCGCCCGGCAGACCATCAACGAGGGCGTGACCGCCTCAGAGGAGCTGGTGGTGAGCCGCGACGCCGAGCTCTTCAGGGCGCTCAACATGCACTACAACAAGGCCAACGACTTCGAGGTGAGCGGAGCCGGAGGGAGACTTTATGGTTTGGTTAATATACCGGCAGATAACTACGAGTTTGGAGATAAAGGGTTGGCTTAGTTTCGTTTATTTGACTCAATATACCATTGATTTGTTTTAAAAAGAATGAATGAAGACTCCCATCGTACACACACTGTTTCTCAGTTCCCTCTTCAAACTGAATTAAAACTAGATTCAGCACAACTCTCTCACAAACGTCCTCTACCAAGTCAGCTGTTCAGAGCGCAACAGTCACCTCACGATTCTGCTGAGGTGTGGATGTCGCAGTATGCGTGTGTGTGTTTGTGTGTGTGTGTGTGTGTGTGTGTGTGTGTGTTCGATGAGGCGAAAGAGGACGCCGCTCGAGGCGCGGGTGTCCTTGTCAAAGCGATTTGTAGAAGTCACATTCCCTCCCTCACTTTTTCTCTCCCAATATTGGTCTAAGGGGACCTGAGGGCCCTTAAACTATTCAACGTAACATCAGCAGCATTTAGATGTCCATTAGCACACACACCTCGCCGCTGACACACACACGCTTTTCTTTTCCGCTTAAGGAGAGAAACGCTGAAGCTTAGTTGGAGCTTAAATGCATAAAGAGTACGATTTGCAAACACAACACACACACACACAGACTTTAAGCTATCCAAGTATTCTGTTGCTTTGCATAAGAGTCAGGTAGCTTTTCACAGGTGTGTATGTAAAGAGCCTGTACAGGCAACAGACACACGCATGCAAATCATTTCTGTGTGTTTATTTTGGCCTTCAGTCGGGTTATTTTTAGGGACTACAGGATAAGGTCCATATATAAGTCGGGAGTTTGAGCATGACTTTGGCTTTACATATCCATGTACTTTAAAATCAGCAGCAACTATTCCTGAGAGCATACCGGACGTGTATGAATGTATTTCCCTCCTTACTGGCATCCATTAGTGAAAATCAACTTCACGACACGTGAAACTATAGTTTCAGGTCGTGGCCTTCAAGGCTCCTAACGTAAAAACCTAGAGCTGTCCTTGACCAAAGGACATGTCAGTCGTGAAAACACGTCATTCAACATAAAAAAAAGCATTAAAAAAAATGACTAATAAACTTAAGAAATCTCCGTAGACAAAGACCAAAACGACGGGGGCTTCCCTATTAATAACCTCGGCATTCATATTTTCAAAAGAAAGACACGCAGACCGGAGAATAAATCGACCAAATTCAAAACGCGGTTGACCTGAACAGATCCAAACAAAGAGACAATACCAACATCAGCAGCAGCACGACAACACATTTGCATAGAGAGATGCAGATGTGTAGTGTATATATATATATATATATATAATTGTAATCAGTAAAGGATAAAAGAACATGTCCTATAAATGATGGTGTGTTTGCAAAGGTAGGTATATATTTTCTTCCCGTACTTTGTCCCCTTTCCTGCCTGCCTCCTTCTGTCCCTTCACCTCCCTCCTTCCATCCCTCCATCCTTTCGTCCGCCCGCCCTGAGGGAACATTACCAGCTAGGGACCCTCTCTCTCCCCTCCTTTCTCTCTCCCTCTCTTTCCCCCTCTGTCAAACTCAGAGGCGTGAAACTGGAACCCCGGCCGATTCAGCAAGTCTCCCGACACACACACACACACACACACACACACACACACACACACACACACACACACACACACACACACAGAAGTCTTCTCCTTTTGCCAAATTTAGCATCATCAGAGTTCCACCTTGGTTTGTCCCCCATCACACCCACCTCAACTCCTCCCCTCCTTCCTCCTCTTTTTGCTCTTTCCTTGCTCCCTTTCCTTCCTTCCACCCTTCCTGCTGAATCTGTCCTCTGTCGATTGTTCTCTCCGTCACCTCCTCTCCTTATCCCCTTCTTCTCTAATCCCCCTTTCATTTAGCTTTGTCCTCTCCTTCCTCTCTGTCCCCTGCTGTCTTATTCTTCTCCCTTCCTTTCCTTTTTCGCCCTTCACTCCATCCTCAACTCCCCTGACTTCCAACTCTTTTCCACTTCCCTCTCTCCAAAAACTCTCTCATCATTTTTTCCACTCTTCATCCGTCTCATCATCCTCTCATCTTTATGCCCCAACAGCTTTTATTTCTTCCATAAAAATCTGCCCTTTGTCAAATTACCTGCCAAAAAAAGGCCTCGCAAGGTTAAATAATTAGCATTTTGTTATGTTTCTCTGGTTAAAACTTAATCTTTGTCAACATGGTGAAATAAGAAAGTGTTCTTAGGTTTGATCGGTTGAAATAAAAGCGTGTGTCATTAGTCGACGTACATGGCCAGCATTTTAAACAGTCATTGTAGATTACTGCCGTGGAAAGGTGTGTGTGTGTGCTGTCTTCCAGAGCTGGCGTAAACAGGCACCAGTAATTATAGCAGCTTCATTAATTACCTCCTCCTCCCCTCTCCAGCCACATTCTTTCAACTCTTCTTTCTTGTTTACCTCTCTCTCTCTCGCTCTCTCTCCATCCTTACTCTCTCCTCCTTCCCCTCCCATCCCCCGTCTCTGAAACTATGTTGTCCTAATTGCGGCTCTGCCCACAAACTAATGAGGAAGGCAAAGAAAGGAAAGGAGGCTGGAGAATGGGAAAGGAAACGGGGAATACTCTCATCTTCAATAAAAAAAAAAAAGAAAGAGAGAAAACAAAAAGAGAGAGGGAGAGATTTTCTTTGCCAGGACACTCAGGTGTCAGCTTCTACCGTCTGCCAAGAGGAAGAGAAACGTTTCCTCTTTTTTTGTATTGAGAACAGATTGACGAGTCTGGGCAGAGCACTCTTAACTTGTGTGTGTGTTAAAGTTTTGGTGCAACATTTGAAGCACACCTCCAGTACACCGGGTTACTTAGACATGCCAGAGCACATGCACACTCTGCCCAACTACCACACTCGCTACTAAACACACACACACACACACACACACACACACCGACTAAATGTGAAGTGGAAGAATAGCGGCCGAGAGCATAGAAAGGGATGAAGTTGTCATATTTTGGTGTGTGTGTGTGTGTGTGTGTGTGTGTGTGTGTGTCGGCTGAAGAGGGACAATGAGACGTTTTTATGAAGCGTTCTAGAGGACGTTCTCATCTTTCCAGTTCAAGGATCCTCGCTGGCTCTGTCAGCACCAAACGACGGCACAGCTGCGCCTCACACATTCACACACACACACACATATGTTCACACACACACACACACACACACACACACACTCACACTCACACACACACACACAAACACATACTCATTTGTGTTCGTCTGAAAGAGCAGAGATACCCTCCCTTGAAGGGTGGGTGTGGCTGCTACCAAAATCTGCCCTTTGACTTTGAACGACACACACACACACACACACACACACACACACACACACACACCTGGAGGCCACAGAGTGGTCACACACTCACATTTCAGGGCTATCTGGTTTCATAAGCTGTGCACTTTATGAAAGGCTAAACTTCTCATGTCTTTCTCCGCCGTTTTAGATTCTTTGTCATCCTTTGTCTCTCCTTATTCATCTATTCACTCATCTTTTCCGCTTCCTCTTCATACGAGTCCATTGAAAAAGGGGGCAGAGTTCGACTCTCAGTAATCGATTCTCAACGTGGGCTTTCTGTCACATTCTCGCTTTGCACAGAAAATGCTCCGCAGCTTTAAATAAATGCCTTGGTGCTGAAGTGGCTGAATTTTGTTATTAATCAATCAACACACACCAAAATATTAAAGATCCGTCTAAATCCATTAGCCTTACGTATTTTCTCCTCGTGTCTCATCCGACTTTCTGTTGTCCCCACCTTTTTATGTCTTCTATTTGTAACCTACCCAGAAGGCACACACACACACACACACACACACACACACACACATTTCAAAGACTACACCTGTCCTCTCCTCCCTCTTTCTCCAACTCTGATCTCTCCCTCATTCTGAGCACAGAGCTTTGGGCAATTACCACATCTTACACACACCAGGGTTCATGTGCTTTTTGAAGTGTTTTACAACCAGAGACTCCAGCTTTTAACATCTTTCATTTGACTATTTCCATGCCAAGAATGAAACACGGGTAAAATACAAATAATTTGAGTGAATCAAGGGAATCAGTCTGGATTAAGGGGTTCCTAAAAACAACCGGAGAAGAACTAATGAATTCTACTATAATTGTACAGTAATAGAATCTATTAGACCAGAGCTAGATGCAACCTCGTCTCTTACAAAATGTGCTCCTGATTGCCAAATGAATGTCTGAGTAGGTCAGGGTTGGTGGACGGGAGGACTTAGAGGGGGCATCCCTAGCAGACAGGCATACAAACCGTACACTTTGGACACTTGAGAGTGGGATTTGCATCGTACAACATACTGTTCGCTGCTGAAACACTCGGTTAAGATCAAGAAAAGATCAGCATTGTGTTTTTCAACGTTTAACCAAGACGTCGATCTTTCCCTAACCGTAACCCACAGCTCTGAATGGCCCAACCATAAAAAGTTATTCATGCTTCGTTGCCAGGAGTATGAACATACATTTTTAGAAAACAAGGTTGAACACACACACACACACACACGCACATAAGCCCATAATCTATGTGAACACACTCTTTGTTGCTGTCACTCAATGTCATTAAGCAAGTATGAGCACCAAGTAACTAAGTCTTCCTCACTGTCTCTGCCTCTCTGTTGCTGCTTGACAGAGAGCGGTATAATTCAGACAATGCCACCTGCCAGTTTCTGTCACTATAATTAGAGCTATCTGCTTGCAATGTGTGTGTGTGTGTGTGTGTGTGTGTGTGTGTGTCTTAGTATTCCAGTTGAGAAGAAGAAGGCATCATCTTTGTCACTGAGCCTGATTGGAGTCACGAGGGGGCGGTGTATGTGTGTGTGTGTGTCCGCGTGCATGAGTGCCTTGGTCTTCCTGTATGTGTGTGTACGTGTGAGTGTGTGTGTGTGTGTGTGCAGTGATTCCCTTCCCCTGCCCCAGCTGTCTCCTTAGCTTTAACAATAGGCCTGGTAACAAAGACGTGGCCTTCAGCCTCCGTCATGTGATACTAGTGGTCTGCAGCCTCTCAGTCAGATGACCCAGGCTATTGTCCTCTATGGGTGACACACACTTGCACACACACACAAGGAAGCACAGAACACACACACACACACCAATCCAGGGAAGCACAGCACGTGTATGAACAGACACACTGAAACTGCAGTGTGCGGAGATACGAAGACACACACAAGAAGAAGAAGAAACACACGCGCTCATGAGATAGTGAGAACAGACACACACACACACACACACACACACACAGACGCAATCTCAGGACGCAGACCCTTCCTCTCAGTCACATGCAGTCTGAACAAAGAGAAACTTTATTGCCATTGTCCTGGTGACAGTGAGATCAGTGACTGATTGACAAAAGAGCAGCAGAGAAAGGAAACGTATTGCCGATGTCCTGGAGGAACCTCCAGTCTCCACTTTTACCTTTCATTTCACACTTTAAATGGCAGCTGGACGTGTGATCCTGAGGCCATGATGGAGAGCAGGGGATGAGAAGTATTTCTCTAAAACTTACATTTCTTTTATTTATCCTGCAAAAGTGCTGGCTTTCCTGCACGTAGAGGAACACAACTGAACTCCCTGGTTGGAAAAAAATGGCACAAAAAGGAAAGGGTTCCCTGAACAACTTCAGTTAAAACAACGTTGCATTTAACTGTTCTGAGGAAAGTCAAAGTCACGTGTCAAAGACCGATTATCAGTTCTCGTGCGTGGAAGCAGGAGAGGAAGCTGTTGCTGAAGGAGCCGACAGATAGAAAGAGGAGAACACGAACGCATGCAGGAGGCGGGGGTGTCATTTAAAACCAAAACAACAATGTTTTGGACACAAATTAAGGAGTGTCCTTTTAATATATGAATCGGTGTTAGCCTGAGGCCAGCTCCAACCAGGAAAGCAGGAGCTCCGTCTGCTTTCAGATAAATAAAGATTTAAATCGGATCAGAATGCAAATAGAGATGGAAAATTCCACATAAGGTGTTCAGCCACTGAGAGCTACCGGAGCAGATAAGCACCGAAGAAGAGATTCTTCATTTATTTAATCACTCAAACAACCACGACAATATCCACAAATGAGAAAACAATAACGACTTAAAAATACCAAACAGAAACAGAAAAAGATAAAGAAGAGTGAAAGGACTCTCTACTCTGGAAGTGTGTGTGTGTGTGTGTGTGTGTGTGTGTGTGTGTGTGTGTGTGTGTGTGTGTGTGTGTGTGTGTGTGTTTCGTCGTATTTTCCTGCCGGGGTTTGTGTGTGTGACGAAAGCCAGACCTGATAGCAGGGAGAGAGAGGCAGAGTGAGAGGGAAGAGGAGGAAAAAGGAAGCAGATGCTTGTGTGTTGGCACAAGAATGACCTGTCCACACACACACACACACACACACACACACACACACACACACAGAAGGAGCAGTTGTCTCGATGATAGAAAAATATTACTAACCAACAGCAAAGTGGACCTCAAGACCACAGAGCAGATAAACGGCAACACAGAAGTGCCACGGCGTGTGTGTGTGTGTGTGTGTGTGTGTGTGTGTGTGTGTGTGTGGGGGGGGTCTGAAAATTGAAAAGAGCAACATCTTGCAACCAAAGATGGTTTGAAAGGGACAAGTGAGCTGAAAAATCCCTTAACAACACACTAAACCAGTGTGCACACACACTTGAGTAAACATTGTCAACGTCTCCGATGTTAATGGACGGAGGTAGAAGATAAGGAACAACACACACACACACACACACACACACACTCTCTTTCTGTTTGCACACCTTGAGAATCAAACATATGGTGTTTGAACAATGATTTCTTAAGAGCCTACTGTGTGTGTGTGTGTGCGTGTGTGTGTGTGTGTGTGTGTGTTTCCTTTCGTGCAAGACGGCGAGTGAGGATGGAAAGGAAACAGAGTGGAAAGACGCAGGGAGAGGCGACTAGGTAGAGTCAACTGGGGACACACAGCCCAGACGTCTCCATCAATCAATCATGTAGAGATAAAAGCATTAATCCTTAAGGAGACAGGGGAGTGGCTTATATTCATTAAGACGGGAGAGGAGGGGAGGAGGGAGAGGATAAATGAGGAGAGAAGAAGGTGAGTGACTGTGATGACAGAAAAGAAGGGAAGGTGAAGAAGAAGATTTAAGGGTGCAAAGAAGGAAAAGGAGGAGGAAAGGAGGGGATGAAATACCGAGCTTACCTCACAACAAATACCATTTACTGCCAATATTAATCCACGACTCTGGTGACCTCGCATCTCCATTTGATCAAGTTAGAGTCCTAAATTCATAGGAAATGATACTTTGTGTGATTTAACTTCTAGAGATGTTGGTAGAGACTGAACACCTTAGAGATGATGATTAGCATGCGAGACACTGTGAGCATACTCTCGAGTATTTTCTGGGTGATGACGGTTGATGTTCCACATGTAACTTAAGTCTTAACTTTTATTCTATTTCGGATGTGTTAAAATAGGCCAGTGTATTCATAAAGAAGTAACCTACTTAGAAAGGGCTCTCCTGTCTTCTAAAAATACGTTTTAGTGCAACACTGCCCTTTTGTGCTCGTGGCCTGCACTGTAAGAAATGACTAAATTAGCAAAGCAGACGTCACTGTTGCTAAGTGCTCAACCGCTGTGCTGTTTCTGCTCTTCGGGTTCAAAAGTGATGCTTTGAGCTTCTGCAGGTGGCGCTCGTTTGTGTCTTCACGGCTCACCCTTCCTCAGTTCAGTGCAAACAAGCCGCTGCTGCCAGACACGTGGTGCAACACTTTTTGTTGTCAAAACCGTAATTGTAAACATTTGCAAGAAGCGTCCTGTTTCGAGATAAATGCATCTTTATATATAACTTTCCACCCCTAATAAAACAAAGGCTTAACATTGCTAACATGCAACTGAGACAGCTGCAGCAAACACCTAAATACAAAGAGACAACAGCAACAGAGTGGAACAAGCAGTGAAAGGAAGATAAATACATCTTAATGCTGGTGACAAATGCTTCCGTTCCCACATCGAGAACTTCTCAAATATCTTAAAGTAATGAATTTGTGTGTGAAGCATAATAAGCACTCAGTGAGTTTGTGATTTCCAAGAAGAGATGAGGGACAGAGGAGCCAACGAGGAGGACGATGAAGGGAGAGAGTGAGGATGAGAGAAAAGGGAAGGAGACGAGGAGAAAAGGAGGGAGGGAGGGAGTCCCAGTAGGCCTCTTTGTTGGGCAGCGATGTAGAGATTTACAGGCTCTTGTCCTTCTGCGTGTGTGTGTGTGTGTGTGTGTGTGTGAAGAGAAAGTAATTGAGCCTCCCTTCATCCAATATTTACCCAACAAACCGGAGCAATCATGCGAATTATGTTTACTGGGAACCAAGTGTCTTTCTTCCTCTTTATCTTTCTTTCTCTTTCCCACTTCCCCCATTCCTCGCTCGCTCTCTCTCTCCTGGCAACTAGACACCATATCAAGATCCAAGCCAGGAGTAAATGACACACACACACACACTCACTCAGTCACACGGGGGAAACAGGCCCATCTGTATTGATGATGGCCTAATTTAGATCTCTTTATTGGACTGATTTACGATAGCCAGACAAATCTGGGCATCTGGACCCCAAGTGTGTGTCTGTATGCGCGTTTGTGTCTTTGTCCAGTCGAGCTGATACCCAACCGGACACACAATATCCTCCCCTGCTTCATTTCATTCTCTCTGCTCGTGTTTTCCTACCTCTTGGTGGATCGGCGGTGTCGTTTCCTCTCCTCGTCGCGGTCTCGTTTCAGCACTCCGAGTCCTTTACGCTGCTGCAGCGACGTGACGTACGGCCTCCTGAAACATTGTAAAAACACACCGATCATCACGCTGAACAAGGCAGTGCCAGCGCTGCAACACAAAAACACTCCGGGGCTCCTCTAGGACAAGGTCACTGAATCTTCGCTGTCCTACTGTGCGTGGAGGTTTTTGTTTCACAGCTCTTCGCGATTGATCATTGTCATTTTATGGGTAAAGTATTTCTTTAAGATGAGAGCAGATTTGAACAACTAAAAGGATGAAGGGATGTAATTCAGGAGGGAGAGGACGCCTCAAAGGCACATTCATCTTCAGGATCAAACACAGGTTTGAACTTTTATTTGTCCCAGTGGGAAAATTCACAGAAACTATTAACAGCGGCAGCTTGACTTTGGGGCTTTCTGTATTTTTGTGCAGAGGTAAAACAAGGAGGTTTAAAATGTTACGGCACTTGCTGAGGTTTAATGATCCAACATTCCCATCTCTAATAATAAGATTGTACTCACCAAGTTAATGGCTGAGATCTCAAATGCAGCAGCATCACTAAAAAGAAGAAAAACAAGCAGTCAGATGAAAACATGCATCACAGTTTGTGGACCGAATCCCTGCTTCGACTTCGACCTATCGGGCATTGTTACAACCTTTTTGACCGTCTCGCCCCTCTTGGACTTTTTAAAGCGATTACTCCGGTGGAATAACAGCCGAAACTACAAAAATATGAGCACTTTTCAGTGTAAAATCTACCATGTATCTCCTGTAAAGTTAAATCTTTGGTCTGTGTGTGTGTTTAAGAATGTGTGTGTGTGTGTGTCTGTGTACAGTAGTGTCTATAGCAAGACAGTGACAGAGGGCCTCATTGAAATAACTGTGGTCTCAAGGGGCCGGCTAAAAAGAGAGAGAGGGTAGGTGAGGGGAGACAGAGTATATGAGAGTCCAGGGAATCATTTAGGCTGTGTGTGTGTGTGTGTGTGTGTGTGTGTGTGTGTGTGTGTGTGTGTGTGTGTGTGTGTGAGGGGTGATTCATCCGTTCTGGTGGCGGCTAACCTTGGCTTGTCCTGCCATGCGTGACGGGGTTACACCCAGACGGCACTCTGTCGTCCTCTAGGTGTGTGTGTGTGTGTGTGTGTGTGTGTGTGTGTGTGTGTGTGTGTGTGTGTGTGTGTGTGTGAGAGAGAGTTTGTTGGGGTTTATAGGAGCATGCACCTCATCTGGAAGAGTCAGCCGCCTGTGTGTGTGTGTGTTTGTGTGTGTGTGTGTGTGTGTGTGTGTGTGTGTGTGTGTGTGTGTGCATGCATCTGCATGCAAGAAAAAGAGACAAAGAAGAAGAAAAAAGAGAGAGGGGGAGAGAGAGGTTGTTTAGTGCCTTTGTATGATCTTGCCCCCGGGAGAAAGGGCAGAAAAAAGAATGAAAAATGTGTGTGTGTGTGTGTGTGTGTGCCATTGTTCAGCTGTCAAACACACAGCATTAAAACACACACACACACACACACACACACACACACACACACACAAAAAGCCTTGTGATGACAGTATATTTATGTATGCCTGCATGTGGAAAGGACAATTGGATCCCTGCAATCCCCTCGTTCTTGTTTAAACTCTCTAACACCCCCCGCCTCCACACACACACACACACACACACACACACACACACACACACACACACACACACACACACACGTACACAGTGACAGATCACAGACAACTGTTCACCTGCCATTGTCAAGGACTGAGTGTGTCATATGTCATTACATGTGTGAGCCTGCATGTGCATAAGGAACTCTTGACACCACACACACACACACACACACACACACACACACACACACACACACACACACACACACACACACACACACACACACACACACACAGCTGGGGGCTTTTAAGAAAGGGGAAGTACATTTAGGGGAAGTTGACAGCTGAGGAAGAACTTGGTACAGGAATAGTAATGTACCGTATGGACACCTGAAACACACGCACACTTAACCAAAGTCTTGATCGGTTTCAGTCACAGAATCACTTTTCCAAAAGCAAACCAGTCTATATTTGAAGACTTGTTGTGACACATATGAAAAAGCCTAAAAATCCTTTTGGAAAAACTTTTGTCGACACCCCTGTCCACAAAGGTTAGTGTACTTATAGTGTCGAGCTTCATCGTGGGATCTTGTGTAAAGTCTTCATAAATAGCTGCAGATTACTGTGCATGCTTCTGGAATGAGATGCTCTAAAATCAACAAACATACACAACCTCATACAGAAGTAACTGAATATCTGAATTTGTTGCATAAATACGATATTGTAGCTTTAAATTCAAAGAAAGAGGAAGGTGATTGAAGGGAAGTTCCTCTTCAGTTCAACAATCAAAGCGGATATTTAACTCATGATTTCCTCTTTCCCTTCTTTCCCTTTTCACCCGTCAGGTCCCTGAACGATTTCTGGAGGTCTCCCAGGTGACTCTTCGCGAATTCTTCAACGCCATCGTGGCTGGAAAGGACGTCGACCCGTCCTGGAAGAAGGCCATCTACAAGGTGATCTGCAAACTGGACGGCGAGGTTCCTGATGTGTTCAAATCCCCCAACTGTCTACAAGAACTCCTCCACGACTGACTGGGGCGAGGGAAGGAAACACGGCGAGCAGGACAAACCTCCAAGGGCCGAGAGAAGACCGGAAGAGAGAGCGCGACTTCGACTGGTCCGCGGTAAAGAAAAGACGCTCAGAACGCCATGCAGAGACTTGAAGTGGTTCTACTTGGAGGCTTCTTGGAGGTTTGTTGATGGTTGTTTTTGGTCAGCACAACTTTTAAAGACAAAACTGCCCTCAAAATGTTTTATAAAGAAAAAAAAATCCCTCTTGAACGAGGCAGAGGGCTCGAACTCAGAGTCAATGGTGAGACTTTTATAAATTAAAGCAAAAACAGTGAGAATTGAACGTCCTTGCACTTACAGAAAAGCTCCTCCGTCTTCTCTTTCTCCTCCACCTCGTCCAAGCTCGCTCTTCATCCTTCTTTGGAGGAACGTAGAGATGAGGAAGATGACGGATCGACCCTCAGCCCGTGACTTGGGGTCGGGAGCGAACTAAAAATAAAGATGATAATATATAAAAAAAAAATCTTTTTATTGTGGATGTTTTTAAGTTACATGGACATTTTTTGGAGGAAAAAAAAAGTGATGTTTCTGTATTTTTTCTCCTTTGTATAAGCTTACTCTTCTATGAACCCTCAGTCACTCGCATAGACACACATGCACACACATGCACACACTTACACACGTCTTGAATAGGAAAGCACAGTAGCATTCCCACATCCTCACCTGAACCCAGACAAACTGGACATAAATAAACTTAGTTGTTGTTTATTTCCCTTCTTTTGTCCCCTCCTCTTTTCACTCCTCCCTCTCCTTCCTGTCCTGAGACTTACTGGGTGTTTGTTTTGACTGTGTGGCTCTCCCTGCCCCACCCTTCCCCTGGCCGCCCCTCTTGGCTCATGTTGCATTCAGGCACCCAGAGCATTGAAGACACACAAAAAAAAAAACACGTATTTAATCATTTTTTTAAATCCGTCAGATCTAGATACTACCAGTCCACGACAAACTATATCTTGTCCAACGAAACTATTATTTATAGTATTTTCAATATATAGCCCTGATGCTGGATACATTCAGGACACAGCACTGATGACATGTTACTGTTATAACAACTTTGGCATTTTTTTTAAATATATTTTGTGTTGGATGCTTCATTTGTCCGTTATGTTTCTCAGAATATCTAATCTACAAATCACATTTACATCAATTTGTGATTTCAGCGTTGCTGCAAAGTGGATTTACCGTTTATTAATTCCAGTTTCATGTGCTGCACATCATTCCCACATGATGCAAACACAATAATCACTGATCTTTCGTGTACCGACTGAGGATTTTAACACTTTTAAAAACACGGTCGCCTAACGGTGGTACAATCAGCCGTTCTTAGAATTGGAGTTCATAAAATCAGAGACGTCAAAATGTCCATTTGAACCCCCCCCCCCTTCAGTAGAAACACTGATTTTCCTCTCTGCTCTGGGGGGCCAAGAGGAGCAGCTGCAGCGGCCGGGTCATGTGTGAAGTGTTTAAGGTTTTAACAGCAGAAAAAAAGACATAGGACAAAATGCTGATATTTGTAGCTTGTATAGATGTAACAATTACTCTGATATTGTTATTATTTATAATTGAAATAATTATTCCTATTAATGTTATTCTGATGATGATTATTATTAATGCTTGCTACAGATTTGACCAGTGGTTTTACTTATTGTTTATCCATCACACTGCAACATGAAATAAATTATTCTTTGAAAAAAAAAATAAACAAGTGTGTGATTGTCCGTTTCTGTTCGCCGTGCGCTCGGCGGAGGTGCAGACGGCGTTGACCTGCCCACACACAGAAAATCGCCTTCAACCCGAGCAGTAACTAGGCAACATGATGGCCACTTTACCTCCCTCTCTCTCTCTCTCTCTGGGTTGTGTATGGCGGACATGTGATCCCTTGTTGTTGTTGCTGATGAATTGAAAAGAGGAGCGCTGTGTGATTATTGTCAGCACAAAAGCCTCAAAAAGCTGCTGACGCCTAGATTAGCCAGTACAAAGACGCAGGGACAGACACACACACACACACACAAAAAGACATAGGTGCAGACTCACACTCGTACACACACACACACAAAGGCACAGGGACAAGGCCCGTCTGCCCTCGTTGCCCTATCCTTCTCCCTCCTCTACATGTCCTCTGCTCATCCTCTCTCACCCCGTCCTCAACTTTTTTCCTCTCCTGTCTCCTCACCTCCTTGCCTCCTTTCTCGTAGGTTTTATTTCTGTCCTCCTCTCACACCACTTACCTCTCTAACACACACACACACACACACACCATGCCCTCTGTGTGTTGGCGCCCAACACTAACTGGCATCACACAATGCCAACCACCATCTACCAGCATGAGATAAAGTGCCAGCACTCAATGTCTCTCTTTTTTCTCCTCTCTCTCTCATACAGGAGATGACAGTAATGTGTGTATTAGACATCTCTACACACACACACACACACACACGTGTGTGCTCAACATTAAATACAATCCCAACAATGATATAGTAGCATTTATATGTAATAATGCACGATAAGTCACGGCTCCTGTCATAATCCAGTTCACAAAAAGCATTGAAAAAGACTCGATTATTTGATTTGATCGTCTAAATCTAATGGACGGATTAGGGCCTCACACTGAGATGAAGTCTTGAAAGTGGTATCGAGGAAGTTGGACGCAGATTCTGAACATTTTCTGCCTCTTGCAAAGGGAGATGCTACATCGCTGGAACTCTCCAATACCGCAGGTAGAGAATAACACTCAAACTCCAACAGTCTATAAAGTTTGTCTCTAAATGCTTTGAGGAAAACAAAAGGGAGAATCATGATCATCTAGTGCAGCTAGCTTACACTGCCAAAGCTTTTCATTAGGACAGGAGGGGCTGAACAGGAGGTGGGGTCACTCTTTGCTCTATATGATCATACACACACACACACACACACACACACACGCCGTCTGCCTGTGAAAGCACATCTGAGCAGCGCAACAATAAAACAGCTGTGTTTGTGTTGGCCTGCTGATTGTTTCATTCTCAATCACCTCGTCATATGCACAAACACACTTACGCAGACACAAACACACTTATTGTCCGCTGAGACGGCATTGACAGTGATACATCTTTGGGTAATGGCCGCTATTATTATGGAGTAGGGAGAGAGTTTATTATAGAGGAGAATCTCTCCTCGACATAATCCTAATAGCTGTAACTGTCTTCTCCGTGTTGACTGCTGCTAAATTGGACTGTGGCGCGTGTGAATGCGTGAGAGAGTATTCACATCCGCTGCCATATTGGTAGAAAAAGGCAATGGCCCAGGATGAGGCAGAAGTTTATGTCTGTAGCTACAACAATGACAATAATCGCAGAAACAGCCCGACTTCACTGTCGTAATTGCTACCTCATTACCGAAGACCGCATTTTAAAAATATAACTTGGCTGATTGGTTTGCAGAGAAGGAATTCCACCAACTTGTTTTCATGTCTTTCTGTGCGTAAGATGCACTAAAACCAAGCATGCATTATGTTGATGAAGACGACCCTCGCCTTTGCAGCTTCACATATAACAGATTACGAGTTTGTGAGTGCATGAAGAAGAAAACAGAGACAGGCAAACAACTCAACAAACAAAGAAAAGGAGCACTATTGATCATGAGGGTCAGAAGAAGGCGTCTGTAAGGTAACATTCCTCTCTTGCTACGTCTTGTGTGACATCTATTACTTCGATCGGTTTTTCTTTTGCCTTTAGTGATAGTTCATGAAATGTCTTTTGGTTCTGGACAAAACAAGCTTTTCAATGACATTAACTTGGTCATTTTCCACTATTTAACAGACATTTTACAGATTAAACTGGATAAATCGATGCTGAAGCTGATTTATAAGCATGGGGAAACAACATTTAGGATTGATTGTAAATAAAAAAGGTATGCGGCTGAAACTTCCAGGAGATAAGTGCATTTCTTTGTCTAGACTTTCTTTCTGCTGCACGATAGCAGAATTCACAGTTGTGTCTCTCATCGCTGTTTGATATCGTTTTCATTGTGTTTTCCAGCTGTGTAAGTAGAACCTCAGACTGACCTGTTAGAGAGATGAACTCGGGTCTAATTATCACTCATTTTAACACATCAACTTTAACACATCATTCAAATAAACGACTGATTGAATCGGACCATCGCTGGCTGCAACAATCACTGTTAGCTTGTTGAACAGACTTTAATCAGCCAGCGCTGCAGGTTTATTTGCATCAGTTCTTTAAGATGGCACCCAGGTGGATGAAGCTAATTGTTGTTTGGAGCAGCTGCCCCGGCAGCGTTTTCACTTCCTTCTCTCAGCACGCTCTGCATCCCTTCGTTTCTCCATCAGGTCATGCTCCCACTCCACCTATTTCATTCTCTTATACAGTAAATCCTTCACTTTTCAGCCATAAAGACAACTATCTATCCTTCCATCAATCTCTATGTGTCATAAAGTTATGCATCTGTTCTTCAGTTTTAACAAGCATCCATTCAGTCATACTATTTTTCCTCTTTATAATGCATTTATCATCCATCCTTAAGTCAAAGTATCCATCCTTCCATCTTCCTTTCTCCCTGCCTCCTAACTGATATCAATTTCCTCCTCCCTCCATCCCTCCTTCCATCAGCGGTCTGTTCGCTAATCAAACACCATCTGTCCTTCCATCCCCAACCTGTCAGGAACAGCTGCCAGCCGCTCTCTTAACAACACTTTTAACAACCCTGCCGCATCTTCCCCGGCCCGCCGCCCGCCACCACCACCGGGCGGGCGTCTCCGATGAGGGCCACCGCCTCCTTTAGGGGCACACGCCCACACGACAGACACATGTGCGACCAGCGGCGTACAGAAGCACGCATGCGTAGCCTATCAGAGCGTACCAGGTGAGCAGGGAGAGGAGACACTGTGCAGGAGAACAAAAGGAAAGGTGGTTTTGGACGACAGCAAGAAAAACAGGTAAAAGTTCAAAAACAACTTCTACTGGCCTCGGGTTGAACCGAGCACCGTCAGGAACCAGCAAAGAAAATGAAATCATTCCAGAGAAAGAGGAATAACGAGCTAGCAGAAGGTATAAACGAAGAGATAAAACAAAGGAGAGATGGCGCTCGGTAAACGAGTAGAAGTCTAAATAGTAATCAAGGGAAGAATCAGCCGCCTGCTCAAAAAAAGGGTTTAGAGCTAATGGTGGAGAGTAAAAGCTCCCAACACAAACACAAAAGTACTGTACAATCACCACACACACACACACACACACCAGCATACCAATACAAGCACCTTAAACTCACTCACACATTTAATACAATCATCCCTCACAGACACGCATCACAGATATAATCACTTACCAGTGCACGTTCACACACACATATTAAATACAGTCGTCACACACACGCACACGCACAGAGTCGCTGCACAAACTGCACTGCTGTTGTCGCGAACATGCCAAGACATTTTCAAGTGTTATATCCTGAGGAACTTCCCCAACCAATCATTGGCACATGGGCCAGATGTTCACTGGTGCTTCAATGCAATGTTCTCCTGGCAAACACACACACACACACACACACAGCGCAACACTGGCTGGCATCTTTGTCTCCCTCTCCCTTTACGCATATGAGCATTTGATATGAGACTGAAACGCCAAGACTGCACTTTTTCATCACACAAAGGGGAAGGACAAGGGGTGAGAAGGGGAGGAAGAAATAAAAGAGGCAACGAAAGAATAGAGAGACAAAATGAGAAAGAGTGGAGGTAAAAGACGGCAACACGGGAGCCAGGAGGCCAATGGCACGAGAGCAGAAAAGGAAGAGACTGCATGTGATAGAGACAAATGGCCTAACATCACATAATTAGTAAAAGCAGCAGCAGTGGAGCATCCAAGTGCCTCACCATGCCACCTAGTGGGAGACTTTACATCCAGCTTCAAGTGTGTTAATGGCTGTAAAGCATCTCCTTCCCTGTTCTGTTTTGAATGAGTTTGTTGTAGCAGATAAAAAGATGTCCCTGCATGCTTGTCCCATAACGCAGAGTCGGTGACATACAGAAGGTGGTTTTGTTAGAATCAGGCGGCAACCTCCAGTTCTGAAAAGTGAAGCCAATGCTGAAGTTCTTTAAACGTGCATTCCCTCTAATGACCAGCAGGGGGCGACTCCTCTGGTTGTCTCTTGATTTATTACCTCAGTAAACATTGTAAACATGAGTTTATGGTCTCAATCTCTAGTTTCAAAGTCTTCTTCAATACAGCATGATGTTCATTTAGTAAATTATCCATTTAGAGTCAAGGATATGCTTAAGGGCGGGGCTACCGTGTGATTGACAGGTCGCTGCCACGCCGTTGTCTGGTGTGGGAGTCATCTGTGTTTTAACCCTTTCACAGTGTGTTTTCACTTCACTTAGCTCCACCCTCTCGTGTCACTTTTGGTTGCAAAAAATCAAGATGGCGACGACCAAAGCGCCAAACTCGAGGCTTCAAAATGACAGTCCACAGACCAATGGTCTACGTCCTTTTTATATACAGTCTTTGGTTAGAATAGACACGACGAGTACATGTCGTTCACCTTGATTCTCCATACTCACACTTCTGCATAGATCGTTAACTGAATTACCAGACATTCACTTCATATTGGCTGAAGAAAATTGGTCACACATTACCAATTCATCCTTTTTTCCCCACTAGTTTTAATTTAATGAACAAAAGTCTTTGCCAACTCCAAAAAAAAAGAGATGAGAATGGATTTATTCAAAGCTTCCTGTTTCTCTTTCCTACAAAGAGTTCATTCATTGAAAATGATGTTTTGAGGACACCGGCATCCTTTGTTGCAGTCAATGCTTTTCAATTAATGCGACCTGAGAAGCTTTGCTCAATAGGCGTACAAAGTAATTAAAACAATGTCAAACACCAAAGCAGTGACAATAGCTGAAATATTACTCGCCAGTTTCAGATGATTCTTTTAGTCAAAGGCACTGATGTGGATTCTGGACAGTATCTGGTATCATAAAACGTTGGTAGCCCATGCATTAACGACTAAAATCAAAGCTTTTAAACTTGCATTCATCAAAAGGACACCCTGTGATGGTATAACTCAAACCAGCAGAGAGAGGAGACTTCTGGTGTGGAGATCAATACCGCCTCACACAGGGCGGATACAGGGGGCTCACACACACATTAATGCGTGCTTGTAGATGGACACACTTTCAGCATTTGCTTGGACACGCATACACTTGAGGGAGTGTGTCGGCCACGTGTCTCATGTCCGATAAGGGCATTTAGTCCGTCAATAAGAGCCTTTCAAGAATAACAGGGGTTCTATCAAGTGACACACAGACCGTACGCTCATCTGTGCGCACACACACACACACAAGGACTAACTTCCCCCCTCTCACTTTGTCCTTTAACCAGACAAAAATGGAGTGCAGCCCGGGGCCGTTCCATTTTAATCCACATCACCTACCCCTCCTGACTCACACGTTTCCTCCTCTCTTTGTCTCTCGTCTTTCTTACTTCATATTTTAGCCCCTTTTAATACAATGCATTATAAACATAGTTAAACTGTTCATAGAACTGTGCAATTAGTTAGTTAATCACAACACATTTTAATGCATTATAATCATTGTTATAACACATTATAATGTGATTATAAGATCAGTAAAAATTACAATACATTATAAAAAGATTATAATTAATGGAAAATATGTCAGTGAGTGACCAGCAATTATTTTTATATTAATTGTAATTAATTAGAAAATGCTCTATAATGTGCTATGATTCTTGTTATCAAGCATTACGAATATGTACGAGTGCTTATATCTTTACTTATACAGTGCCATAAGCATGTTATAACACATTACAAGTGTGTCTGTAATGCATTATAGACAAGACTTCATAACAAGAGTTTTGTTGATGGGTCTGATTTTATTGTTTAGTGAAATCTTTTTCTGTTTTTTTAAGAAACTGAATTTCAAAAAGGATTTAAGGGATTTCATGAGATAACAAATAATTGCGCTTAAATGCCGAGAAGTAGTCTGGGTAGACTTCCAGCTCAATCTGAAAAGCCTGATGTGTTTGAACCTGAAAAGAACAGCAACTGAATATCCAGCGTCCTTGAGCGAGCCACCCAATCCAGATCAGAGCTCCTCCACGACGGCCCTGAAAGAACCAAAAAGATGAAGAAAGCATCACATCGGGAGACGTTAATGTGATGGGGACGGTAAAACAATATTTCAATGGAAGAAAAAAAAAGAATCTAATCAAAAGCAAAGCATTGTTGTAAAAGAATAACCCATTTATAAGTTATGTTTATAGGTATTCTGGGTCAAACAACTTCAAATGCAACACTGCTGCTCCTCAATGAGCGAGGAAACAATAGACAACGCCAACCAAGCGTACAGCTGATGCTAACAAACGGGCAATGTGCAAGCAATAAACCCAGTAAACCCCAAATAACAATCTAAAACTTCTTATGTAAGAAATGCAGGACAGCGACATGCAGATCTTTAAACAAGCTTTGAACCACTTGGAGTAGTTTTGCATTTGCAGCGATGTGGTTGCAAATCTGAAGTCAAAACTGTGACATGAGGAGCAGGTGCATGAGTTTAAATGTCCTGAGACTCCTAAGCTCAGTGTCTGCGTTGTCCTTTTGTTAAGACCCCAGAGTGGGACAAGGAATTTCATTTATCAAGAAATGGATAGGGCTCCTAGAAGAGCCCTCTTCAGAAACACAAACACATACTATAAATAACCAAATGGCACACTGAGTACACAGTAAAGCAGGAAGAGTGTGGTTACTGGAAGAAGAAAAGGGGAAACATGTTGGTTTGTAAAGCATGGAGGAAAGACATGACGTTTGAAGAAAGAAATGTGAAGTGCTTCATAAGTGACATTAAAGAAGTAACAGAGGGGAAGAATCTCAGGCCTCCCGTGCTCGTCTGTCCACACACACACTACAAATAAGCTGGTGCGGTGCCTTTGAACACGCAGCGGTCAAGGTTCACCGGCAGGTCAGCTGGAGGACTGAATGTTACTGGCGTACCGACTGTGGAAAATGAAGCGCACACACAGACAAAGACACTTGTGGACAGCTGTCAATTGGCAGCTAAGCAGGTCTGAGGTGAAACAATGGGGCTGAAGGAGAACAGCAAAAGAGTTTTATTGGGGTTAAAAAGAGGTTAAGCTCTCGGGGTGGCATGTGAAATCAGCATGCCAAGTATCTCATGTGTGTTTATAATACACAAACATCCTCGAGCACCAATTCTTTTTTACAGTTACTGCCAACGTTGTGAGACACTGAGGAATTCTCGGTCTCTGTGCAAAAGACGCTGCAGGCTTCGCCGGCAGAAAGAGGAGACAATAACGGAAGCAGCAAGGTAAGCAAATGAGCCATTTCGCAATCTTGTTTGGGCTGCACAATTTCAGAAGGTTCCCCCGTAAAATGTTCTACATTACACTGCGTACTATTGGATCTTATTTCTATCACTTTCCAGCAAGTTTGTCACAAAATCAGAGAACAAAAAACAAGGATGTCTGTTGAAATGAACACACAAATTAATCAATTAGACATCGTTTATCCATAACAATACTCAAAGCCTCTTACACTGCCAGGGCGTCTCACCGCACTGTGTAACACAGCGGCGCTGCTTATTAACATGGAATGCTCTTTTGCTGCCCCCTGCCTTTTCCTGCACAAGTCCATATGAGATGGAGAGAAAGGTCGGGGGAGGGAGACAGAAAAATGCAGAATCTAAGCCTCCAAATACGGATAATGGAGCCAAACATATGATGATAATGAAATGTTATGAACATATTTGGAAGATTATATTGCTATGGCTTTAAGGATCGCTGCAGATTACTCCAGTAGACGAGTGGAAAGAGAGTGAAGTGAAACGTTAGACTGGATCAAGTTGTTGACAAATATTGTCATCAAAAAAGCAGAAACTGTAGGTGCACAAGTGTAGCAGTGTCGTCTCTACAGACGATGACCCTAATCCATCCCCAACCGCTGACTCTGCAGCTTAAAACGTCCTCCCGTTCATACGGACTATTAAAAGATCTCTTCATAACATTAAAGTGATGAGTCCTCGTCTCGTCTATCATTTCATTTTGAGAACTAGCAAATAAAAGATGTGGGAGATGATACAGCAAAAATTGGAGCTGAAACAAAGAAACCGAACGTGAAGATGAAGTTTGCAACCGTAACACGCATACATACGGTCGACACACAGCAGAAATCTGCTGTTAGAAAAGCTCCTCTGCTCTTCAGATGGTTGAAGGAGGAGAGCAATAACACAAACTGACAAACAAGATGGCCGCCGACGAGAGCCTAAATTGAGTGGACGCAGGTCCCGGTTAAGCCCGGCTGCGTTTTACCAGGGGAAGGTTTTAAGGGGACACGCCGAGCCGATGTTCACTGATTGAATGCAACTCCACCCCCACCCACTCTCTTGTCATTATAACAGTTTCTCCTTGAGAACTAAATCTACTTATGATTGTTTTTACATGTCTTTCCTTATCATTTTCTTTAATTCAAAACGACAATCTGGACGTCCTAATCCATCATGGATTTAACATTTCCCCATACGCTCTGCTGCCCCTCCCAGAGCCAAATGATCGTGATGATTTAGGACTTGGGACCCGACTCAAGGGGGATAGAAAGAGAAAGACGGATGAAAAAGAAAAGTAAAGGAGGGAAGGCATAAAGGGGGACGGATAAATGCCAGAGAGAGAAGAGAGCCAGAGATGAAGAGAGGGAGAGGAGGGGGAGGGACGGGTTCAAAGAAGTCTCTTATTAATCAAGACAAGGAATAAAACGAGGTTGTAATATTCACAAATGGTGCTCAAGCTGTGTACCCTCCCCCCCCCCCCCTCCTCTGTTGCCTTGATAGTATTAGAAAAATGAAAACGAAATCTTTAGATTAGAAAGATTGGAAAAATTGAATTACGGCGGTCACGCGGGTGCCGAGTGGATGAGCGAGAGCCAAATCTTCATCTCGGACGGAGCGGGAGGGGAGGGGGGGGGGGGAATGATGAAAAATGAAATAGGGTGCATCTGGAGGGGGGAGTTGAATGGACGGAGGGAGGGAGGGGAGATAAGAAGTCGGGGTCATCACCTGAGTGATTCGGCCTGCTTTTCTTTCAATCCCCAAATCCAACAATCAGTTTAAGCTTCTACCACACAGTGGATTTAGCCTTTCTGAAGACACTCACCACTGTGTTAACACCAGAGGCTTCACTTCTCTCTATACATGAATACATAAACATCCACGAAACAGCAAACGTGAAGCACAAGTGTGGAGTTGACACCATTAGTCGACTGTTTTGATGTTGTTTCAGTACTTTTTCAAGCAAAGAAAATGCTTTTATTCTCTGGTTCAATCTTCTCAAATGTGAGGATTTGCTGCTTTGATTGTCATGTGTCGTTTTAAACCAAACATCATTGGGTTTTAGACTGTTGGTCGAACAAAACAAGACTGCTGAAGACTTCCCCTTGGGCTCCGGGACGATGACTTTTATAAACCAATCGAATGAAAATGATCGACAACAATGCTGTGGCTCTAAGCTCCGACAGTTATACATACCATGAGAAATATATCATATTAATATGAAGAATGCAAGGAGCAATGGAACAACATCATGGCCGTCCCTCAAATGCATTCATTTGTATATTTAAATGTTTCTATTTTTTAATAATAAAATATGTATTGGAGTGCATAAAAAAATGACCAATGAAGAGAACAACATGTCAATCCAGGGATGAATATACTTCACCTCACTTACATCCAATGTTTCTAATCAAATCAGAAAGGACTGAAATGAATAGAAAGGGGCAACGTGTCCTCAGACTTGACCAAATCTCTTCACGGAGAGATTCAGCAAAACAACACTTCATATTTTGCAAGTCCAATTCAATAGCAGAGACGAGAAGGACCTTATCCTTGACCTCACATGTCCTGCTGCTTTAAACCAGCTCCTGTTTTAAGAGCACCAGCGCCCTCTAGAGGTGCAACAGAGCGATGCACGAGGGCTCAAACACAGGGCGCTGGATCAGCCTGATCGATCAGACACTGCTGCAGACAGGACATGTATGATCAATCAAAAGGCCCTTGACGCTGATGACAGATGAACCATTTTTGAATAACCTGTCATATATGCCAACGATGAGATATTTCAAGGACCAAAGTACAAGACCTCTCTAAAAACCAGAAAATATCAAGTCACCCTTGAGAGGAGAGGAAAGCCGAACCATTGAATCAAAAAACAAAAAGGATTGAAGTCCCTGATGTGTATTCAAATGTCATGCAGGAGTCAGACTGCTGTTTGGATCCTTTTCCCTAAATGTTACTTTGCAAGACTGCAAAGTAAGTCAAACAGTTTGTGTTTGTTTTACACTGGATTGCAGTTTTTGAATCATGCACTATGAGTATAATTTTTAAAAAGCTAAACCTCTTGCCGTTATATTTAGATATAAATGTGTATATTGATTTCTGCCTGCAGTTCCCGGTAGCGTCCACTAGGTGTCCTCACAGTCTCATTATTCTTTGTCCTGATAAGAGCAGCTCAGTCAGTGTTGGTTACAATGCCCCGAGCTACTTTTCTTTAATTTGTCATTACGTAACACGATTACTGCGTTACCTTTTGACACAGTTACCACTAAACTATGTACTCCAGGTTAATCTGGGACTGTGAACTGATCACTTTCCAGCATTATCATTCATTCTCTAAACTGACAGATCTCACTATCTAGCTTCTGTTTGTATCGTTTGTGTATTTTTCAGAAACTTGTACAGTTCCTGTTCTTTGTAATCAGATTACAGTGGTGCTGTTACAGCTGATGAGCGAGAGAGAGAGAGAGAGAGAGAGAGAGAGAGAGAGAGAGCGGATTAAAGCTGTGAACCACCAGAGGCCCTCGGTGATCTGCAGAGATCCATCTCTGTAGCTGCCAGCAAGCAGCTCAGTCCTGTTATTCACAATCAGCTGTGAGCGGATGCAAAAGCTATTTCTGTATTTTGTCACGCAATCCCAGCAGCTATGTTCAGTGGCTGTTTGCGAAGCCGCAGACGCCATTTCCAGGAGGCAGCGTCTGCTGAAATCACCACGCAGCTGATTGATGCATTTTGACTCCTGAGGCTTGTTGAGTGACAGCGAAATCAAAGACAAAAATTATACATTACAGCATTTAATAAAGCATGACCGCTCCAAAAACACAGCCTGGCTATTTCCATCAATGTCCACCGGCTTTTCATTCATTCTCTTCATTCATTCATTCAAAACAAAACAAATGTTGCCATCCTTGGACTTATTCAAAGCAGCAGGAGGTTGGGAGAGTGACAGATTGGAAAAGCTCAATCCTCATTCAAAGGACAGATTGGCAGGCGGCTGCCGTGTAGTCGGACTAATGTTGTCGACATCACCAGTGGAAGTGGTTTCTGTCCCATCGGGGCCGCGATACCGAGACCTGCACGCAGATATTCTGCTGCGAAGCGCTTATGTAATCGACTGCGCGAGGCCCCGGGAGGCCACTCCAGCACACACACACACACACACACACAAGGTGAACCGGTTCGGGATGAAGGAGCACAGCGTGCTTTTGCATGGATTTGAACCAGCAAACTCCCAGCCACTGTTGCTCCGACACGCTCTACTCTCAGAGATTTCCTGCATGCAGACCTGCCTGATTTATTGCAGTTTGCTCAGTGATGAGCATTTAAATGATCCCCCCCCCCCCCCCTGCAGGGCGTGGAAATGTAAACCCGGATTAATGAGTCATTAGAAATGTACCATTTTTCATCCTGCAAAAGGAATAATGCTTTGAGTTCTCCCTGCATGTGTGTACGGGGGACAGACTGAGATAAAGCCATGATCCACATACACATAATGTATCAAACAGTATATCAACACATTTCAATCAACAAATCAATTAAATCCCATACGTTTAGCTTGTTTTTGTGTGAATTCCCTGGTTTTCCTCTTCATGTTCTGCACTGACCTCAATAATAACTTCATACATATGCATGTCTTCCTTCTACAGCTGAAATCATCTATTTTGTATGTTTATGTCACCAGGCTGGCTTTGTTCTGGTTTACTGCTCTTGGCTTTGCGACATTTTTTTACGAGATATTATTAAAGTTTGATTATGATGGACTTATGATGGCGTTTAAGTGTAATCTACTATTTCCAGAAAGTAAACAGATTATTCTGAATTACAGCACAATTTAAAAAAAGAATCATTTTGATTTACAATCAATTTGTCACACGTGAGGCAGGATTATGTAATGTATTATGATGTGATCATAGACTGGTGAGATACAGTGAGTGCATGTGGGGTGATGAATGGAGTGTCTGTACTTTAACACACTGGCACCGACATGAACAGCTCTTAAATCCAGAAGGTTCTCTGAGTTCAGATGCTGTGAACACTTATTAATGGCATCACACTAGACTGCTAAGATGAAAGCTTGCTGACAGTCTGCAGTGGAGTGGAAATTATAGCTGCGACAATTAGTCAATTAATCAATTAGTCAGTTGAGAGATAATTAATTGCAAATTGATGCATTTTTTCTCTGGTGTCAGCTTCTTGTGCTGCTTTCTTTTGTTTTATAAGATCGTAAAGTGAAGATCTTAAGGTTTTGGGCAACTGAAGACATCAATGTGGGCTTGCAGAAATATGAAATCATATTTTTCCGGAGAGCGCTGTCTTTATACTTGCATAGAAAACGTTCAAGGCTGTTTTCTATTCAATGAATGGCAGAAAAGACTTCCTTCTGAAGGAAGGGGAGATGAGCACTCGTGTGTGCAACTGAACTGATTGTTTTGCAGACACAAGATGGAATAAAGAGAACAACAGAGACAACACGAACAAGCAGCACAGACTTGAATAACAACAGTTTAGTGTTTGGGATATTATGAAACGATGACGTCTTCTTTCTATTGCCGTCTATGGTGACCAACCCAATAAATACACTTCAGACTGCATCTATGAACTCTACCAAGTCAAGTGTTGCAGCTGACCCGTCTAACAAACCATTCATCAGAACTCACCAGTGAACAGACTTTTAAAGATCAACCAACAGCAGTGTAATCCCAGATTATCTCTCAGCAAAATGCATGTGTACTGTCCCTTTAAATGGCTGAAACTTGGCTTTAAAACAACAGATCTTTTCTTCCATTGGCACTACTGAGGTCACACACACACACACACACACACATAAGCACTTTGTATTTCCCTCACGTTTCCCGAGTCAGTAGTGGGTTTCAGAGAGAGTGTGAGAAAGAGAAGAGTGAAGCGGAGAGGGAGACTGTGTGTGTGTGTTGGGGGGGGGGGGGGGGGGGTCTGTGGGAGATTGCATAACGCGATTAGACTGCAGGAATCTGAGAAAGAAGTCCTATTGTTCACAAGCATGTGAGGGAGAGAGAGACCATGTGACACAAGGTCAGAGTTCAAACACACAGAAAAGAGGCAGGGAGACGGTGGGACATCATATTCACCTCCTCAAAGTCAATTCACTGTCCTCGTTTCCAGCTTCGCTCTGAGAGAGTAGGAGTAGAAGCTCAGAAACGTCATCTGAAACGTTTCTTACACTGTGCAGGACTGTCACTTGTAATTATCAAGATATCTTCTCATTGATAATTCTAAAGGGGCCCTCCTGCTGTTAAAGTTAACCCCATTAAAACCTCAACATCAGGCTCAAAGACATCCTACCAGGATGTAAAGGGTACTCTGGACCCCACTGTGTGTGTTTTAGCCTTTAGTCTGTACACTATCATGTTCTTATTAACCTTTTAGAGCTCCAAGTTGAGAAACAAACTATAAAAGAAGTAAAAAATATGAAGAAACAAAGCCGCGCTATCGCTAATTTCCCCATAGGGTGGGGTATAATGGTTTCTTCGGAGGACTCAGTTGTGTGTGTGTGTGTGTGTGTGTGTGTGTAGCCGTGGGTTAAAAGCAGCAGGATCAGATCTCCCCTGTCTATTAATAATTAAACTTTAATGGTCAATATAGCCTGAGAGCTGTGCAGGACCCACCAAGGGGTTTACGCTGCACCGCAGAGAGACGAGTGGAAGAGGAAAGAGAGGAGAAGAAGGGCCAGTGAGAGGGATGTGGCGAGACGCAGTGAAGATAAATGAAATGAAAGACGATCAATAACAGAAACTGGAGGCCAGGAGCACTTCCATGTACTTCACAAACACCTACAACAGTCAAAATGTTGTTTTCTGGTGGTGTATCGACTGATGATCTAAATAAGACTGGACACAGCTTTGCTTTCAAGTTCAACAATGAACTCGTTTCTCACAGCGAAAACCCAGATTATCATTTAATCTGTCACAAGAAAGTGTACCGATACAGACGTAGAGCTGCAACTAGCGAAGGTTTTAACTATCGATTAATTCTAGATTAACAGATTAATACTTTGTTCTAGTAAATGTCAGAAGATAGTGAATGATGTATTTAAATGCTCTTTGTCAGTCCAAAACCTGAAGATATTGACTTTAATATGATATCAAACGGAGAGAAGCAGGATATCTCCATATTGGAGAGCCCGAAACAGCATTTTCTTTACTTTTAAAGATTAGTCGATTATCAAAATAGTTGGGGGTTATTTCCCTGAAGATGAGGGAGACATCACATTACAGTGAGCTGTTCTTCTAAAGTAATGTTTTACAGAGGGGACAAGAGGAGATTGTGACTTATCAAGAACCATCAGAACAGAAAACAGACCATGCAACATCAGGGTTTTCTCAAACTATAAGATGTGGAAGAGTGCAGATCAAAAAAATCCATAAATCAAAAGATGAGTGAGGTGACGTTTGAGCTCGACTACGATGCGAAGGCGCTTATCTCATTTCTTCTGCAGAGACTTTTCTAAAGACCTCAATGGGCTTATTACTGTAATGTGGTCTGACAGCACACGACCACATCAGATGTGACGAAAGTAAAAATTCACAACAGAACACCAACAATCTGTCCCTTTCATACTTCATTTGATGATGAAGATGTAGACAGGAAATCCCAGCAGACACTCTGGAGACAAAGCAGAACTAAGAACAAAGATTTGATTAGCGGGACCGTTTGAGAGATGAAGCTCGTGAAAAGTTCTTCAGAGTCATCCATCATAGTCGTTTCCATATTCAAGTTTGTGACAAACCAGATGTCCCATCATGCCGCAGGGTCGGTGAGAGAAATGTTTAGGTGGTAATATTGAAGAGCAGCTAAAAGAAATGGAGGAGGAACACATGTAGCACGTCTTGGGTCATTGATTCCCCTCATTAGCATGCAAACAATGGAACAGACCATTTGAAAGAACATGCATGAAGGTGATGCATAAATGCTAAAAATGGTATATGTTGATAATTAAGTTGCATGTTATTCTTTGTTGTGTTTCAGCACTGCAAGGCGGAGAAGGTCTGCTTCAGTTTCAATGCAACGAACTCTTTTGTTGTTTCATGGTCAAGATTCACAGCCTTTCTCTGCGTCTCAGCAGCAGCTGCTCGGAGTGTTTTTACTGCAGCTATAAAGCCAGACAGGGCGAGGCAGGGCTCTAATTTATGATTTCATCAATCTGCTCCAGCTAGAACAGCCTGAAAGACATCGCTTGCAGCAAAGCAGCATTATCTCCGAAATATCTTCGCCTCACAAATCTCCTTGTTACAGAAGAGACAGTAGGGGAGGAAGCTGAGAGACAACGGCAGCCATGTCACCCCGTAATGGCCCCTTATCGAGAAAGTAATGCGCGTTTCCCTGCAGAAATGAAAGTGCTTGTTTGAGTGTGACTTGTGAATAATTCATAAAAGCCCAATTCTCAAGACAAACAGCTCACGCTACCAGAAGAAAGCACAAACGGCAGGTCTCTCTTTGTTTTATGAAACTCTCCAATGGGAAAGATGAATGTGTGGATTCTACAGACATTTCTGTTTCAAAGGCCGAAGGGTTGTGTTGAAATGACTCAACAGGAATAACAAAACAGCAGAGTCAAGACTGGACTAAGTTACATCTGGATGCACCTGCAATGAACGCAGATCTGATTCTTACTACTTTCTGAGCCAATATCCTAACTTTAATGGGCGCCAGTAATGTTTTCCACATTCATGCCAGCAGTGTTTGTTTTTCTAATGGTGGGCGTCTTGTTTTGGAAGGAAACTCTTCCATTTACAGCAGGACATTAGCCATCGGTAACTGGATTACATTTGGAGGGCCACTTCCCCGAGCAGACAGCTGGACAGCTCTGTTAGGCTTCCCAATGCACCACCACACACACACACACACACATATATACAGACACACACACACTGCTGCAGCAGAGCAATCACCAGTCTGGGAGTTTTCCTGCTGATGACGGACTTCTCTTCTTTTTTCTAATCAATCACTCCGCCCCTTCATCGCCCTGTCGCTGCTCCTCTCCCTCCCCTCTGCTGTCAGTAACGGTCCTCAGTGACACACACACACACACGCTTATACACATACTGTACATGCTGCAGCCTCTTTCTTTGACTGGCTTTCACGAAACTTAAAGCACAGTGATACTAGCTCTTTTATTCTATTTGGAATATCATCACAGTCACATTATAACCTAATGGGTATTCAGCCCAATGCAATGTCAAAGCAACCTCAGCATGGCATCCGACCAGTGCAGAGTCGGACTGATTTGTCTCCGTCTTGAAACACGCTGCTCTCTTAATTACTGCAAAGCAAACGTACGATGGGATCAATTAATGAATCACCTGCTGAGCCGAGTCTGAAGCACAGATGCATCTCATCTCGTCACGTTGTCACTTTATGACCGGTTCAACAAACGCTCCGCTCAGTAAAGACTCGGCCCTCGCTGTGTGATGTAGCGCCGCTGCTTGTTGTTTTTACGTGAAGCTTAATAAACCTCACGTACTTCGTAAAAATGTCATCATTTCTTCTGACTTTAGCAGACTGTAAATTGCATTAATCACGTATTGGCCTGTTCATTTTGTTCCTCTAAAAAGCTCTTTTTCACATCACAGTTAAAGACGATGATGATGATCTAAATCATGGAGACTTTACAGGTTCCTGGTGGTGCGTAAAATTGCATCTCCTGCTGCCTGTATAACAGACATATTACAAGCTATAACACATTATTTGTTATCCAGGAGGGATCTCAAATGACACTATTGAACACAGAGTTTCCACATGAAAGCACTTAACATCAAACCTGGAGACACAATCCGAAAAATGTATGGCAAGTCTTTGCCAAACTTGATTTCCTGCTGCCTCACTATTATGACATGACCAGATGTTTGATTATGTCTCAGTACGCTGCCTGTTGCTGCCAGCATCCCGCATTTACATGCCCATAAAAACCTTCTGAATGGATCCAGCTACTGCACAGGTCTGTGTCTGCATCTCTAAGCCTCGCGGGGACATTTCGGGCTCTGGGAGAGGGAGAGAGGCAGGGTCTGCATGAGAGTGAGAAGTAAAGATAAAAGTGTGGGTTTCAGCAGATGAAAGAGGGATAGGGACTGTGAATATCCATGAGACAGATGAAGGATGGGAGAGGTAGATTCAGCAGCCTGCTGCTGCAGATGGATCGTCTCTGGATGTGCTTGTGCAATGTCTGTGAATTAAGAGCACGTGATTTCAGTACTTCTTCACTATGACATGAGGGAATTTGATGTAAACGGAGACCATTCATGACCATCTGCGTGTTTTATTGCCTTTCTTGAGCTTAATAGCCGTTTCTCTACTGCTTGCTCAGCTCCTCTTGAAGAACTCAGAAAGAAAGTTTCCTCAGAGTGAGTTTAAGGTAAAGTGATAATCAATGTTGTTTCCATTTTGCCATCAGCTTGGCGTTAAGCCCTCGTTGCTGCGGTACAGCAGTGACCCTTTGAGTACCAGGATCACAGATTGTAAAGCAATAGACCCTTCTCAAAGATGGCATTTTGACTCATAGAGCACAGGTAAAACATAAAAGGGTACTCGTGTGATTTAGTATAGCGCTTCCATAGAGCTGAAGGACTAACAACAGGCAGCTAGGCCAAGCAGAGAGTTTTACTCTCTGGTTTAAGTAAACCAACCACACTGGATCCTGCATTTCCACCTCGCCTTCAGTTTGCAAAGCTTGCTTTCTGCTACGAATTTAAGTGTCAAGTCCAAGTCTAAATATCTTTAATCGCACCATTAAGCTAGGTGCGGTGCGCTAACAAGAGATGCCATTGAGCCAGCATGCCTAATAGTAGGGTCCTGACTCCTGACACTCCTACACTGAAAACCGCTTTTGTTATTAGCCATGAAGTTAGTTAGAAGGCTTTTTGTAGTAGAGTATGGTGTGTACCCCATTTAAACCTGCAATTAATATGCAATCTGTATCTGAGCGTGTTAAATGGATTAAGAAAAAGTGTATTTTAATGCACACAGAACTCACTGTAACGAGAATCATCTGTACCACCTCTGCAGGCGGCCTCTTTCTACCTCTAGCAAACCTGGCGAAAAGATACACATGACAAGTCTAATCGGCTTGCTTCCGTGCAATAATGCTTCAGCAGGAGCGCACACACACACACACACACACAATACCTGTAGGGAACTCAGTTGTATACATAGTGTCGCGTGTGCATGCATTTGAGCAACAAATGTGCCAGTGTGCAGGCAGCCATGTGTGCATGTGCAGATGTGGGCTGTGTGTGTGACTCAGCTGCATCCTTCACTTTCCATTAGATATTTCATGCATCTATAATTCAGCCCACGTGCATCCAGATAAGTCCTCAACCGGGGGGGAGGGAAAGCAGGAGTACAGACAAGATTTACAAGTGCATATATGTGCATCAGAGAGATGAGGGAGCTGGTATGTTACAACAATATATTCATCTCATCAGGCTGAAGGGAGACACTGATTCAGAAGCACTCCTCTTCAATAACACACACTGCCTGCAGTCAGTTCTGAACATCAATATTTTATCACACATTCAGGATGTTTTCTGATCAGATTGAGAGAAATGCCCACAAAGGAAAAGAAAGACGAGCCTCGTCCTTTTTATTTGCTTTACTGAAGTAGAAGCTGCAGAGATCTCATTTACGATGCTGCAATGGAGAATAAAAAAAATCGACAACTCCTTGATATGCTTTTGGGCAGTGAAGCCCTCACCTAATAAAAAACACTGGTCTACAAAACTAATTACAAGAGCAGGATAAAGGCATCAAAGACGATCCACTGGTAATAATTGTATAGCTATTTGCATTTATTTACATTTCCAAAATGTTGCACAACGGGACCTTCAGACTGAAAACTCCATCTCTGTTTTCCTTTTGTTACTGCTCATCAGCATTGCATGCAGCCGACCCAGCAGTGGAGCATCGTGCAGTGATTCAGCTGTATGGACGCTGGTTGTATTTCTGGTCTTGCGGAGAACAACAGAAAACAGAGAAGGAGAACAGGGCAACGAAGAGGAGAGGAGGAAGAAGAGGTTTCGTACAGTTGAATTCCTTCCCTCTTGGAAATGATTACTTTCTCTCTGCAGGTTTTTTACTTTCAGGAAGTTGATGTTGAATCACTCGAGACGTGGAAGTGAAAAAAAAAAAGGATTCACAGGATTGGGTAGCCGAATTCCCTTCTTCGACTCGGGACAAAGGAAGATGAAAAGAGAGCCGGATGAGAAAGGGTGTGTCGGGGGTTTATCTGTTTTCTGGGTTTGTTACAAGTTTCTGTCTGCCTCAGCGTCACACCGCGAGGGAATTCATTATCGTAATCTTTCACGCTTCTCCGAGGTGTTTTTGTGCATGTTTCTGTGTGCTGTATGCTCTGTGATGGTAAAAATAAACAACAGCGTGTCATCATAAGGCTGTGAAACATGGAAGGAATCATCTATTTTGTGACAATCTGATCCTTTGGTGGAGAAAAAAAAAGAATCTGAATCTTAAATGTATTCCAGGTGTAACAATTCGGATTTGCAGGTTAGCAGCAAAAGTTTCCCTGAACCTGTGAAATGGGCTCTGAAAACATTCATCATGATTTTCATACTTTTCGGCATATCGATCACTCAAAATAAATTAGCGAGAGGTTAATCAATAGAATGTAGAAGTAATAGAAGTAACTTGCTGCCTGTGACGGTGTGCTCTGAGAGTTGTGGCTATCGAGGCCTGACGGCCACAGTTCAGGGATATCAATAAAACAAAGAGCCGTCTTTACAACTGTACTTCTGCACACTGATAATGACGACAGCCTCCATTTCACCTCGCATTGTCCCATCCAATCTCACTGTGCGTAACAAAGAGGGGAAAACACTGCTTATGGGTGTGAGAGAGAAAGACAGAGATCCCATTAAACGGCCATTAGAGTGAGTGCTAACGAACGCTTATATGGCACTTAATGTTTCTGCTTCCTGCTCCGTTTCATATTCGGTGAGGTGACGATGGTGGGAACGGGGAGAAAAGTGACAGCGAGGAGATGGAGAGGCACGATCGGACGACGTGGAAGAGAGAGAGAGAACGTCGACTGCAAAATTGAGAAAAGGGGGTTTAATATTTAAGCAGATATTCTTTCTTCAATTTCCAGGGCAATTACGACACCAAAATCGGTTTGTCGTTACATCAGACTGAAAAAGCAAGCCAAACGATTTCGCTCACTTCAGACTGCTTTGTTGCTCAGAAGTGGAGCTCATCTTCCATTGATTTCCTCTCTTCCCCATCTGTCCCCCAATACCTCTCTGTCTTCCTGTCAGCCCCCCCCCCTTCGCCCATATATTTTCCTCTCACTCTGCCACACTCGTTTGTTTTTTTTCCCCGACACATTTTGCTTGTCTTGCTGCCTCTTCTCCGTAATCGTCTCTCCTTTCCCCAGAGGTCCAGTCCTCCATAATGTCACTGACTGTCTTAATGCTACTCTCTCTCTCTCTCTCTCTCTCTATCTGATCCCTCTCTTTCATCCTCTCTCTCTCCCACTCACATTCACTCTATCCATCCATCTCTCCGCCCCTCGTTATTTATTATTCATGAATCTGGTTCAGAGAGAAAAAGGAATAAGGATGCATCTGCAGCTTCAAGAGGTGCACAGAGTCTGGCAGTGATGCAGCTTCAGACTGATCCTGCTGCTGTGTGCTTGGCAGGACTTTTGACTGCTCGAGTAGAAAATACAGTTTGAATAATATTGATGAAGCTGCTCAAGACAATTTGGTACCAAGTTGAATTATTAGGGAACGTTTTGCACAGCGTGAAAGTCTATTACTCACACCGAGTATAAAACAATCAAACAGTACGCTGAATGTTTAATCCTGAGGCTGAATAGAAAGGAGGGACAAAGAGTTACCGGAGCTTTATATTCACCTACTGTAGCCATGTTTACATCCTGCAGTACTCGGGGCTGTGTCTGTCCCCCGTCATATAAACTGACACTCACAAGGCCAACTAATTTGTCCAGCTTGTCAGCAGGTCCATTCTGTCCTTTCCTTAAATATCTGAAAGTGTAGCGCCGGCTTCACCATACCTTCCAAGTATTGTGTCCACTCTCGAGGCCGTTTGAAGCAGCATCAAAGGAAACACCAATCATTCTGCATTCGCTATATATTCAAAGTGCCACATGAAACTGCTTTTCAGCGGCTGAAAATAGCCGTCATTCTCAAAGAGCGTCGGTAACCGCATGAATAAACCAACCTTTGAAATAACTGAATAGAATCGGATTTAGCAGTGCGTGACAAATCTAGTCCTCTTCAACCGATATACAGTCATTTTGTTATGTGGCTAGTTGATAAATGAGGCAAAAGCACTTTCATAATGAGAGGTAAGAGTTATTGTAGCATCTGCATTGCACAGGCCTCTCTCCACTCTCATGACCGTCTACAACCCGAGAGAATCACACAGAAAACATTTTACAAAACAACCACAATGCCCTGAATATACTTTATTTCCCACATTTTGGGGCACATGCAGGCCTCTAGCAGCACGTGTGCCTATTTGTAATCCAACTCTTCTCTGTCCACTGCTCCATATTTCACAGAATGCCTTTGGGAAGGTTTGACCACGCCCATCTCAATGCTGTATAAATGCCGACCTGCTTCTCTGAAACGGACAGATAAAGGATGTGCTGCTTTATTTGGACATGAAACTGACCGTCTTTAAATGCTCCCAGTGGGGTCTGAAGACTGTTAGCGATTGGTCCCTCAGGTTCTCACACCACTGACTGATGGTGCCGTGCTGTTGCAGGTGACGCTGTGCTTTTTGGAGCCGACCCTGTCCTCAATTTCAGGTAGAAACATTTAGTTGTTAATTACAAATTTGTTGCTGAATGCCAACTTTGCCTTCTGTTCCTGTGAGAACTCCAATGCAACGCAGTGAAAACAGATGGCAGCGCTGGGGAATTGAGGCATGGACATTTTCTTTAGCACACTAAGTTGCTAAATTTGAGTTTCCCCTGGATCCCGGCAGTCCCACCAGGACCATCCACATTTTGGATTTCTTTCAATATCTTCATCATCATCTTTCAAATCTTGCAATTTTCCGGAGGGCTTTGCCACACGGTCCCCTTTATTGACTTGGTCACAGGCCTAACATCCTCATGTCTTGATCCTGAGTATTGGAATTATTCTTTATGTTTAAAACAACAATAAACTTACAGTATTGTGGGAGCCTTGATTCCATGGTGTTGCAGTAGCACTCACCTTAAACAGGGGGTCGTTCCAGTACACGGTGATTGAGCTTTTGTTCCTCGAGTCTGGATCGGAGAACTTTAAGAAGAATACTCTGTCTTAAAATGAGCTTGGCACAGAGGAGCTATCCTTTTTTGTGCTTTGCAGAGCCCAAAATACGGAAGAAAAGTAAATACAAATACAGTATTCTCACAGGTTCTGTCACATGTTCTGAGCCAGTGAAATGAAGCTACACTGTGGATGAATTCATTCACCAAACACTAATCCTAACCTTGGTCTTTGACAGTCTGCTTTTTTTAAACGGCGGCATGACTTTCAATTTGGATTCAGGAAGCACTTGAGTTGTTTTTGTGGCACTGACTGCAGAGAGACTCTAACTAGTTGAAGGCGTGTTTGGAAGCATATTCAGCTTCATCACGTTAGCACAGCCTGAGGAGGAACAGAGGAAGACAGCGGGAGAGAGGTGGGGTGAGTTGTGACATAACGTAGTGAGGCAGGGCCCGGCTCCCTCTGCTGGGACTCCCATGATGCCTCTCGGTTCCTCGTAAACACACTGGTAACAGCTAGGTGAGGCTGCTGCTATAAATAGCTCCACACCAGCCCACCGTGCTGCACACACAAACACACTCATGCATAAATGTATGCGGCGACACATGCATGCAAGCAGCCGTACATAAACACAGGTAGCCACACACTTGAAATGCTTTCCTATCTTTCCCCTTCATCTACTCCTCCCTTCCCCCTCTGGATGTCTCTCCATTGTGCTTTATCTCTCCCTCCATCTCCTCTTGGCAGCACTGCTCCTTCTCCTACTTATCAAATGCTCTGTAGCAGATGGTGGATATGATAATTACCAAACAGTCTAAACAGTAAGCAAATGAAAAATCCTCAGAGAGTCCCTCACTGTCCCTCTCACACACACACACACACACACACACACACATATGCTTTTGCCACCTCTGACAGTCTGACAACCCTGAAGACAAAAATAAATGTCAGACTTGTGAAGACACTTTCATAAGATAAAGATTAGAGATATCCATGATCTCAGAACTGCAGCAGCTCTTTACAGCAGAATGATACATCCTCCCTTCCTTCCCCTTTCCCCCCCATGTCTCCTGATGTCCTCCTCCTCCTCCTCCTCCTCCTCCTCCTCCTCCTCCTCCTCCTCCTCCTCCTCCTCCTCCTCCTCCTCCTCCTCCTCCTCCTCCTCCTCCTCCTCCTCCTCCTCCTCCTCCTCCTCCTCCTCTCTGTTTCCCTACTGTAATAAATGCTCTATTTTCTGGCCCTGTGGTGATGTAACAGCTGCAAACAGCAGCCATGCAACCAACGGTGTCCACATCTCATCATTACAATACAATTACAATTGAAATATTGACAGTATATATATATATATATCCTGCAATGATTGACAGTGAACGGACACCTGCTAAACAATCAGAAACAAGTACGTTTGTGTCAAGATAAGGACAATAATCCGAAGGGAAGCTGAGTGTAAAGAAAAGTAATATACATCCCAACAAGTGCACTGAATGAAAAGTAACCACAGAGCTGGCATACAGGAACTAATAATGATGGAGTACGAACCTGTCTGCACCCTCAAGATGACAGACGCTCCATGTAATCATTGCAAAGATAAATAATGGCATCCGTGAGCCTGGAGGTGTCAATCTGCCCCCAAACACATTATGCACACCCGCTCCTCGTTCTGCTTTCCTCCCGTAGCCTCTCAAACCTCCTTTCTGCGCTGCCTCTTTGCTCCGACGCTTTCTAACTCCTCCATTTTCTCTCCTGAAGCTGTATTACAATTAATGAGGCCATCTTTCATAATTAAGGCAAAAAGAATAAAGCCTTGTCTCCTCTCCCATTTCTTCTGTTCTCAAATGTTACTGAAGCTCTCGTGGAGTGAATCAGCCCGTCTGGAAGGAAAGATGATGTTTTTAATTGCTTCTAGTGGACATATCTGAAGAGGTTTAGGTTGAGCAGACTCGTCACTAACGCTCTCCTGCCTCTTGGAAGTGCTGGAGCTTCATGTCACAAGTGCAGCAAAGGTAATGCGTACGTCTCTATGCCCCCAGGTGAGGCTTTACCCGTCTTTATAGCCCCCCCCCCTCCTCCCTTTTTCTCCCCTGAGTTTTGCCTCCTTACTGCAACATCTCCCATCCTCCCACCTTCCTTTCCTCATGCTGTATGGCTATATTTCATAACTACAGCTAAACTTTCTTCTATCAATCCCAAGGTGTGATCACGCCTGCCTCGCCCCTGTAACCATGATACCCGGCACACAGGAGAAATGGCCGTGGTGTGTGTGTGTGTGTGTGTGGTCCCTAAAGGCTGCCTGGCCTATAAATCAACTGCTATAATTCTTTCTATTCGTGAACACTCATCTGTCTTAATACACACATAAACATATTTAATGTGGGAAGACAAATGATAAATACAAAGAGGTTTGACAGAATGTCAAAGGCTTACGAGGAGCGAAATACCTAATATATTTTAGAGCCAACAATAAATCAATAAAACTATTAGTTGATGGACAGAAAATGAATCAGCAACTACTTTTTATTTACTTACAATTGCTATTTTTCCAAATACAGATTTGTGCAGATGTCTGTTTTATGTGGTAATGAATTCAATTCACAACTCGCAGATTCTCGATAAAAATTTTTTTTTTTTAATAATTATAACCTTTATTTGACATTTTATGACTATATTTCCAAAATGCAATACGTCTACAGGACCTCCTTAACATATTTATTGGCAAAAATTGTAAAAAGAAAAATCCATTTAGCTTGCATATGCCTGTCAAATTCTGATGTGCTTTTCTTGCAGAGTAAATGAAAGAAGCCCAAAGATGCATTATGCAAAACAGGCTAAAAAAAAGAAGAAATAGGCCAGTCAAAAACGAGCCAGGACTTCAACATCTCCACTTATCCACATGGAGCCTCGGCCTCACATCCTTCCTTCCACTCACAGCATCAAAGAGCACCTGACTCTGCTCTCTCTCCCCTCCATCATCTAGTGAGTGGAAGCTTCCTGGTACATGTGATCTTTGATCTGTTATCTGCTTTGGCCCCTGCGATTGATATCAAGAAATGACACTGAAATCGGATTTCATCTGGGCTCACCCAGGCTCAAGTGGCCATTAAATCTTGTTTTCTCATCCCCCGGTGGCCTCTAACCGAGTTTGCCAGCCTACTACCAGGAAGAAGAAGGGTTTTCCAAAACCTTAACCCTTAAAGCCAGTTACACAACAGCTGCAAGCACAACACTGAAAACTAATTAAATGAAACAGCTCTTATTTTGCTGAACAGCTGTGTCGTTGCTTCACTTGAGGATCGGAGAGAATAAATGTTCTTCATCATCACAATGTAGAAAATGCCATTCAGAGGCTTTTCTTCCAGATCTGACTGAGTAAACTCTGACAAAAATACTCAGGGAAGTAAACGGCTGATTTGAACAAGGCAGTCTCTGAGGCCGCGGAGCAGAAGAGTCAGTTCCCTGCCTTGACATGCAGCCACAGTGGACCGTTGTTGCTTTTGGGGACACTCGGCATAGTAATTACTGAGGGGAACCCCAAAGCACAAAGCCCACAGAGAACAGAAGAAAGAGAAGGAGAGTGTAGGCAGGATGACAAACTCTTTCCTGTTGCCGTTGAACCCAATCGCCTGCATAGAAATACACTGCTGAGAATAGATCGTAACCGTAATCTCGTTACGGTATAATGTACCTTTTTGTTATTTAGTATAACACTTAGCTTTAGATCTGCTATCAGTCAACTCTGTTTGCATGGAGCATCAGAGTGAATGATTTAGACACAAGGGGGCACAATGTTCTTGGCAGACGCAGCAAATCAAATACCCGACACTTATAGAAACAAATCATATAACAATCAATACAACCACAGAGCAAATTGTAATCTTTTATCTTATTTTAATCGTATTTCTTTGCACTGAGCGATGTTTGAACAGCTACTGTGTTTATTCTGCGAGCTCTGGTTCTATGCTTTCCCTGCTTTTCTTCTCGTCCTGGCTTTGTGTCGAGTCCAATAATGACCACATTGTTTTTGGTGCCACCAGCATCACTGGTGCACACACACACACACACACACACACACACACACACACACACACACACACACACCTGCAGAGCCTCCGATCGCAGCAAAGAGCAGGCTTATAAGTTAGTGTGTGAGAGTGAGGTAGTTTGCCCGTTTGAAAAGCCGGCATGTCCGCTGATGTGTGTGTCCACATGTGTTACTGTCTATCTGTGCCCAGTTGAACACCTTTGTGTGTGTGTGTGTGTGTGTGTGTGTGTGTGTGTGTGTGTGTGTGTGTGTGTGTGTGTGTGTGTGAGAGAGAGAGAAGTAGAGAAAGAGTTGGCCAAGGCAGTGGAAAATGTGCGAGCCAGAGACGATGACGTTGGCAGAGTGGAGGACAAACTACTTCCTGATAAATCTATTCAACGCTTTGACTAAACACTCTCCAGCAGACCTCCTTGTACTCTCTTTCTGTCTTTCTTTGGCTCCAGACTTTCGGTTTTTAACTCGTTGCAGTCTAAAGTATAACATGCTTTCCCATGAGCATGCATTGGTCCTAAATTGTACTTTAAACTGCACTAACCTGTATGAAAGGTGCTCTAGAAATAAAGACTTGAGGGTTATTCTTTGCCTCTAGTATCTTCAAGACTCAAAGGATGATGAGGACGGACATTTTCATACATTGTATCCCACATCATCCCTGAGAATGAAAACGATCAGGACAAAAAGAGTCCCTGAGGGATTTCTACCTCAACATGAGACGAGGTGTTTTATAGCAAAAACAAGTAATGAAACAATAATAAAAAAGGTGGATACACTGAGGCTACACTCTGGCTTACTCCCTCTCCCTCTGTCACAAAGATTATTATGTTCACGCTGCAAGGACACACACACACACACACACACACACACACATATAGATGGTCATGCTCGTCATTTTGCATGCTGCTGTAATCGCCCATCCTTCTCAAACCAGATGCTCCCCCCCCCACTCAGGACTCAGTTTTGTTCAGCCCTGAAGCAGTTCAAACACGAGGACACACACACACACACACACACACACTGGGTCAGGTAATTAACAGTCTGTAGATCTAATCAAGCCACCCAGCCTCAATTCCACCCATGAGTTTGCGCAACAATTTACACAACAAACACTTTTCCTTTTTTTTTAATCTTTCTTCCGCTCCATTCATCTCAATTAACCACAAGATTTGACATTTTTATCAAACACATTTGTAATTTAACACACACCTGTTTCCCCAAAAGAATCCATAATGCGAGACTCTATTTTACGCTTTGTGATCATAATTAACATGTTTGTTTATTTGTGATCACATTAGTCTATTCCTCTTAAGCCTTTATAATGAAACATTACTGGGTTTTGTTTGGTCTTGATTGGTAAAATTCTAGACATAAAACAGTAAAAATTAAAGAAATAACTCTTCCTGTATAACTGTGCAGGTTTAGGGCTTTAGTTCTGTTGTGACTTATTATTAACAGATCTTTTAAAGTAGCCATGCCTCTCAATGTCCAGCTATGCAGCCACCATCATTACAGAACGTGTAGTTCACTGCTCAGTAGTCAAACACAATAAAGGCTGTTGATTCTATGCGATACCCCAAACACACCCAGATACAATATGCTCCTGGGATAAACAGAAAAACTCAGATTTCAAACTTCACATGCATAACTACAAACTTTTCCTTCTTTTTAAAGAGTCTTCAAAGAGTTGCATTTCATCCCCTCTTGGTGTACTCTCTTCGTCTTTTTCAAAAGCACAAAAGTCAAGTTAATTAGTGCTCAGTGTGCTGTAACCTCAAACTCCGTCATGATGCCACAAAATGAAACAGCCCAATTAAATTGCAAGGTTCTGTGAGTCTTTCAACGGAGCACAAGACGAAAACAGGCATTCTGAGAAAAATATATATTCCTGAGTTTTTCCAGGTAGGTTTAAATTTGTGGGCATCATTTCCGACAATACTTAAGTGATGATGGGCCGGTCTGAATACACTACACATCACTACCGCCAATGCTCCACAATGTGAGTAACAACAACTATTAATGTTATTGTCACATTGAGATCTATATGGAAACTAACAAAACAGTAAAAAAGGACGAGCGATGCCAGCTAGCTAGTGCAGATGCAGATCTGTGCCCGCTCAGTGTGCCCCAATCCAGTCCTAAACTCAACCCATTACACTCCTGCAGCCGACAATTTCATCATTAGAGAGATTTTTCACGCCACTGCAGTTTCCTGTTTACTATTTCTACAGCCGTGACATGGTTTATTCATCTGTAAAGTTGCAGAAGTGTGTTGCACTGAGAGTAAACATCTGCAGTTGGCTAAGAAATTACTTCTGCCCAAGGCCAGCAACCTGCCTCTTAGCGAGAGAGAGAGAGAGAGAGAGAGACAGACAGAGAGAGAGAGAACACTGAGGATGGAGGGAGGAAAGAGTGCATGAGGATGGAAAGAGAGAAAACATTTCTGCGACTCGGTTTAGCCCTCAGGAGACTGAACAACAGAGAAACCCATCCACTCTGAAACACACACACACACACGTCATACAAAGACAAGTGGCTCATTCTTTGCTCTCGGACAAATTTGCTGGCTCATTGGGTCCTTTTAGAAGCGGTGGGCAGCAGCCGTTACAAGAGTCCGCCTGTAGCTACAGCGACGATGACACCTATAAACTCATAAATGTCTATTTATTGTCCTATTTGCGCCTCATATAACCTGGCAGTGATTGTGTCTCTCGGACATTCCTGTATCTCAAGCAGGTTTCCTTTTCAGGAGCTACCCAACCTGTGATTTTCGCAGTAGCTCGCCACGAGTCATTTAAAAAGAGCGAAATAGTGGTTTCTTCTGAGATAAAGATGCGATAAGGCACTGACATGGTTTAATATGTAACTGCTGTCATCTGCTTCAGTGATGCTTGAAGAGGGAACGCCAGCGACTTGACATCTCAGCTAACTCTACTGAGCAGTTTATGGCCTGCAGAGGACTTCCATGAAGCCCTAGAAGGCTGAAGATGATAATAAACAGGCCTACTGGAAATATGATTAGTCTAACAATCATCTTGTGCACCTCTAGGCTTCTAGAGAACACACAATAGTTATGTTTTTGATGTGTTAATCTGTGTCAGTGGATGTAAATGATTTGCACAAATGATTATAATGACGTTTGTTCACAATGAACAGCATACAGGCAACGCATAGACGAGATAGTGCATGAACCGGTGTGTGTCTCACAATGTGGCATCCTGGCTTTATAAGGAGAGGAGACAGTTTTATCTGAGGCAGTACCAAAGACAGATACCGGATACGGAGAGGACTGAGCATTCAGCTGGGCTGTCTGGAAAGAGGCTTGTCGTCACAGTGAGATTGTTTTGTTAGTGAGCTTTAGAGGTACCGCGAGGCACATTTTGATCACTTTGGAGAGAACCAAGCTAGCCGTTCCCCCCGTTTCCAGTCTGTATGCTAAGCTACGCTAACACGCTGTAGCTTCATATCAAATGGGCAGATATCAGATTGTATGATGTTTAAAAGCACTAAGAGGATCATACTATTCTCATATTTAGATGTCTCTCAAGAAAAGCTAAATGCGACGACAGTGATTTCTTTCTTTTTAATTGTATACTTTTGCACAATTTCTTTGAAGCAGAAAGTTTCATACAAGTCAGGTTTGTCACAAAACTTTCAGAAAGAACATTAGAGCACAGGATTGTGCTGCCTGTTCTAGGATGAGAGGAGTATTGTTACACTCTGTTCAAAGGAATAGTGACATTTCATGCTGTGGAGGTATTAAAAACCGTGCTGCCAGTCGTGTGCCAGGGACAGGATGCACCGTGTCCCTGCCAAATAAAGTCAAACTCTTCATCTGTCAAGCAGAATAAGTATTATTGTTGCTATTCATAAACTAAACTGAAGGCAACACTTCTACCTGCTCTTCATGTCTCTGACACATCCTGGTGACCGGTCACATGGCTGGTAATGGATGTGATGATATTAGAGTGGTAAATGATATCAAATCTCATGTTTCCTCTTCATATGATTATGTTTATGACATTACACACTGGAGAGAGAGACGAGATGAGAGGACCGACGTGCAACACAGGAAGAAGACTCGCCCACAATCCAGACTGGTCGTTCAACACGGAGGAACGAAGGCAGCACATCTAAAGCCCTCGTTTCATTTAAGGGTAGACAGGAAGCCACAACTGATACAATATAGATTCAGAAAGCTAGCAATCAGTATCCACACACACACACACATCATGGCAGCTGGTGCCTGCTAGTCAGAAACACAATCAGAGAGTATAAAAAAACAGCATTTTAGTAGGATTTAATTGTAATTTGCACAGAAAAGCATGTAGAGTGTGTTTCCAGCAGCTTGCAAATGCAAATGAGGCAGAACAAGTCGTCCCTAAACACCGCAACAGTTACATTCAAGCTCTTGTGTCTGGTTGAAATAATTATGAATGTTCTTTGAGAGTGGGTTTTATTTAGAGAAGCTTTGGGTTGGTAAGGTCACTGAAGAGTAGACGCTGTACTACACTTATCTCTTCTTGCTCTGAAAGTTATTCCTGCATGTGTAGAAAAAGCTTTCTTTAAAATATCAACCAACCACCTGATTCACCATTAAGAGGCTTCTACTGAAGTGAAGTACTAATGAGACAATTTAATGCTGTATGTGCATGGAGAGGCAGAAACCTGCAACAAGGGACCCCCCGCGAAGAGGCACGTCTGACGGTGTGATGTCACTTTGGCCGTGCAGACATACGTCACCATCACGGATGCATCAAGCATAAATCAAGCTTAATGACGCCCATTTAGACAAGCCACAAATACCAGGATGTGACCAGCTGTCCGATCCACCAACAACACACAAACAGAGAAAGAGATGAAATGATGGTCTCCGTCATACATCCCCTTTCCATTTCCCCTTTCCTCGACCGCTTATATGACATATGTCACCGCAAACTAACACGATCTGAAAGAAGCAAAACCCAAAGAGACACAGAGGACAGACGTGAGCTGAGTTAACACTGCATTGTCAGCACGCAAGCGCATGTATAGAGGAATGGGTTCACACACACACACACACACACACACACACACACACACACACACACACAGGTACACAGGCAGACACTGGAGATCAGAGTGCCAGGGCTGTCACTGGGGTCAGTCGGGAGACGTGCGATATCTTGACAGAACTGAAGTGTTCACTGACACAGAAACACACTGAGGAGCCTCACAGTCTGTCCCTGTGAGCGACCAAGAGTGTGGCTTTGTGTATATTTAAGGATGTGTGTGTGTGTGTCCTTTCTACCTGAAGTTAAGTCCGCCTTTATTAGAACATTTGGTTAGGACTGGGAATCTGCTCTTAGCTCCTAGCAGGAGAATTAAATTAAATCCATTTATCCTTTCCAATCTTACGCTGTTGTTCTTTTGTTGTCTTTAATTTTAAGATTACTTCAGCAGAGTTAGGGCTCTTAAACACTAAACCCTTATTATATCCAGTTGCTTGTATTTCTGGACAGGCACTTATGGGTAAAGAACATCAGCTAAACATAAAACATTAACATATTTAGTGCATAATATCTGTCAGATTATGCAATCAATTAACCCTGGTTCAATCAACTGAATATCCTGTGTTAGCAAATAAAAGATGCATGCTCTTCGTTTTAAAATAGCAAAACATACTTCTGCTAATTTCAGCATAAAGTACAAGTATCTTGCAAAAAAATACAGTACTACAGTCACACCCTGTACAGGGAAATACTGAAGCTACGTTTGTAAGACATCAAAGATGTTCTCTTTAATGAGCACCCAGGACACACGATGAGGATGTTTCACTGGGATGAAGGACAGGTGTCGACATTTGGTTGTTTACTGAACTCAGCAGAGTGTGTGGGCTTCTTTCCCTAAATCTTTAGAGAAATACTCTTGTATAATCAAAAGCATCAACACCAATATGCAGTATGTCCTCATTGCATAAATGAATAGACTATGCCACCAGTACCCTAATTTCCGCTCCTGTCAGCTGCTGGTTATATGAGCTCACCTTGTGTCAGGTCTTCAGGGACCAGGTGAGACATCGCTGCTTCACTCGGTGGCAGTCTCTGGAACATGAGGAGGGTTGTAGGCTACATCACAATGCTACCGTCTTGCAGAAGATCATAGTAATTGATACAAATTAACATTAATACAAAGAATATTGTATTCACCTCTTCCCCTCTGGCGCTTCAACAGCAGATTTTTTTCTCAGGCCTCTATGAAGGTGGATATCATACCTGTCAAACACAGGTGTCACCGAAAAACTATTAATTAAACATACTGCATTGCACCAACACAACTAATTAGTTACACCTATAAAAAGTACCATTGGTGGACTGTAATTAGCTTTAGGTACAATTACTACTGTACGTATACTTGAGGTACTTTTCTGTACTACTTCATACTATTACACATGCTTGCATCACATAAAACTCTCACGGGGGTATTTTTCTGCACGAGGAGAAGTTTTACTTTGATACTGTTACCGGAAGTTACATTTTGCTGCTGTGACGTATAACGTTACTTCCACTAGTATTTTTTGAGTGTTGTATTACTAACGTTACTTTTACTTTGCAAAAAAGTACTAAAATATCTTAATACTTCCTCACTGTCGAAATGTATATTTTTAAAATACCCGCCAGGTGAGAGTTAAATTAAAACACCTGTGAGCTGTCATAGATACAAACAACGGTTACCACATTAGTTTAGCACTCTTAAAACACTGATACGCTCACCTTTTCTTCTGATAAGACTTAATGCGGGTTGTTTTCTCTTTCCTTGCTTTCTTTTCATGTTGGGAACTCTTTAAATTTGAGTTTTGGGTTAAAGTATCTCACAACCCGCCAGTTAGCAAACCTGTGTAAGTGGACCAGATCAAACCATTTGATCCTCACTGAGAGGGGTGCGTGAAAACACACTTTTGTTAAATAAATTGTATTAACTTGTTTAATCTGCTGATGTTTGCAATATATAATTGCACATTGTCGTGATTTCAATATTCATTATTTACAAATGTGGCAAAAGAAGCTTAAAGAGCAGCTTTGTTTTTCTCTATTTTGTGTCTTCACCTATAAAGGTTTTAAGTTGCCCGTTTTGTTTATCAGGTAAATTAGAAGGGGAATAGTCCATATTTATGTCCACAATGTCTCTCAAGAGATTAGACGTCTTTATTAAAGCTATTTTTATGTTTTGTTTTGAAATATTTTACAATAAATGTAAATTTATAACCTTCAAACATAACTGAAATGTAATGCCTTTCCAATTCTCTGTGGGTAATTCAGTCAAATCAAATAGCTGTTCGTCACTATAGCTTTTTGGAGCTTTTGTTTTTTTTCCCCAACCCAAAGATCACAAATGTGACTATGTTAGATTCATATTTAATCTTCTCTCTTTATTTAAAACGGTACAATTTTAAGGTAGCTGAGCTGCTGAGTTTTTGCTCTCTTAAAAATCTCCTCTTGAGTGCGTGCTCATATCAAGACACAGCAAGCAGTGCGTGGGAGGACAGAGACCTCATACAGTAGCTGCTTGAAACTCTCCAGCTTTGAAGCATAATGGATAATGGATTAGACATACCAGAGCCTCTTGGTAAACTACAACACCCACCATGTCCTCCACTGCTTCTGCAGAGTTCACGTGAGGCTAGAGTCTATCCAGCTACCCATCAATCTAAAGCTGCGGGATTGATTTAGACTAACTTCCTAACGTCTTAACCTGGCAGCAAGAGTTCATATTCAAGCTCTGGATCCAGCTCTGTAAAATATCACTGGTTCAAAAGTCTTATGTTTTCATTAACCACGCTATTTCTGCAGTAAGGTTTTTGTCCAAAGTATTCCTTGAGAAAACAAAATAAATCTGATCTTCAGTTACAGGACACACACACACACACACAATAAATGAGCACAGGAAACGTTTGTGGGACCTGACTCGAGCTCATTTTTATTGACTGTTTATAACTGTTAAAAACATGTATAAAATTGGTCCTGTTTCAGAAACAAGGCACACAGTCATGTCAATGTTCAGTGTTCATGTCATTATTAGCATTATCATTTATCAACATCATCAGCATCACCATCAGCACGTTCCATCTCAGTATTTGTCTAATAGTAGTATCAAGCATTCCCTAATATAAAAACACGTTCCAATTATTTTTCACAGAGGTTAAAATTTTATTCCGAGCAGCAAGACAATATTCATGCAAAGACGAGAGTGGAGGAGAAGACGTGAGCTGACTGGACCGACGGGGTCTTTAATAGTAGGTCTCCCTTTCCACCCAACCTGGACACGCAGGGAGAGAAAACAAACAAACACAGGATTTAGAGGCAACTTCTTGGAATGTATCTGATCCTTATACTTTATTGAAAAGCATGCAAACAGAAGATTTAAAAGAGAGGAATAACACCCTCACTAAACATGAGAATTATCCAGGAAAAACAAAGGAGAAATGAGCTGCAGAGATGGAGAAAGAGGCAGAAAAACAACAGCAGAGGGAGAGAGAGAGAGAGAAGTAGGAAAACACAAGAGAAGATAATAAAAGCATGGATTCTGGACTCACCTCCTGGGCTGCGTCTGAGGATCAGCTTACGAATTTCATCATAGAAAAAGATGAGCAGGGAGTAAGGGAAGGCGCAGAACCACCAGTTGGGCCTGAAAAAACACACAAGAGGTGAGGAACATGATCCAGTGCCCCCGGGCCTGCATGAGCAACATGAGGTAGGTGGAGTTTTGCACGATTACGGAGTCAACTCGATGTGTGCACGGGCTCACTGGCGGATTTGTGAGATGAGCCTTTTGTGCTTTACTCACTTGAGCGGGTACATTCTGAGGGCGACGTCCATGCCCGGGCAGTAGGAGAGGAAGGCGGCCAGGGCGGTCTCCTCGAACAGTCCAAAGATCAGGATCTTGTTCCTGAAAGCACACAGGGGAACAATTAGGACTCACCGTTTGGGACAATGAAATCGGAGACATAAACAAACCAATGACTGAAAATAGCGAGGATTTTAAAAAACTTCTTCATCTTGGCGCCAGGATTTCAAACTATTGACACCGAGCCAAGGCACTGACGCAAAAGCACAGTGTGAAATGCCTTTTATATACACACTTCATATGGTTTAAAGCACAAAATAAACACTGAGGTCATCTAGAGTTCTTCCTAAAAGCACAGCTGCACTACTGGAAAAAAAAGAGGCGTTGACATTCAAGATGGCAGCCGTTTGAGGAGCAGAGAAGAGACTCGACGTGTTTTCTGATGAAACCTCCACAGCTCAGAGTCGGATGAGGACACGGAGGTGCTTTGAAATATATACTGGGGTGTTTTTTGTACTCACTTCATGCCCTGTTGGAAGACAGAGTTCCTCCTGGTCTTACAGATGATCAGATCGGCCCACTGGACGACCACGATGCTGGCGAAGAAGGCCGTGTGGCAGGTGAACTCCACGATCTTCCTCTGCTCGTAAGTCTGACAAGGGAACAGAAACAGTGTGAACCAGGCGCCGACCTTCTACTCGTGATCTGTGCATTACTCGTTACTGACCCACTGCTGCCCATAGCTGTCCTCCAGGTCATTAACGTATTTATTGTCCCAGTTCACTCTGATGCCCAGCAGGGTGGAGGGCAGGAAGCCATTTTCAGCCAAGATCACAAAGTAGGTGAAGAAACCTGCCAGCGCCTGGATCATACCTGCAGGGAGGAGATTATTCCTTTGATTAATGTCGGAAATTAGTTTATGGAGTTAGTAAGTGAATCATTTCAGTGTTTTGAGGACTAAACCACGTGTAATTTGATCCATAACCGATGAAATAAATACAAGCCTGTGACATGATCTGGTTAAGAAAATGAACAGGTGCTGATAATACTTTGTGAAAGGCAAAGGGCAGCAGCAACGTCTCAACAAAAATAACAAGACTGGTCTCTTAAAGTAGTACAGGAAGTTCGGGGGGGGGGGGGGGGGGGGTCAAACCAGACAGAGCTCTGTCACCACTCACACATCAGTATGAGCCTATATATGGTGAATGCCTCCACTGGTTATCTTGGACCACCCAGATGCTGAGCTACCAAGGAGACATGGATAGCAAACTCCTGGTTCTGGGTTGACTTCAGCTGTGTACTTGTGTGCATTTGGACACAAACCGCTTACCGATCTGTCCGTATGCGATGCTGATGAGCCGCTCGTTCACCAGCTTGTCTGTTTTGGGGTTTCTGGGCTGTCTCTTCATGATGTCGCTCTCAGCTGCTTCGTAAGCCAGAGAGATGGCAGGGACCTGGGAGACGGGACACGATCGATGAGCACAGTGACTTCGAAGAACCTCCAAATCACTAACGAGCGCTGTTTCTACACAGCGTGGTCGTTAATAGATGTGAAAACCCCGTCAAACAACCAACCTTACAGTTTTGTTTCAACATGCTAAGCTCTTCTGTCGAGATGAAGGCGGACAGTCGGCCTAATTCTAAGTCATTCAAATGTTAGAAACTGAATAAACCCCAATTTATGTATATTTTTACATCTTTGCCTTTCACCACATTTGTAGAAATGCAACATTTTATCAGCACATAAGTCTTCACCATGTCAGTTCCCAGGTCAATGCAGAGGATGGTGACGGTTCCCAGGGGCAGAGGGATGTTGGCGATGATGAAGAAGAGGAAGGGGGTGATCTCAGGGATGTTACTGGTCAGCGTGTAGGCGATGGACTTCTTCAAGTTGTCAAAGATCAGACGGCCTGTTGAGAACATGAACATTTTAACCCTCCAGCCAAATAGGGACGTTAAAAATCCAGTGGAAATATCATTTCTTTGCTAAATTTAAAGTCCTTCAGCTCAGAAAGGTTTTAAAAGTATCCTGTTGAGTCAAATCGGTTACCTTCTTCCACTCCGGTAACAATGGAGGCAAAGTTGTCGTCCAGCAGGATCATGTCAGCGGCCTGCTTGGACACGTCAGATCCAGAGATACCCATAGCGACACCAATGTCAGCCTTCTTCAGAGCCGGAGAGTCGTTCACACCGTCGCCTGTCACGGCCACAATGGCTCCCTGCAGAGACAGAGCGCAGAAGCGTTGAGGGAAAGATTCAGTGCGTGTGTGTGGAAGTTATACTCAGACAGAGAATTAAGTACAAATGAAGATGAACTCCATTTCCAAAAAGTCCCGCATGGCTCAGAACTTCTCTGTAACAGGTGTCACAAAAGACCCATTCTTGCCGTTGAGTGACATTTCCATTTTCTTCGGCTTTTCTTTCACACAACAGGGAATTATTCTGTTTTTCAAAAAGGTTTCAGGGCAATTCTACTTCATCCGACAGTACAGACGAGATAAAAGTGAGGAGCAGACAGAGGTGGAATCAGACGACAAACAGAGCTTGTATTCTGGCGAAAATGTGAAGATAATCAGTTGATGTGCTGCATGCTGATTACAGATAGGGGATTTCCTTGAGAGAAACGCATTGTTTTTATCATTCGGTATCTTCCCAGCTGTGTTACGCATGTATTCAAATCCAAACATTAACATTTTGGTCAAAGTTCGTATGTTTTAGCGCCAATGGCGCCAATGAAAACACTGGAATACAATATGCTGAATGGATTATGTAGTCAGGGTTTTGTTAAATATTAAAAAGGCCAAGAGATGACACTGACATTGTATCAGAATAATATAATATTCGCGGTTGCCCTTGATGAGGCGATAATTAACAAAAACATTTATATATAAATAAATCCATCGTCCCAATTCAACACTCAGAGTTCTCTGCCTACTGACGCACTCATGAATATTCATGCGAGGTCACAGCTTGACAGATGCTACGCTTGATTATTTCCGCCAACTTAAGTCATCAGACCAAAGCAATAATCATATACAAGCATTGGGGGATAGGGATATCAAATATGCACTCGTGAATTTACATAATAAGGCACATGCTGCGTTTGTGTTCATGCTTTCCAGTTTGCCAAACACTGCAGAGGCTCAGAGGAGCAGGGGAATGTCCTCCCTGACACACAGACACCTCGTTGTTCGTTTGGTTTCTACCTGTCTCTGGCAGCCCTCCACAATGATCAGTTTCTGCTGCGGGGAGGTTCTGGCGAAAACAATCTCAGTGTGGTACTTCAGGATGTCGTCAAGCTGCTCGGCCGACAGATCTTTCAGGTCTCCGCCATGGACGACACAGGCCTTGGCATCTCTGGAGTACACAAAGAAATTTGGTTTACGTAGACGCAGTTGCACTGGATTAATCAGAAACGGGTTTCTGAGGTCTGAAACAAATGGGGCCCAGAACATGATCTTGGGGTGCTCCAGGTGCAGTTGTGTTCCCATGATAACTGGAACCCAGGGTTCCTCGGTATTGTCAGTACCTTGGGTTGACTTCGTTGATCGGGATGTTCAGACGGGCCGCGATGTCTTCAACGGTCTCGTTGCCTTCGGAGATGATGCCCACACCCTTAGCAATGGCCTTGGCTGTGATTGGATGATCACCTGTCACCATGATGACCTGTGGAGAGAGGAACACTCATCAAGCCTGAGCATTATACTTTAAACTCTCCCGTTATACTGCCACTTAACAGAACCACTCGGTGTGATGGAATTAGCTTCATTTCCATGATATTGTGGGCTTTACCTTGATTCCGGCGCTCCTGCATTTGCCGACGGCGTCTGGCACGGCAGCACGAGGAGGGTCGATCATGGACATGAGGCCGATGAAGCACAGGTTCTCAGTGGGGAAGTTCACCTCCTCAGTGTCAAAAGCAAAGCCCTCTGGGAACTGGTCATCGGGCAGGCTGAAGTGGCAGAAACCTGGAAGGGAGACAAGAAAAACATGAATGAAGTGATTTTCAGAGCGGTTTCTCCTCTGAAAATTCATGTATTAATCTCAATCCCAGCTGCCGTCCATCCTTACCCAGTACTCTCTCTCCCAGACCCCCCAGTTCCAGGTACGCGTTCTGGAAAGAGTCCTTCAGCTCGTCGTCCAGAGGCTGCTCTTTGCCGTGCAACAAGATGCTGGAGCAGCGGTCCAAAATCCTCTCTGGGGCGCCTTTCATCACCAGCAGGTGCTGGGTCCCTGTTTCAGGTGTATCTTTGTGAATGGAGAGCTAGGTGCACAGGAGGTAAAAAAAAAAAAACAGGTCACTTTGAGCATTCAGGACTTCATGCGTGTGCATCATCTTTGATCAGATAAAAGATGATGAACTGAAAAGAGTTGACGAAAAACTATGTGGGGGCTTTCTTGACCTTTAAGCTTTTCCAAAATTCTTATTAGAGAATGAACAGATTATGTAACTCCATTTTTAACAATTAACAAAAAAACATTGACAATTCACAACATGAACAATTGGTTTCCGGACATTAAATGATTGATTAAACTGGAATCTAGCTCCTTGTTCCATACCTGGTACCATACCTGGTACTTGTTAGTCGAGTTGAACGGGATCTCAGAAATTTTGGGGGTTTTGTTCCTCATTTCCTGGACTGATCCGCAGCACAGCTCGATGCATTTCAGCAGAGCCGACTCAGAGGCGTCACCGGCCACATCTCTCTGGTGGGGGAAGATGGAGAACGTTAACCTCGACAAACGGCGGCTTTATAAACTCAACGTGTCGCTATTAACGAAGACACACGCGTTTGAGAAGTAGGGAGTATTCAATTAGATTAAAAAAAGATTATATTGCACGAATTGGGAGAGTTTGCAAATGGATGTTTTGATATAGTTTTGCTTTTTCTTCTCTTTAATTCTCTGTTCACTGTGGAGGCATGAGAGAATAACAAAGTTTTCTTCAGGAATTAAACTCAACACGGGTAGTGTAATTGATATACATGTCATTTTTGGGGTGAAATATTCCTTTAAAAAAAAAAAAACAGCCAATGGTGTAACTCCCTCACTCAGTAAATCAGAGACAGACGTTTATAGAGCTGGCCCCGCTTTGCTGCAAACCAGCCAACAATAATGCGTAACGAGAGGGAATGACTGGTAATTAGAGCCATGATGCCAGCCAGCCAGTTACAGGTGATTAACACACACACACACACACACACACACACACACACACACACACACACACACACACACACACACACACACACACACACACACACACACACACACACACACACACACACACACACACACACACACACACACACACACACACACACACACACACACACACACACACACACACACACACACACACACACACACACACACACACACACACACACACACACACACACACACACACACACACACACACACACACACACACACACACACACACACACACACACACACACACACACACACACACACAGGTTTTTAACACAGGGTGGAAACCAGAGACCGGGCTCCAAGGAAAATTCTGGGAGCCAAGAGACGTAAATCTGTGTGTGTGTGTGTGTGTGTGTGTGTGTGTGTGTTCGGTATAATCATGTGGTTACAAAATGTGTGAGTTTACTCCAGGGAGGGAGGTATACGCTGGAAAACAAGCCTGTTGGGCTGAGAGGAAAACATCTCCATAAAGTGTATGAAGCCAAATATCAAGATCCGAAATCAATCTGTGCGTACGACTTCAGGGAAACACATTATTAGGCCACATGGACACCAAAGAGGAAAGGAGTTTTAAAGTTGCTCAGTTTAAACAAGGGAATTATTTGTGCACAAGTATTGCACAGAAACCCACCTTCAGGATGGGAAGGTTGGACTGCTCTGCCAGGAAGACGGCGCGGTTACAGAGTCCGGCGACTCTGGCCAGGGCGGCCCAGGTGGCAGAGCTCTTGTCGAAGGAGGTGCCGCTCTGGTTCTCCGTGGTGTCGGCCTCGTGGATCTGGTTGTCGAACCACATGTGGGCCACGGTCATCCGGTTCTGGGTCAGGGTGCCGGTCTTGTCGGAGCAGATGGTGGAGGTGGAGCCCAGGGTCTCGACAGCTTCCAAGTTCTTCACCAGGCAGTTCTTCTTCGCCATGCGCTTAGCAGTCAGAGTCAGACACACCTGGAGACGGGAATCAAGTGTTTCTGACAGTAAGATCTTCAGTCCTTGCATCAAACACGATCTATTGAAAATGAGACTCGGGGCAGAAATGCTGGTGAACTCACGGTGACGGTAGCCAGGAGACCTTCTGGCACGTTGGCCACAATGATACCGATGAGGAAGATGACGGCCTCCAGCCAGCTGTACCCGAGGATGAGCGAGAGGACGAAGAAGGAAACTCCCAGGAAGATGGCCACGCCGGTGATGATGTGGATGAAGTGCTCGATCTCGATTGAAATGGGGGTGCGTCCAACTTCAAGGCCAGAGGCCAGCGTGGCGATGCGACCCATGACGGTACGGTCTCCGGTGCTGATCACGACACCACGGGCCGTTCCTGTAGCAAGGATGATTCCATTTTTTTTTTATTGAATTTCTTTTCAACAGCAAACATCTCCGTTTTCATTACATAGCCTCTGAACTACAGACGAAATGTAGCGCCGTCTCTGAATGGCTTTTATGTATCCTGTTGTCGTACCTTCAACACAGTTGGTGGAGAAGAAAGCAATGTTCCTGGTCTCCAGCGGGTTCTCGTTGGAGAAGTCAGGAGTACGAGTCTGAGGCTCGGATTCGCCGGTCAGAGAGGAGTTGTCCACCTGAGAAATGAAACATAAAACTGTGATTGATGGAAGACAGAAAATCAATGTGGCTACAGGAAAGGAAAGAAGATAAAAACTGGGAAGAATGCCGCCACAAACAAACTTTATCCTCCATATGTGGCTGGTGGAAAAGCATGCGCAGTAAATGGGTCAAGTGTTGCTCTAGGGCGCTGAGTTTAGTTCAGGGCTTAAAATGGGTCACAGACTGGTTCTTTGACTACCACCGCAAAGGAAGGCATACTCTGACCGTTAAATGTCAGCGATATGAACGGTTTTAACTCAATATGGGACCTGGAGAGACGAAAAATAACAGGCACCTTGCAGCCGTGGGCGGAGATGATCCTCAGATCAGCGGGGATGCGGTCTCCACCCTTCACCTCCACTAAATCACCGACCACCACCTCCTCGGCGTTGATGCACTTCTTCTCGCCGTCACGGAGGACCAGGGCTTGCTACGAGACGAGACACGACGGAGACGCATGTGAGACAAAGGAGAAGGAGACTGACTTAGTATATTTATGAATATGTATAAAACGTTGACGCAGAAATCAAAACTAAACAGTTAAATGAATGAAAGGTGTAAAACGGGAGGGGGCACCTGTGGGACCAGGTTCTTGAAGGAGTCCATGATCTTGGAGCTCTTGGCCTCTTGGTAGTAGGAGAAGCAGCCAGTGATGATGACGACAGCGGAAAGCACGACACCCAGGTACAGCTGTGAACGTGAAACGAGGTTAAAGAGGTTTGACCCACCGGTTCAGCTTCTACACAGGCTACAAGGAGCTTTTCTTACATTGTCATTAGCTGGCTCATCCTCCATTACAGCCTGGATACCGTAGGCCAGGAAACAGAGGACGGCGCCAGTCCACAGAAGCATGGAGAACCCGCCAAACATCTGAAGGAAAACAGAACAGGAGGGACCGGCTAAGCACCTGAACTGAACTTCAACACGGACGCTAAAGGCGTCGATATCAACTATAGAGCGAGAACGTGCTCATGACGGCCCTGCAGCACCAAACACAGGCAGCGGATGTTACCTGTTTGCAGAACTTGACCCACTCTGGGGTGGTGGGAGGAGGAGTGAGGGCGTTGGGTCCATCACGAATCAGAATCTCCGCCGCCTTCGCACAAGTCAAACCCTGATGTGAGCAGAAGACACACGCGTTGACAGCTCAGCCACATTGAAAAGCACAATCCTGCAGGCCAGCTACACGCGTACACACAAACCCACTGACACGTATACAAGTCCGTGGGGGACTGTGGGTGCTACTAGTTGCCTGGAAACAGGTGTGTTTTCAACAGAAGAAGGGGAGGAAGAAATGAGGATGAACAGGATCACATGAAATCAGGGCACAGGGGCTTTCTGCAGCTCATCAATTATGCACAGTTGCTGCATGCACACACAGCTCGGACACTCCAGTTTAGAGGCACTGATTAACTATTCTCCTTGATCTCTCCTGCATGATCAGGAGCATGTGCACGAGGAGAGGGGGCTGTCAATATTTTAATAAAATGTATCTTGTTGGCTTTTTACAATTAAAGGTATAGTGTTAAATCTCTATTTGATTTCTTGATTTAGAGGAGAAGATCGATCCCACTTTCATAGTTGTACCTTAAATATGAAGCTACAGCCAGCAGCCTATTAGCTTAGCACACACACACACACACACACACACACTTTCCTCTTCATCTCACTCACATTGTTGAGGTCCGTTTCATATTTGCGATTGAGCTCATCAAGGGTCAGCTTGTGATCATCCTGCGAGAAAGACACACAGAGAAAAGAAGGTGGCGTCAGTTCAGCGCTTATGTCTGCTGCATGTGTGTATCCACAATATGTGTGTGTGTGTGTGTTCAATATGCAGGTGACATTCAGCGCTTATTGTGTGCCGACCTTTCCATTTTACAAATGACCACCTTTCACAAGGTGGAGCGGCGACAGAAACAGTCAGAGGTGAGAGAATGAGGAGCCAACAAAAGACATGGGGGGAGGAGGAGGAGGAGGATAAAAAGGGAAATAATGAGGAGGAAGAGCAGAGGAAGATTGCAGGTGAGCAATACATCGAGAAAAGAAAGGCGTGAAATTAAGTGAGGAGGGAAGGAGAAAGCTGGATGGGAAAAAAAAGAAGAAAGTAAGTGGTTTACGATGAAAGACGGGAGGCAAGAAGAGGCACTTGAAGGGACGAGAGGCAGAGGAAATAAACCCCACACAATAGAGAGGACGGAGTAGTGATGTGGGAAGGAGGAGACAATCAGAGGAAGAGCACCTGAGGACGATGAGAAGAGTGCAAAAAACCCAAAAGTGAAGCTGAGACACTCACCATATCCACTTCCTTCTTCAGCTCGTCCATATCCTTCTCTTTCTTCTTCCCCTTCGCCTTCTTCTTGCTGACCTGCTCCGAGGTCGCAGCCAGCTCATACTGCTCGCGGCCTTCCTGGAGACGCAAAATAAAAATTGATTAGCAACGTATAGTACGGATGATGAGAGGAGATAAGAGACTGGTCAATCGAGACACGACATAGTGAAAGCACGACAGGTCCAGGATCAGAAATATATCTGTTGCTTTGCAACATTCAAACAGTTGATGAAACTTCAGAGTCACGACATGCAACACGCCGACTACTGCCGAGGTGCGTCTGATGCAACGCGAGCACGTGTCTGACGAGGACTCGAAACGCCGGAGGACATTTTGTCACGCTGCCTCTTTTTAAGACTTCCATCTGGGTCAACGCACTCCGAAACCAGATAAGATAAACACAGCCAAGTGTGAAAAGTGAGAAAACCGAGGCCAACTGCCACTAACTTTACCAGACAAGTCCAAGGACTAAAACAAACTAAAAGGAAAAGAGGCACCTCTCTGCTTGTCACATGCGGTTAGGCTGTGAGATCACAAGTCCTGTCGGATGAGCGGAGAGTCTTTGTGGACACCAGAGCCACCGAGAGGGAGGAGCAAACGTCTGGTCGTCTCTGGTCAGTTTTTTGACAGATCAGGCGGGAGGGTGCAAACAAAACTCGCTTGTTTAAAAACACACCCACGTTGGCACTAAAGGGTGCTACCGTGTGAGTGAGGAAAAACACACACAACACTTTCCTCATTCACCAGCTTTCCTCAACATAACCTCGCCAATTAAGTAGCTCAGCCAAACCCCACAGAGGAGCAACAACCCACACCGGAGTCTGTTACTGCTAATCACACTTTGGGACATTTTGTTGATTTTCATTCCGACTGCGACACAAACTCTCTCGCTGTAGGCGGGATAGATTTTAATTAAAAGAGTTTGAACCTGGATCACACACACACACACACACACACACACACACACACACACAGTCCTTAATGTGTGTGTTTTCCCCTATCACACCATGAGTGTCGGTCCCTTTCTCTGCGCTGTCTCCTCCACACACATCCCCTCTCACTATCGGCTGACGGAGCAACAAAAGGTTGCGTCTTCTAGACGTCTGAAAGCCAGGCGGTGTGTGTGTGTGTGTGTGTGTGAGAGAGGCAGAGTGACGGAGAGAAGGTGAGATAGGGAGGAAGAGAAGCACTAAAGTGAAAGTTCAAACATCTGCATCCTTGTTGCTACCAGCACCCGTGTGAGCCCACAGTTTAATCACAGGGAGTTAAGAGCGCGTGTGCTTCGGGTGGGTAACAGGAGATCGCAACACTAGAAGCCGACATCGATTAGCGGTTAAGGCTCATCTATAATCCAGCACTGTACACGGATCAGAGGTGTTAGCATGTTAGCAGGGAGGGAGGGAGGGAGGGAGGCTGCCCGAAGACTACAAACGAGACATTTGTCTGCGTGCAACAGCCATTTTGGAAACTCTTTAGATATATTTGACATAAAAACCGACCCAAGTGTGGCTCACCCACCGCCGGTGTGACCACATATGGACATCCTGCACACAGTGCCGGTCATGGAAATATGCTAACTAATATTGTTTTTCTGCTGCGTTGGCCTTTCAAAGTTTCCCAGGGAGTCACCGGAGCGAGAGAGTGTGATCCCAGCACATGTTGTTATTGTTGATCCAGCCCCCTGGCCGGCTAAGCTGGGAAAACACAGAGCCTGGTTCTGGATCACTGCGGCCAGATCCCCACCCTCTGGACCCCCCGAGGGCCCCCGGGGGCCCATCTGGCCTGAGGCAAATAATTCAAAAAACAGGGCAGAAGTACTAGAGGTTTGTTTGAGCCTCATTTTAAGTGTCAGTAGTTTGTAATACTGCAAATGTATAGATATTGTAATTCTAATTAGTGAGAGTTTGGCGACTGCACGTACAGTAATTCACGGCCCAGTAATCTCAAAACACCGTTAGATGGTTTCACTCATCATCACTCTGGACTGAGCGTCAGAGACAACAGTCGGGGATTAATCATCTTACTCGCATCGTACAGAAATGAGCTCCCGGCTACCTGCGCTAATCCAACATGAGACGCTTCTATTGGTCCGTGTAATCAAAGTATAAGGAGGAACAAAGGGAAGGAGGTGAGAGGGTGAGAGGAGGGCATGGAGAGCAGATCTGGAGGGATGCTCTCCAGAGAAGACGTGGTGGATGAAAAACAAACATAACACACAAACAGAAGCCTACTGGACACAGAACAATGGCCCTTTGTACAACGTCCATAAAATCCGCATCAAAAACAAACAAAAGGCTCAAATCTTTCCATGAGACCGTTAAGACCACGAGCATGCGGCCACTCCATCCCACCAGCGCTGCGTTTCTTCCCTTCGGCCCTTAATGGAGATTTGTGGGGATTTTCTAAATGGACTATGGCCAAGGGACAAAACTTCACAAAAATGCAGCTTATTTCCGTGCGTGTGTTACAGATCGAGACGCCTCATTCAGTCGTTCGGTCAAGCGGTCGCATATTTTAAAGCACACACTGGGTTTTTTTACAGGCAGGGTGAATTCCTATGAACTGTCCTCCCGAGTGCCAGCAGGGTCTTGAGCCAGATACACAAGCTGCTCATTCAACTGTGCCCACACACACACACACACACACACACACACACACACACACACTCTCTCCTGGGACTTTGCCCGGTTGCTACCAGCGACTATTGCCACACCTATTCAGATATGTGAATGGACAGAGTCAAGTGTTGTAGCCCCCCCCTCTCCCTCCCTCCCTCCCTCCCTCCTCCACTCGTTCATTTCCTCCTCCATTTCCACCCGTTTCTCTCTCTCTCCCTCTCTCTCTCCTGTTTGAAGAGTGAAAAGAAAGTGTGTTAATTTACACATTGGGTCGTGTTTAACACTCCGTTCACGTCCTGAGCAACTCTCAGCTTTCTTCCAGCAGAACAAAAGTGAATGAATGAATCAATGCGTGTCCTTGTTGGAAACTTTGCGGGAACCATCAGCGTCCAGTGCGTTTGTTGGTCATGTGAACGTGGCGTCACCTGACTCATCTCTTGACACTATAATCTCTGTTAAATAGGACAACCTGCTGCTGACACAGATGTGGCTCTTAATGAAAGTCACCTTTCAATCCACAATATTTCTAAAAGCTTTGTGACCACAGGACGGCTCTCCCCCCCCCCCCCCACACACACACCTCCACGACATCAACCGGCCAAGACAACATAGCTACAAGTTGCATCACTTCCTCAAACCTCCTGCGTTTTCCTGTAGCCTCTGATGCAGGTTTCAGTACCTGACCTGGATTATGGGTTTTCTTTTGGTCACATGTCCTCATGGACGGAGACAGAGGGACAGTGTCCTCTGGTTTTTTCTCTCCATGCGACTGTTCGCAGTGAAAGTTCAAAGAGCCGCTCAAGCTGCTTTGCCAAACAGAGAGAGAGAGCGCGAGAGAGAGAGAGAGAAAGAGAGAGAGAGACGGTATGTGAAAGAATGGGAGAAAGAGAGGGAGAGAGGCCGGAGAGGACAGCAAAGAGGGAAAGAAAAGAGACAAATGAGAGATGAAACACGGCACAACAACCAGGCGAAGGGAATTACAGGAAGAAGAAGAAAAAAAAAGAAGAGAGGAAGAAGGAGAGAGGGAGTTCGCCGTGTTCTGTCACAGACGAGAGGTGGCGTGTGACAAAAGCTCTGGTTAATACACAATGACTGCCGAGCGGAAAGAATGTTAAATCCTCAGAGAGAGAGGGAGAGAGAGAGGGGGGGGGGGAGAGAGAGGGTCAGGGGGAAGGAAAACAGGTACAAACACAGAGAACAAGAGGGAAACAGACTGTAAAGAATGGATGTGAAGGTGGAGTCGCGGTGCCCCTTCGGCTGAGATGAAAAGTGGCCGAGGGGCCGACATGCCAGGTCAGCTCACAGTGGGAGGAACAGCGGGGGGGGGGGGGGGGGGGGGGGGGGGGGGTTGGTTTGTGGTCCAGTGTTGCCATCTCTGGCCACTAAAGAGATAAATCCACCGTCTCGTTTCTCCCAAAAGAAGAGACGCCTTTAAATCTCCCCGAAAGACAAGTGATGTACACACTGGAGAGACATTCGCTGACAAAGCAAACTAGGATATCAAGCGATATAAGCGCGAGACTCGTCTGCACCGTATACGTCAAACAAACCTTCGAACTGGGAAATTATTTCATTTCAAACATCAGACGTCCAAGAATATTTAGGGATGAAATATGCTTTTTTAACAGCTGCCGACTTTATAATTGAGTCAATTAGGGAGAAGAAGAAGGTATGTTGACTCAGGTGAGATTATGAAATATGTAGTTGGACCCCCCCCCCGCTCGTCGGTCTCCTGTGAGTTCGACAGCTGTCTCCTAATTTCCTGCTCTGCACCGCTGCCCAGTAAACCAGTCACACTGTGCTGAAGACTGACGACTGTTTTATACGTCTTGAAGTTCCATGTCTGCATCATCCACGAAACATATAGACAGATGACATCTGTATTCACGTATTTAAGTATCCCTTCATCTAAGTCAGCAACGGACCCTTCATCAGGCTAAATGATGAACATCACACTTTAGAATGTAGCAGTATTCAGCCTCCGTCATGTCTGGGAGCAAGTTGCTCAACGGTGGCAATGCGGCAACTGGTGCTCTTGGCTGCCCCTAATATGCCCCCCCCCCCCCCCCATCCCCTACACCTCCTCCTCCCCTCTGAAGCAATCAAGTCCCTCCTCTCTCTCTTATTCCCCCCCGTTTGTTGCACTGCGCTGCCGGCGTGATGAGAAAACACCAAAAAGAGTGATGTCATGAGGGTGAGACTGGAAAAACAATAACCAGCGCTGTTTCATCTCTCTTCATACCTGTGCTCACTCTCTCCTCCATTACAACAAACAACTTCTCTTCCTCCCTCTCCTCCACCCCCCCCCCCTCCCACCAGGAGAGCTCTGTAGTGGCGATCATCTCCTCCAAGTTTAGCCATTTGTTTGTGCCAGCACTGAATGTGTGAGGGGAGAGGAGAGGAGGGAGACGCAGTGGGGAAGAGGAGGGAGGTTGGATGGGGGCAGGGCATGGCTTTCATCACATATGGGAGGAAAATCAGCAGCAGAGGAGCCAAAGGGAGAGCGAGCAACGGTTCTTTTAGGACCGCGAGTGAGCGTCATGGAGAAAGAGGAGAAAGGAAGCGAGCCTGAATGAGCCATTCTGCTTCACATCTCCCGCCAGATCTCTCCCTCGGTCCATCTTTCTCCCCCCCACACACACTTTCTCTCCCTCCATCCAACTCTCCATCCCTCGCAGGCTGACTCCATAATGTTTCTGCAGCATGGCAGGGTGTGGCGAACGACTGATATTTCACACCCGGGTTCAGTTTCATCTCTTACAATTTAAGTTTTGTGGTAAAATAACAGAACGATAACAGAAGGGCTGCTGGGAGATCCGCAATCCTCCATTTGACGGGACAGCCTCTAAAGGAAGCCTCTTGTCAGAATCTCACACTCTCAGTGGAAATAATACTTTAGAATAAATAACAGGACAGAAAAAAGACACGCGAGTGAAAGAGTTTACAACACAAACCACACAAAACCCTCCGTCTGAAGCCGATCACCCCTGCAGGGGGGGGGAGAAAAGACGGAAGGAAAGATGGAGATCTTCTTACCGAGCCTGAAACCTCACAGTACAATGTTTAACAACAACTTTCACACGATTTTTATGCAATATGACACATTCTAGTTGCAATATCTATATTCTTTGGTGGAATTTTCGTATTTTTTGACATAATAAAGCTTTGAAAGGCGATGAAAAGCTGCAAAATAAATTTTAAAAATGAACCTTTATTGGTGAACCTATAGGACTGATGTGTTGCAGCCTGAAGATGCAGACACCCGCTCAGCTGTTCTCCCTAAACAAGGTGTGCAGACCTGATTTAAGAGGAGTTTGGAGATAACTGGCCACAGAGCTCCAAAATCTCCCAGCAGACCAAAAAACGTGGGCTGGACTTTGTTTTACCGTTATCCCTCCCACTAGCGAGCCAGTACCCAGCATTCACAGCTGCTCTGGGAGAAAAGTGACACTAGAAGAGCGAAATGTTTGCAAACGACTAAAACACATCACGGTACTTTATTACCCCTGGAGGGAGCGCGTGCGTCTTCATGTGTCCGTCATAAACACACAGGAAATACACACGAATGAAGAGAAATAGTTTTTCGGATTAAATAAGACATAAACCAGCCGTGAAATACCCCCCCCCCCCGCAGCCGTCGTTTTGTCGGCTTCTCTTTAAACGTCGAAGCTAATTCCGTTAGTCAGTGAAAAACTTTGACAGTCTGTGCGTTTGAGATCTTCCCGTTATGTAACCGGACACCGAGAAGCATCTTTGTATCTTTGTGAGCGATGGAAACTTCTTTCTACATTCTTGTTTCCCCTGCCAGCCGAGTGAAATGATACATTGCGATATATTTTGGGGGGAGAGCTGACAACACGGAAGTCCTTAAAGTACTTTCAAACAGTTTTGTAGCGAAAATAAAAAAAGGAGTCTTGTTGCTCATCTTAACACGTGTGGTCGTGCAGCTCCCCACGCGACAGCATCAACATGGAGCCAGTAAACCACTTGTTTGAATGGTAAAGTTCGACATGCCTCTTTCCCTCCACCACATATCTCAATATGAACATACATGCAACACAAACAACACGGATACTCACTCCTCGTCCCATGGCTGCTTAGGATGTGGACCTAATTCTTCCCAGTTCAAGTAAAAGTTGAGACACAAATCCTTTAAAAAGTATGTACAATATAAAACATTAAAGCGAAATGATATATCCTGGATGTGTCCGTTGTATATATATTTTTTTTATGTTTTTTTTATTATTTTTTTGTCCAACAGCACGTGTCACTCCTCGAGGACACACATCCGAACTCGCGAGCAGCAGCGGCAGACCCTCCAATACTTATAGACGGCGTTCCTTCCATTGTGACGTCGACGCCGTTTGCCATGGTAACTTCACGGATGGAGGCGGGGCGTTCTCCATTATTGGGCGTTTTTTTCCTTTTTTTTCATGCCCCACACACACACACACACACACACACACACACACACACTCTCACATCATTCACCATGGATGGGCGAATAAAGACACTCATAGAAATCCAACACAAATAACAGAGCTAAGTTATCAATAACTAAGATGATATTACAGGAAAACATGATGACATCATTGTAAATAACATGCAACAGCTTGAGAGAAATAACAATATTATTTTCCCACAATACACACGTGCACACCATCACACACACACACACACACACACACACACACACACACACACACACACACACACACACACACACACACACACACACACACACATCTTGAGGGGCTGTCCAGCACCTCTAAAACCCACCAATTACCGAGTTATATCCTGTTTGTTTCATCTGAATTGTGCACAAAAGTATAGAAAATGTTGCCAACAATTCCTCCTACGGTCTGGTTGCCAGGCAACTGCTCCAAGCTAGGAAATAGTTTGGCACACCGCCCCCTGTTAAACAGCGAATTTACATTTTTTAAACTTTTTGTACGCTTTAAATGAAGTGCAACGTGAGAAAGTAGAAGTGCCGCTAGGTGGATTTTGTTATCTTCTGACAGAGCCAGGCCGCCAGCAAGGAGGCCCACGCCCACCGTACCCTACACACACACACACACACACACACACACACACATCTGATTCATCTGCATCTCACCCGGCTTTAACAGCTGGGTTCGCAGACACCTCCTTCCCCCTGCTGCTCTGACAAGTTTGTTGTGTGCTGAGAGCAGGCAGCCAACTTCTCAACCCTGTGCTTCTAAATCCAGAGCTGCGAAAGCAGATTCATCCGCGCAACACTGCCATCACTACAGACAGTTATTCTATGATGCATGCATGGGCCCCCTTTAGCTCTGGGGCCCTCTGAAAGTATCCCCCCCCCGTGCATTGTTTCCTCTAACATATCCACCCGTCTTCTCTGTTATTGGGCCGCAAATACTTGCATCTCTGAATCCCTGCCAGCTCCAGGATGCGCCCTGACCTCTGAAACCCCCTGCAGAGATGGAAGTTGGAAGGAGGGGGAGGCCGGCCTTCCATGCAGAGACCCCATCGATTATCACATTAGAGCCATGCTAGCAACTTTAGCTGTACTGTACCCCAGCAGCAGCACTAGCACCCTTGTGGGCCAGGAGCTCTTAATACCTTTCATCCCACAACACAAAGGAGAGATTTGCTCTTTCATCCCTGGATCTACGCCTGAAACCAGAAACACGCAGCGACTTGTTGTATGTACGGACAGGAGAAGAGGAGGAGTCTGCCTTACCTGCATCATGCAAACCTCTATCTGAGCTTTTGGATGTTTCCAAGGCAAACCCACGTTTCTAACCGCAGCTGTAACAAATTGCCTCCATTGCTCTCCTCTCGGCAGCTCTAAAAGCGACCTCTTCAACCATGAAGTAGACTCAGGCAGGATGAGTCCACCTTTGGAGTGCTATTGTACCCTGTATATTCTAATAGACCTGATCAGTTGGCCTGGAGAGCAAGATAAACCCGAGACGGATCAAACAGCGAGGGGAAGGATCTCCTCCATCTCGGGCTTTAAAAATACTTTTCTAAAATATGATGCAAATCACACAAATAATACACAGAACAAACAAAACCATGAGTAAACAAACTAAACCACAGGTGGACTCAATTCACAGATGGACACAGCAGCCAGCCCTGGCACACAGTGTGTGTGTGTGTGTGTGTGTGAACGTATCACACCTACACACACACACACACCCCATAACTATCTACAGTCTATATTTGTGTTTTGGTGAGTGCATTCACATCCATGCGTGTGCGATCAGTGTAGCTGTGTTGCCAGTGCTGCTCTATAAATAGCCTAGATTTTATTTAGATGTTGGAGAGAGAAAGAGCGAGAGAGAGAGAGAGAGTTGCCATAGCAACAGGCACGTTCAGGGGGCCCTGCTTGTGAATGTAGGATGAAGGTATGATAATGTAAGTGTCTGTCATGCACAGCTTTTGAATCATAACACGATGATTAATTACATGTCTTGAGGACGCGCGCTACAAATACGCCACTATTGTCTGTTCTCTTGCTCCGACTCCTTTCCTTCCTCTATCGAATCACTGCTCTCACCGCCCGTCACTCTCACTCTCCCTCTTCTCTCCATCCTTTTGTCTGCAGACTCCCCGCCGTCTGTCTCACCCTAGCACCCTCTGCTGTAGCAGAAATCACCTGTGAATCAAGGAAAATGACCCCCGATCGGGCAGCATGAGGTTTTCACTACGATGCTTTCTGCTTTTATTCTGCCTACAAGCTCAAGTGCTTCCTAAGTGTGTGTGAAGCAGGCCATCTGTGACGATACTGTGCACACACACACACACACACACACACACACATCTCAGGGGGCGGGGGTGCATTCATAATGACCAAGGTAAACACAGAGTAGATAGCACGAGAGTGGTCTCAGTTCATTTTCACTGAGGGCCTCTTTAGCATTAGCGGTCAACAAAGCTATCCATCACAAACACCATTGTGGCAGACTCTTGAGATAATGGACACACACACACACACACACACACACACACACACACACACACACACACACACACACACACACACACACACACACACACACACACACACACACACACACACACACACACACACACACACACACACACACACACACACACACACACACACACACACACACACACACACACACACACACACACACACACACACACACACACACTGCTCTAACGTGCTTTTTCCTTAATATCTGTTCGGTAAAGATACAATCTTGGGAAAATAAAGATATAAAAGTAGCAGGTAACACTGGTCAGTTATCATCCGTACATTTGATTTAATTCTCCGTTTTCAGAGATTGTATGTGTGGCTGCTGTAAAAAACGTCTAAAACAGCTCATTTGCTTTTTGAAGCGTGAATGATTCGCTCTCTCTTTATCATGATTGCCTTAATGTATGTCCCCCTCTGTGAAACGAATCGGAGCCCAGAAGTGAAGTTTAGGAACTGTTGAGGTGGATAATCCCGCTGCACGGGTCACCGGACCTGACTCACCGGCGCACATCTATTGAACCTTGAAACAACATCCTGCGTCGAAGCCCTGAAAAGCCGTTTCTAGCCCCCACGTGTCAGAGACGCAAAACAACAGAAGTCTGAGCAAAAACAAAACAAATGTCCAACGAGCATCAATGTACAATAGTACGGAAATGTTTTATTGTGAATGGCATTTACATCAAAATATTCTTATTTCATCCATGCTTTTTGTTTTCGGGGTCTGACTGACATATCAGACAAATATGTAACATGGCAGTAAATAACGATGGAACACTGACTGTGTGTTGACTCAGTAGTATGTCTCCTGCTCCACCCAACCTAGAAACCAAAAGAGACAGAGTTAGGGACAGAGTTTTTGGGGAATTCTTCGCCTCACATGTGAGGTCTAAATTCTCCATGTTGTCTTTCACAGTCAAGTCAAAAGGGAGGGACGACTCGGTGGATCTCTGTGACTTTGCACCCAGGCTGCAGGATGACGTCACCCCTCATGTTGACCGACAGCGATTCAAAGAAATAAAATCTGGGAGGGTGAGCGAGGCCCGTCCTGAGTGAGATGGGTCCTGCAGGGACTGATGATGAGGCCTTACATTTGGGCCATGGACACAGTGGAAGCACCTCACTTTCTAAGTGTTTGAGTAAACCTAAAATCAATCCTTAACATGTCGACTATGTGGGTTTGTTGTAACACAACATTCACTGTGGATGGGCAATGGGATGTTCACTGATCTGTGCGGTGGGGCTCAGGTGCAACAGACCCGCACTCTCCCACAAACACAGCTGCACCAGAGTCAGCCCCGCGTGCAGGTTCTGCTCAGCTCCGCGGGTGGAATGAGGCATTAACAATGGCACGGTTGAGGGTTGAAATCCCACTGGGGGCCTTTGCCATCTGCCACAGTTCACTGGTCTGTGTGGAGGCGCAGTTGTGGCAGGGATAACAGGGGCATCTCCACAGCTCATGCTAAAAGCTATGTTGTTCGCTAACCTGACAATCCACCATTCACTAACACACCACTGCATTTAGCACATGAAGTATTTTTCTGTTTTTCAGACCAAAAAGTAACTCTTCAGTCTTTAAGTTCTTTTTCTGAATCTGATTTTGCATTTGGCAAAAGTTAAGATTCACTCGCCTCCAAATACAGAGAACAGAAGCAAACACGTGGAACACAAAAGCCTCAGAGTCAGTAAAGGTCTTACCGCCTGGGTTGCGTCTGAGGATATATCTTCTGCCTTCATCGTACAGGAAGATGAGGAGGGAGTAGGGGAAGGCACAGAACCACCAACATGGCCTAAGGTGTGACACAGACACAGACATTTGATGTTTAATTGGTTCAATATCAGCTGTAGATTCCTGTTCATCTTGGACTTTCTTTAGCAATACGTTTCCATGCCTTCCAGGGAGACAAAAACACGAGAGAGACACGAGACTCTCAGACGGAGAGGAGAAGAAAAGGTTATTCAAACATCAGCAATCACTCCAGAAGAGGAAGGTGAGTGGGTGGATGAGGAGTTTGAAGAGAAAGACGGAGAGAAGATGAAAAGGTGGCGAGGACAAAAGGAGAGTAGAGGAAGACGCAGAACAACAACGAGGAGACAAGGAGACTTCAGCTAATGAGCCTGCTTTCTGTTTTTCTCTGTCATTAGTACATTACTATAATAATAAAGATGAAACAGCACTTCTTCATCGGGGAATACAAGTGAAACCATATCAAAGCACTGATTGACAAGAAGCTTCTGGGACATGCAGTGAATGAACAGAAAATAGGATTTCATGGATTAACACTTGAACAGGGATAAACTTAACGCATATTGTGCTCATGAATTCGCCTGCATAAAACAATAAAACCAAATTGTTATCACGGCTGAGGGAAAAACCCCAGATTGAGTGTATAATTGCCTGTGTGCATGTTTTACTCACTTGAGAGGGTACATTCTGAGGGCAATGTCCATGCCGGGGCAATAGGACAGGAAGGCAGCCAGGGCTGTCTCCTCGAACAGACCGAAGATGAGGATACGGTTCCTGTGGAAGCACAGAGGCAACACAGTGAGAACATTTTCACTGAAGCTGAAGCTATAAAGATATAAAATAATTAAGACTCTAAGAAATCACTCTCAGATTAGTTAGGGCTTTTTTATTTATTGACTTTCCCCAGAGACTAGGAACCGTCTGAGGAAGTCATTACGTTTCCACTGCAGGGACCAGAGTCTAAATAAAGTTTTGGGGACATTTTACCCCCTTAAATGGCCCTGGGGGGGGGGGGGGGGGGGGGGACTTTCAGGGTAAGGTTTGCAGGGATGACCATCACTGATTGGTCAAACATGCCCTCAACTTAATAAATCAAGGAAGTACTCTATCAACCTGGGACCATTTTAGGACCTGATTTTTAGATTCCAGCAGCCCTCGTCCCATGTTGGGCTGAAGGAACCTTTTAGTTCTTTGACTAGTGGTCCCCGGTATAAATGACAAGGAACTCCTAAAGATATTAGAGACAAAGCCCAGACTGAGAAAACACAGGTTTGTTAGTGTCTGTATGTGTACGTACTTCATTCCTTGTTGCAGGATGGAGTTCCTCCTGGTCTTACAGATGATCAGATCGGCCCACTGGACCACCACGATGCTGGCGAAGAACGCCGTGTGACATGTGAACTCTACGATCTTTCTGCGCTCGTATGTCTGGCGGATAGAACATTTAAAAAAAGGATTAGCACAACTCCTCCTCATTCATTTTGGGCTCGGCACGGCAGCGTTATTAAAAACACGAGCACTACTCACCCACTGCTGTCCGTAGCTGTCTTCCAGGTCATTCACCATCTTGTCGTCCCACATCATTCTGATCCCCAGCAGGTCAATCGGGAGGAACCCGTTTTCAGCCAGGATCACGAAGTATGTGAAGAAGCCAGCTGTGGCCTGCATCATACCTAACAGAGAAGAAGAACTTTGATGGGTCTGCTGTAGACGGAGCGTCGGCCTTCCACAACACGGAGAGGGTTCAACCATTTAGAAAAAAGCACCAAATAACAATAAATCATGCTTACCGATCTGTCCGTATGCGATGCTGATGAGCCGCTCGTTCACCAGCTTGTCTGTTTTGGGGTTTCTGGGCTGTCTCTTCATGATGTCGCTCTCAGCTTCTTCATAAGCCAGAGAGATGGCAGGGACCTGTAAATAAAACACCAGTCAGTTAAGTGTTTTCAATCTCTTTGTCGCACAGAGTTGCTTGTATAGTGACTTTCATATGTTATGCCGTCGCTCAAAGAGCTCACCATGTCAGTTCCCAGGTCAATGCAGAGGATGGTGACGGTTCCCAGGGGCAGAGGGATGTTGGCGATGATGAAGAGGAGGAAGGGGGAGATCTCAGGGATGTTACTGGTCAGCGTGTAGGCGATGGACTTCTTCAAGTTGTCAAAGATCAGGCGTCCTGATAAAGTAATGTCAAAAATTAATATGGAGAGGAAAAATCAAGAGGTTACACTTCTGGAGGTATAATGAGGCTGGCTGCTAAGTCTTACCTTCTTCCACTCCGGTAACAATGGAGGCAAAGTTGTCGTCCAGCAGGATCATGTCAGCGGCCTGCTTGGACACGTCAGATCCAGAGATACCCATAGCGACACCAATGTCAGCCTTCTTCAGAGCCGGAGAGTCGTTCACACCGTCGCCCGTCACGGCCACAATGGCTCCCTGCAGAGACAGAGCGCAGAAGACTTCGGTTAAACAACCGCAAAAAAAACGAGGACAACAGACATTTCTGAAAGCTTTTAATCCCAATTTGTGTCTGTGCTTGTTTCCTAAATTCTCTGTGACGCTCACCTGTCTCTGGCAACCTTCCACAATGATGAGTTTCTGCTGAGGGGAGGTTCTGGCGAAGACGATTTCAGTGTGGTACTTCAGCACATCGTCGAGCAGCTCTGCGGTCATTTCCTTCAGCTCACCGCCGTGGACAACGCAGGCCTTGGCATCCCTGGAGAGGAAATCACAGCAGCATTAGGACAACAAGTTGTAATCCCACATCCTGTTTCTGAGAGGAAAACTAAGGATGGGGGATAACCAAAGAGGAAAATCATGGGGAAACAGGAAATTCCTGTTTAAAAACAGGCAGCGTCGGCCTTGACACCCCTTGATAATACACATATTTAGTTTGTGTACTAACCTGGGGTTGACCTCTGAGACTGGTACATTCAGGCGGGCAGCAATGTCTTCAACGGTCTCGTTGCCTTCAGAGATGATGCCCACACCCTTAGCAATAGCCTTGGCTGTGATTGGGTGGTCACCTGTCACCATGATGACCTGAGGGAGAAGACAAGTATTAACACAGGACACGATAATGTGTTTGGTCTTGAAAACGATGCATACATGTGCTGTGCAACTGAAAAAAAACTCACCTTGATTCCGGCGCTCCTGCATTTGCCGACGGCGTCGGGCACGGCAGCACGAGGAGGGTCGATCATGGACATGAGGCCGATGAAGCACAGGTTCTCAGTGGGGAAGTTCACCTCCTCAGTGTCAAAAGCAAAGCCCTCTGGGAACTGGTCATCGGGCAGGCTGAAGTGGCAGAAACCTGAGTGAGACGGGAAGAAAATGCTTCACATGTTACTGTTTCTCCAGCAACATTTTAAAGGCAAAAGGATGGAGCTTCAGAATGGAGCCGTGTTGTACCCAGCACTCTCTCTCCAAGTCCCCCCAGCTCAACGTATGCGTTCTGGAACGCGTCCTTCATCTCGTCGTCCAGAGGCTGCTCCTTGCCGTGCAACAAGATGGTGGAGCAGCGGTCCAAAATCCTCTCTGGGGCGCCTTTCATCACCAGCAGGTGCTTGGTCTCTCCGGGAGTCGCATTCTTGTGGACGGAGAGCTGTGGGACGACAGGTAGGCTGAATTTTAAATCCCAAATTACGCAGGAACTCATTCATCAAAAACTGGTCGATGGAGACATGAAAGAACCCGACCACTAGAGGGCGTATCAACATTTCCCTCCATTACCACCACTAGTAGTGTCTCACACTGGGTTTGAAACCTGCGTCACTTCACCTGCATAGACAGGTTGAACAAATTAAGAGGCTGTGGGAAACTCTGTGGGTTGTTTACCTGATATTTGTTGGTGGAGTTGAAGGGGATCTCAGAAAGCTTGTCGTATTTGTCTCTCATGCCGCCAACGGATCCACAGCACAGCTCAATGCACTTGAGCAGGGCGGCTTCTGAGGCGTCACCGGCCACGTCTCTCTGTGGATTCAAGCAAAGGACAAAGAGTTGGATCATATGGATCATGTCTTTATTATTACTATTGATATTATAGGTACAGGTCTCCAAAGGTTTATAAACTCTAAAAATGTGTAGAAGAACAGAGCAAGGTGGATGAAGCAGATGAATTCAGAACCTCCAAAACAAAACAAAGCAGTCTGAGAAAGGAATAAATCAATGGGTCTGTCTGGCCACCTCCTGCTATAGCTGCAGTTATATATTTCTGAAAGACCTTTAATTATGTGGAGTGCTTTTTATAAAGATGTGTAGCTCAGTCTGGCTGCGTTTTTATTTCCAAAAAGTTTCCTGCCAAGTCATAATGCCAAGTCACCTCCCACACAAGTCACTGCATCTTGGGACTCGTCGGGGTATTGTATCCAATTTAACAAAATGTTTAAAGGAGGATAAATATTCCATGAGGTGAAGACTCTGCTCTGTGCTTATTTACAAGAGATGGTGTTACACCAAAAGCCAGGGATCTCTTCCTCCACTGGTGAATGGTTTAGACTCTTTACTGGTCAGAATGGGTCAACTAGAGCAAAACGTTTAGTGTTTGGTAACCAGAAGAGTTAAGAGGAGGATATTCATCGAAGGTACTAAGCTTCTCACCTTCAGGATGGGGACGTTGGACTGCTCTGCCAGGAAGACGGCGCGGTTACAGAGCCCGGCGATTCTGGCCAGGGCGGCCCAGGTGGCAGAGCTCCTGTCGAAGGAGGCGCCGCTCTGGTTCTCCGTGGTGTCGGCCTCGTGGATCTGGTTGTCGAACCACATGTGGGCCACGGTCATCCGGTTCTGGGTCAGGGTGCCGGTCTTGTCGGAGCAGATGGTGGAGGTGGAGCCCAGGGTCTCGACAGCTTCCAAGTTCTTCACCAGGCAGTTCTTCTTCGCCATGCGCTTAGCAGTCAGAGTCAGACACACCTGGAGACGGGAATCAAGTGTTTCAGCTGTAACATCTCAGTCTTTCAACCTATCGAAAATGAGACTCGGGGCAGAAATGCTGGTGAACTCACGGTGACGGTAGCCAGGAGACCTTCTGGCACGTTGGCCACAATGATACCGATGAGGAAGATGACGGCCTCCAGCCACCCATACCCGAGGATGAGCGAGAGGACGAAGAAGGAAACACCCAGGAAGACGGCCACGCCGGTGATGATGTGGATGAAGTGCTCGATCTCCTTGGCGATGGGAGTTTTGCCGCCATCCAGACTGGACGCCAGGCTGGCGATACGACCCATGACGGTGTGGTCTCCGGTGTTGATGACGATTCCTTTGGCGGTACCTGGAGACAGCAACAGATTGTCTCCATGAATAGCCCTTTCACAACTTTCATAGTCCTCTAACTTGAACTTTAATCAAATGAAATCTGTACACGACTCATTGTGACGCAGTTAGTTATCGTACCTTCAACACAGTTGGTGGAGAAGAAAGCAATGTTCCTGGTCTCCAGCGGGTTGTCGTTGGAGAAGTCAGGAGTACGAGTCTGAGGCTCGGATTCACCGGTCAGAGAGGAGTTGTCCACCTGAAGGAGTAAGAAGTAAAGCGAGACTGAAACACCAAAGATATCCAGAGGAGTGAGAGTGACGTGAAAAAACAATGATGCATTTAAACCCAAATTATGATGTTAATCAGCTTTAACCATGACAGGCTGTACGGTGTGCGAGTAAATCATGATTTATTTTGTCTTAGTATCCACTTGATCCATGTTTGTACTTGTATATTTAATATCTTTGAGGTACGCACCTTGCAGCCATGAGCAGAGACGACTCGCAGATCGGCGGGGATCCGGTCTCCACCCTTCACCTCCACCAAATCTCCGATCACCACCTCCTCAGCGTTGATGCTCTTCTTCTCGCCGTCGCGGATGACCAGGGCTTGCTACGAGAACAACGGTAAAATATACGTTTTCAGGGCAATTTCTTATATACAATTGTTTTCCCAGCAGCGAGAGATTGTGCAACATGTTGTATTATTTGTCACTGTCTTGATTGCAGTCAGTAAGTCAGGAGAAACTCACCTGTGGGACCAGGTTCTTGAAGGAGTCCATGATCTTGGAGCTCTTGGCCTCTTGGTAGTAGGAGAAGCAGCCAGTGATGATGACGACAGCGGAAAGCACGACACCCAGGTACAACTACAGGAGGAGAGAAAAGACTCAGTTAGTCAGCTCATCTTTGGCGGCATCAACTCTTTATCTCACACTAACAAAGACCCCCCCCCTTACGTTATCGTTGGCCGGTTCGTCTTCTGCGGCGGCCTGGATACCGTAAGCCAGGAAGCAGAGGATGGCACCAATCCACAGCAGCATGGAGAAACCACCAAACAGCTGGAAAACAAAACAAAACAACATGCAAGTTTCAAGACGTTTTCACAGTCTGCAAAGAATCAATTTGCATTTCTAAAATTTGAGTATGCAAAACAGGTTTCTGTGGCGCTCCTGACTAATACATGTCAGCTGAGAAGAAGTGACTTTTACCTGTCTACAGAACTTGACCCATTCGGGCGTTGTGGGGGGAGGCGTGAGGGCGTTGGGGCCATCTCTGGCCAGGATCTCTTTTGCTCTGGAGTTGGAAAGACCCTAAAAAAGAGAGAGTAGCTGTGGTTAAGGAACATCATAAAAGAAAAACCTGCGAGTCCTGTTTTTTGCTCTGCTACTTTAGGACGAGTCTTGACGAGTCAAAACGGTTTTATTTGGTAAACACACACCGCAATTACTTGAGGAGGTGGTGGATTAAAGTTTGAAACAAAAACATCAGAAACCCCATCGACAGGAAGAAAGAACTCCGTAATCTCACAATTACTGCTTCCTCTTTCAATAGTCTGTGTAATTAGACAGCAAAACGTGCAGTTAGCGGTCATTCACAGCTTGGGATGTGGAAAGAGTGATAACAGAGTGAGAGGGAGACAAGACAATCAGGTTGTATCTCTGCTATTATTGAGCCGTGCGTACTTAAACAAGGGGAAGAAATAAAAGAAGGTGTGACTGAAGGTCTCTTTGGAGGGGGACCAGGAGTAAACGAGTTCGCATTTCCCGGTTCCCTCGTCTCAAAGTCAGATTTGGGTTAGATGCCTGAAATAAGGTCTGTAATTAGCACAAGCTTAACAGATTTTCTTCGACATAAATGCGTCAGTAAACCCCCTACTAGTGAATTTCGAAGCTTTTACGTGTCTTTAAAAAAAAGGCGGTCGCTAACAAGTGGCTAAAAACTACAAAACGACATCACTCAGAACACTAATCCGCTCTTGGCTTAGTGGTGGTGACGTGAAGTCACGTGACCCTGGTCTAGTTCCTTTATAGCCTATCGTATTGCATTCGGTATCATGCACTTGTGTTTGGCCACAAGGCTGATTTTCTGCAATAATCCAAATGGAGGAATCCCATTGGCTGTCAGTCGAGGGAACCGGTGCGATGCTAACTTCCGGGTTGGCCGACAAAAAAAAAAAAAAAAAAAAACGTCATCCCTGCAGCGCTCTATAAGACCGGTGTGTTCCTGCGTGAATGAAGTCTTTGTTTTGGATCAAACTCAGACAGATCAGACTTCAGAGGATAATCAGCATCAGTGGAGCATTTGGCCGGTGTGCGGCTCTACTGGGTTGTGTAATGGGATTCTGTGTGTGTGTGTGTCCTCAGCGTGATGAAGACCATGGTCCAAACATGAAAATCACATTTTGTGGAGCAGCTGAGTTTCCCCCCTTTTTCCAATACAACGTGACATTTATTGACTCAAATCACAACTTTTTCCTTCCTCCCTCTAGTGGTTTCCAGCCATGCAGACACCACTGGGACTGACCCATTCAAATCATGTCCCCTACCTGAGTTACTAATCTAACACACAAAATATCCAGAAGTGAAAGTGCGTCAGTGCTTTTGACCTCAGTTTGTACTGTGACATCTTCCCTGGCCTCTGGCTTTATCTGCCTCTGTGGCTCACACACACACACACACACACACACACACACACACACACACACACACACACACACTCAAAAACAAACAAACACACACTCACCCTGGCGAGGTCGGTCCCATATTTTCTGTGGAGTTCATCGAAGGTTAGTTTGTGATCATCCTATGGAAAGAGAGAGAGAGAGATTGAGAGACATTTGCTAAACCAAATCATTTTAAACCCGCAGATATTATCTCCTTTGAGGATTACAAAATGTGCTGTCAGGTCCTCCAGAGGGACACAGGGAACATAAAGATGACACGGCGAAATCTGATCAGGATTATGGACGCACGCCGGTCCATACAGTGCGAGGATTAGCCAAAGCGGACATTCAAGTAAAACTAGAGTCTGCTGATGATTGAAAACTCGCAGCCAAACACAAGCGCTAAGCCGAGCATGAGCTCAGTTACATACGGACTCATCCAAACAGTTTGCCGCGAGCAAACAGTCCGGCTGATACACTGGTGTTTGCTCCACAGAGGTAATGGTCGTGTTGTTGAACTCGCATCAACGTCATCAACATGAATGTGTCGGATGATTTAATCAGAGAACGTGTTGTTTCAGGTAATTAATTGATCATAGAGGCCGTCATTTAGAAAGAGGGTTCATCCGGTAGCAATCTGTTCCTTATTAAATGGAAGAGCCTGCAAATGAACAACCAGAGAATCTGGCACATTGGTGCGCCTACACAGTTTGTTGAATAACGCCTACAGCGAGTGAATGAATAAGAGATTCTTCCAGCGTAATTTGTACGATCTGCAATAATATCTGACTCCCACCTTTCGTTTTCGAGCATTGTGAGCTTCATACAAAAACGCAGGAGAGTGAAACATCCCCAGTGAAGATGCCAACGCTGGTTTACTCACGTATGTGACAAATTCTTGAATTTTCCATTTCAGTCCATACTTTTTTTTTCCTCCCCTCAGCGACTACTTCTCCGTGAAATAAAAGCTGCACAGCGTGCTGCATCCGGACAGAATATCCGTTATATTAATGGAAATGTTGCAGGAATTTGTTTATGATTTACCAGTGACCTGCTTTGAGAAGAACACGCTGTGCAGTAAAAGCACAGTTCCTCTGATAGACGGCAGCTTTGTTCTCAGCTCCTGTTCGTCTACAGTGAATGAATGAATGAAGCATCAGTTCACACCCCTCAGTGTGTCCCATTGTGTTACGCAAGTACAAGTTTACGTTGACCTCTTAAAGCATAATGTCTCACATCCACTGCTTGGAGTATATACATGAGTCCTGTGTGAACACATTTACATAATGGTCGTTTGAACACAGTTGTGTGGTCCTATGCGTCCTATCTTTTTACATTCACACTCTTAACGGGTGCAATTGCCCCCGTTTTGCATTATAATAAGCAAAGCAAAGGGCTCCATGCCAAATGTGCCGTGGATAAAGTGGTATCACGTGCCCCGAACTACCCTCTTCTTTTGAAGCCTGTGGGGGATTTCTTCACCAGCATTTGATAGTGCGGCTCATAAACACACACATTTAAACCCTGATTGGATGGCCAAACACACACACACACGCCTGGACTACTTGATGCTGCACATGATTCTATATTTGGCATGTTCTGTTGGACTTTGTCTCATTTTATAAAACCACTGGCTGCTATGTGTTGCTATGGGAATATTCCGCTGGACTTTGACGCCTCAGTTAATTGCATGATGGTGCAATAATGATTAACATGTGGGCTTCATGGGCTCCATAGAGACACACCTTCACACTTATTACTCCTTTACTACTTACCGATATGCTATTGTTCTTAAACCGGAGGATCATCAGTACCCAGTGTTCCCAAAAATCAAACCTTCTGAAGACACAATGTGCTTTGGACAGTGGGCAGACCCACTAAAGACACCGCCTGCTGTTAATTGCAGTAAATGATATGCTAAGTTAAGGAGGTTATTGCATACTGGCGATACCGCTGCTGTGGCATTGAGATGTCCTTCAGCGGCGGCAGACTTTGAGATCTGGTTAAAGCGTACCGAGGACAATAATCATTAATATGTGACAGAGATGGGAGCTTTATTACCTAATGACCCACAGTACCCTGTGACCTGCTGGAGTGACATTGGGCCGAGACTGTTGCAGAAAAGCACTAATTAAAGAATTAATTATAAACTGGCAACAAGCCATCACATTCATATAAATGTAGTTCTTTTGGAAAAGTTACTTGACTTCAGCGATGAACTGACAGCGTCAATCAACCTTCACTTGATGACCCTGTGAAAGTCAAAGAGCAGCTTCCAGCAAAATGACAGAAAACGATCATTATGATGTGATCCGATCGGTAGGGAGACGTTTTAACAAGTTCACTTGTGTCTACGTCGGGGCTTCCAGCTGAACTTGAGACCTGGGTCTGCCTCCTTGTGAGCTGACCTTGTGAAGGACACTATCCGACAACACAAAAGACACTTTGTCTCCAACAAGACGTCTACGGGTTGTGTGTGGAGCACCGTACGAGAGAACCGAGAGAAGTTACAGACGAAACACCTTTAATAAATGTATATCTGCCGATAAAACGCAGTGGGGCGGTATGATATCATTCATTCGCTCTTCTCCTTTATTGGGGATGAACTGAATGCCTCGCTGACCTTGGGAAATGACCGCCGCCAGCTACACATACAGGCCGAGAAAGAAGAAGGAAAAAAAAAGCTGACACAAGTGGAAACTGGACAACTGTTCGACACAGGAAAGCCACCGAAACCTGCAACTTAACAACTCTGCACATTTCTGTGCATCTGAGTGCAGTTTCGTATCTGCACGATTGTGGCAGGAGGTGAAGTGAACCGCACGTGATCCGAGAGCTCGAACGGAACTTAAGAGTCAGATTAATTAGTGTTTACCGCTTCATATGTTTTGAGAAACTGAAGACAATAATGACAACAGAGCCTCTGACCCGACATTTCAGCGTTGAAGACTAATCTAGATAAGCATGACTTAGAAGTTAAGTATAGCTGTGAACTCCCTGATAACATGTGACAGCACATGCAGGCGTGTAAGTAGCAATCTTTATGAAATACGGGTCAGACAGCTACGTCTCATGTGACCAGCCGTGAGGTCAAAGCAGAGGTTTGTCTCGGCCGTGACTGTAACACTGCTGTGACCGATGGCAGTGGCTTACAGTGACCAAGAGTGTTAACATGGCCTGAATAAAGCTGTCATTAAGCACGAGGCAAACAATGTACGAGAGGACAATGGTTGTTAAGTTAAACAAGGTCAACGCCTGTTCCTCTCGGCTTGAATTGAGTTACAACACTTCTAAAAAGTTAAATATTGCCTTACGGAAATAGTACTTTACAATTACAGAGTGGTTTGACATTTCTCTGTGTACTCACCAGGTCAACTTCTTTCTTCAGTTCCTCCATATCCTTCTCCCCTTTAGCTTTCTTCGCTTTCTTGCTCTTGCTCTTGCCATCGGAGGTTGGCGCCAGCTTGTAGTCATCTTTCCCTCTCTGGATTGAAGAAAGTGAGAAAAAGTGAGCTTCTGAACAAGACCGAGCACATGTGGGAAGTTTGCTCTCAGGCTTCCTCTTATTAAGTTGCACCGGCAGGAGCGCAGAGCGGTGTCAACTTTGCTGTTCAAACATGCTGTAAAACGCGTGTTAATCATTGTTAGAGGGATCGTGAAGGACTCTCGTAAATATCTCCCATTTAAAAAAAAAAAAAAGTTTGAAGAGTTCCCTGAAACTGTGAAACAAAAAAAAGACTGAACGCATGCACAGAAGATATCGAAACTAAGGTACAAAGTACTTCAGGCAATTCACAACTGTCAAGCTTAACCAATAACTCAAGCTCCAAACTGAAAAGCATAACCAGCTTAACCTTAACCTAAAGACTCCTGAAAAACTAGTCCAAAACATGTGACAAAGCTCCAATACTTACTCCCAGCCCCATGGTTGCAGTGCAAGTCTGAGAACACTCAATCCAATTGTCTTTTTAAATTGCAACTTTCCTACTCCGCCTCTCTCTCGCTCTCTCTCACACACACTTTCTCTCTCTCCCTCTCACTCAGCCCTGAGTCTTCCGCACTCTCCAGAGCAGAGAAGATAGGTTACTCTGCATTAGCATACCTTTATACCCACAACTGGCTCACCTGCCCTGAGAGGAGGAGCTCGGGGGGGAGGGTTGAGGGGGGGGGGGGGGGGTAGGGTAGGGGGTAAAACTGGACAGGTGAGTAGTGGTGTGGGGAAGGGAGGGAGGGGGGTGTTAGTGGGAAAGGGAGGCAGTGGTGGAGGAGGACTACAGGAGAAAGGGGAGGGGAGGGTTGCTCAACTTCCCTGTTTTGTTCTCACCGCTTCCGTTCCTCTTCTTTCGCTCTTACTCATTCGGTCTCTCCCCCCTCAATCCATTCCTCTTTTCCCCCCCCATTCAGCTTCGTTGCGACCTTTACATGCGACAGGTAGGTGGTTTGGATAACCAAAAAAAACGCCCACGCCCTGCAGAGTGAATCCCTCCCGGGTTGGTGTGTGTGTGCGCTGCCTGTGCGCGCTCAGTTTACAGTACAAACAGGGATGAACGAATGAAAAAGAAATAGTGGAAAAAGGAATGAGAGACAGATAAAAGCTTTGCACAGAACTGAACAATGCATTTGAATAACAAAGACCCACAAAGAAAAAGGTGAGAAGCTGATAAAGACTTGTGAGAAAGGTTGAAGGAAACCACACAGCAGAGATAACTATGGAATGCAAAGGGAGGAATCCTTCCTCCCTCGCTCTCTGAGGTCAATGTGCCCTGGAAGAAAACTACCTTGTACTTGATTCTGAAGTCCTTTCACCTCATGTACAGTCAGAATGTCTCAACACAATGCTAACACATTGTGTTGAGACATAGATTCACGTTGGCTGACGAGGATTAATATCTGTTAATCATCCACGGAAACGTGCGGAAATCAGATTTGAAACCCAGTTTGTGCAAAAAAAAAGAGTTCAGGTGAGATTTAGGTTTCTCATCCAAGCTTGAGCAAAGGTCAGCTGCTACGAAACCAGGAAATGGATATTAATACTTGTTTAATTGGTCAAGCTGATCCACTATCCAGTGTAAGCCCCACCTTGGTGTTCCTGCGGTTAAGCAAAGCCATAAAGTTGAACTGAGAGGGCTTTCAATGAATGATTGAGCCACACAATGCCCCGCACACTCACCGTGTCCTTGAACAGACAAAGGGATTTCTCAACCGGTCAACAAGCTGGTACAGAAAAGAGAAAGACCAAAAATAACTATGGCATGTGCATTAGTGCAGGAGATGCACTGGACAAAGGCTTTATCTTTTATCTATGGCTGCCACCTTAGCTCGTGACCCTGACGTCCCTCACAGAACCCAGAAGAGGCTTTCCTGTTCATTGAAACTCACAGGGAGGAGGAGGGCTTGTCCTTGTTGGCTGCTGGATGTGTTTGTAGTAAACTTCCTACTGTTTATAGTCACCAGACTATGCAGGGAGGGGAAGGGGGGCGTTATCATACAAAGATGAGGGGAGAGTGTGAAATAGGAATCCTCCGAAACTGGAAATGAAAAAGGTAAAAGATAGACATTTTGCTGCTGCTGTGGCGGACTACAGGCCTCGACAACCTGCCAGAGCACGGTGATGTAAGAGAGAGATAAAGGGAGAAAGGTTGAGAAAACCCTTAAGGGGGACAGTTCAACCCCCCAAAATTCAATCCATTTACCCGCGGCGCTGTATAACCACTCAGATAATGGCTGCAGAACAATAGAAGCCAATGGAAACTGGTTTGCGGCGCAGTCTCTCGTGACAATCGGCGGATATTCATTGGGATGCTAACTAACAACATGTGCTTCGCGGCCCATCGTGCCAGGAGCTGGAGACGTGCGAGCTCACTTTCACCACCTGTCTCTTCAGCTCCACGGTGACATACGACCACACCTTCTATTAAAACACACACACACACACACACACACACACACACACTCGTTGAGACTTTCTGTTGACACTTTTATTGGCGGGATTTGTACTTGAGCATGTTTTAAGTCTTTGGGAAATCGACCTCCCACGCAGCAGTGATGTCTCTCCTGCATCTATAAAACCAAAGGAGCCGACCACGATCGAGCCGAAGCGGCTCCCTCGGAGTTTTTATGCGACTGTCGGCGGGGGGGGGGGGTTTCAGCTCCATAATTAATGCGGTGTACGTTCTTGTTTAACCCCAAACAACGCTCTGACAATCATCAACAGCTTGGGAGGCGAAGACGTAAACATGGCCTTTGGAATGTCATTGTAGTAGGAGTACAAGGAGTAATACTGATATTATCAGAGTAAACATACCAGTCAGTAAACTATCACTTAAAGGCCATATTACATACTACATTCACAGCTCAACAGCACTAGTGGTGTGCGAGGGGGTATTTGTTCTTACTTTTTAATACATTCTGTGCGTTCTCTTTGTCCTGAGGGCATTAAAAAGTCATTAAAAAGTAATTCTGGCTGCAGCCGCCTGAACAAAATGTACATTTAAATGTTCCTTTGGCTCAACGCGTATATGAGGGTACATTGTAAATGTTTCACTCGGCTGCAGGTCGCCCTTGTAGTATTCAAACTGTCCTGACCTTTGTACCGAGGGTGACGTAGAGGCATTTTGAAACGTTCAATAATCAAACCACAACCGCGTTTTTTTTACGTCTGACAGAGGTCCAGCACCGAGTCAGACACAAATAAATACAGCTGGAGACGGTCAGCATCCATCCCAACAGATAAATGATGATTCCAACACCGCTAACTGAGATCACACTTACACTCTGATACCGGCAATCTGTCTGAAGTTCATTTGGCAAAGATATAGATGTGTGTTTACTGAGCCTGCTTGCCTTATGCCGGACTTAAAAACAGGGGAAAATGTATGTCGTTAGGACGTTGTAGAGCTCAACTGAGCTCTGATGGCCTTGAATGAAAGCCAAGAGTATTCCTTTAAATGACAGCAAACATTTGACAGTGAAATAGCTATAAAGGTCCTTACAGAGCGCCTGTGTGGGGGGGGGAAGTCACGTTCACGTGGAGTCATTCCTCGTCCTCCAGAGAAGCCTGAACAGACAACGACCTATTGTTTTCTCCAGCAGCCGTCACACCATTTCAACAACTCTAACAACTCGTTCTTCTTCACAGCACACAGTGAAAAATAAGCCACTATGTGTTCAAGTCAAGTCCACATCGACATCGTGTTGTTGACGGTGTTAATATCATCTGAAACATACATAGAGCACACAGTGGAGAACATTGGGAAAGACAGCAGCGAGGAAGTGAAGAACACATTCCCTCCCACCACGTCACGAGAACAGTGTGTTTCTCAACCCACCGAGCTTCCAGGGTTCCCACAGCACACTGCTGTATTGTCACAGCACAATAAGGACATGTTCATAATTCAAACTATCCCACTGAACTGAAGGAGAGAGCAGATTAAACTCACAAATCAATTTGTCTCATTTTGAATTGCTCCTCTAGGAGACTTTCTGTGTTTTCCTTACGTGTGAACGACAGCGTACAAGTCTCTTACAGGACGTTGAGCTTTAAATCACGCTGAACAAGACGTCACCTCCTGTCGCTCGCCCTCTGCCGACAGAGCCGGAGCTGGAAGCAGAGCCCGTGTTGTAACAGAGACAACACGGGACACCGCGGGCCTAATGAACCACGTCGGAGATGAGGTGGCTTGACCCGGCATTACTGCTCGAAAAAACACGTACGAAGAGCAACTCCCTGTTAATGCTATTGCTGTCCCAATGGCTGGTGACACCTGCAATTCCCTTAAGAGCATCTCTTTGACGCACGCTGATGTTATTGCCAGCTTAATGCTTCCATCACCAATCTGCCTCGGTATTAAGCACACCAGCGAACCAGGAATAGTTTGTTTTGGTTCGGGAGAGCCAAGAAACTTTAAAAGAGCGTCGTGGCCTGAACTCCCAAAAAGAGACTTCACACACCTGCTTGAAATTCCCAACCCAGGTGTCTGTGACAGGCTGTCGACTCTCAGCGCTCAACATCAAGCTCAATTCAGCACACGGGGCTTCACATTTCTAATGTTTTAGAATAGTTTTGGGGCGAACAGAGGCTGGTGAGCCTGATGAGGACAGAAAAGACACAACAAGGTGGCATCCCTGATCCCCCCCCCCCACCTCCTCTCCTCTTCAGCTCAGGTCAGATAAAGGAACAGGACTTTGAGACTAGAAAGAGAGACTTTTGGCCAAAAGAAAATGTCTATTGGGTCTCTGGTTTGAGAGATTGACAGATTCTCAACCACGAGGTCACAAAATATCCTGTCCCTTTAATTTTAAATATACTTTTGTTAAACTAGCATCATTTTCTTAAATGCACAATAATTAAGAAACACGACAACCAGGCCAGACTTTGCAAGAGAAAACTGAGTGTGCTGCTATTTATAGGTCCAAACATTTGCCAGAAAGCCGGTTCCTTCCAGGCCAACTTGTAACAAAGAGCGAGCAGGCAGGATTCATGGGTTTTTACATCAAAGGAAAACTGCCGTGGAGTCGGTGATATTAAGGACACAGCATCAACGTACGCAGGACGCAGGACAGCCGATAGATAGTATTCGAAAAAACAGGCAGAAACGATAAACATTACAACATATTTGTCATATTTGTCATGACGTGAAACGCTCAGCGGTTTGCTTTGGTTCCTGCCGGATCACATTCCTCATACGGGGAAAAGTCAAATTGGATTGGTATTCTTCTCAGTTTCAGCCCGTGTGACGATGACGGGGATCGAGTAATCTCTGAGAGATCTCTGCATCGTTCATTCGGACCACACACACACACACGCAAGGGACCCCGCACATCCCTCTAATCTGGCCACGGATTACAGCCGCAATTAGAGGAATGAGAAAGTGAGAGATGTGCTTTTCTAATTTAGATTATTGTTATCGGTATTCACTGCCTGAAGAGGTCACTGTCAAAGCTGCGAGCAGGTATTTAAAACCTGGAGTGAAATTAAAACAAGGGGTTAACTCGGATGATCTTTGGATTTTTTGCAACCATAAAATCTCTCAAAATGTATCTTTAGCTGTCGAAAAAATCCCAGCTGTCGCCTTTTTTTAAACTAGCATACGTTTCCCCCTGCAGTGGAGAAGTAGAGCACATAGAAAAGCAGTGAAAGAGTGAATGAAAGGATAAAGAAAAGAAAAGAGTGACTGTAGGCACTGCCAGCCTGGCTGATCCCAAACCCTGGCAACGGCAACAAAGAGCCACTGTCCCTGCTCGCTCGGTGCCTCACACACTCGCGCATGAATACTGTACTGTGTCCACGCCGGCACACACGCAGACAATGACCCCCGAATGGGAATATTGTTGTAGTGATTTCCTTGTGAACTTTTCCTCAAGACTCGGTGCTACTTTAACCAATCGCCGTCTGGCTTCGGAGTCAGACCGGGGTCAACAGATCAAGAGGTCCGTGTGAACGAGTTGACCATCGAGTGCTGCAGATTGCAGAAGGAGTCATGAACTCGTGATGAGGCCGAGGTGTTGCTTAATTGTCTGCGCTTTGGAAATCTTTCTCCAAAGACACCGTTATCAACAGATCCACATCCACAGCTCAGGCCTTCAGCTGACAAGGCTGCTGAAGGTGAAGTCATTTGTCATTTTGAATTGCCATAATTGAGTTGTATTTCATAGCACAGGCACTCCGTTACAACCCCGTCAGCTGTCCCGGTAAAGCAGTTGTTCACGTCATCTGATTCAGAGCTGTGGTGCATTGTGTGTGTGTGTGTGCGCCGAGTGAGGCTTTCAGAATAAAAGCCCTGCTGCCGGAAGCTGACGTTAACTAGCCAAAAGTTGTTTTCACTTCCCTGACAGATAGCAACAACAGGACCTGTGCTCACTAACCGGGTCAAAGGTCATTGAGCCGGTGGAAAGTTCTCAAACTAGTAGAAAAAGAAAAATCAATGGTTGACGCAGATATAGATAAAGAGGAGATTGAGAGAAAGAGATGGTTAACAGTTGACCAATATGATGTCAAACAGTAGCTTTAAGTTGGTCACAATCGGTTTATTCCACACATATATTCTACTTTTTAAAGTATATTTAAGACAAACTGAGAGAAAACATATTGGAGAAGGGGAAAGGAGTTTAAATCTTGACTTTGAAAGCTTCTCTGTCGCTGCTTTTGACTTGTTCTTCCACACTAGTGCCGCTGCAGGCAGCAGCTTCCTCGACTTTACATTCACCTCCACGTCCGCTGGGTTGAAGAGAGTTTAACAAGCTGAGAGAAACACAGAGCAGAGGGGAAAGCCAAGACAAGTTGGAGAGGGAGGAGTCAAAGAGACAGGGGAGGAGACGAGGAAGAGGAGGAGTCTCCTCACATGAGCTACTGGCATGTCTGCTTGTCCTTGGGAAGGACACCGGCGTCTCACAACAAACGGTTTCTTTGTCTTTCTATCTGTCTGAATCTGTCGTGTTCTCTCTTTCTCCTTCATATGTCCTTTTCTCTCTCTCGCCCTTTCTTTTCTGTCTCTCTGTTCTTTTGTCTTTGCACTCTTTAGCAAACTTTTTTCATACTGCTGAGAAGTTATGAAGTGACACGACGGAAGGATTTTCCCACTTTTCTGTGTGAGACGAGTGACAACCCCTTTGTGCTTTGGAGTTTTCCGCTTTCTGCTCTACTGCAGTTATTGCCCAACAGGAGTTCATTCACACACACACACACACACACACACACACACACACACACACACACACACACACACACACACACACACACACACACACACACGTACCTCCCCCCACATTCCCTCTTCCTCTTCATTACCATAATCATGCTGTCACACACACACACACACACAGAATTCCTTTGCTGACTCCTCCCCTCAGTGAAGACTTTCTCCTGGGGCCCTCACAACTTTCCCTCATGGAAAACTACCAGTGCGCACACACACACACACACACACACACACACAGTGAGATCTGTGTTAACAGTGGACGGCAAAATAATGAGAGAAGAGATGGAGAGGGAGAGAGAGAGAGAGAGAGAGAGAGAGAGAGATGTGATGAAAGCGGGAGAGAGAGGGTCTTTGATGGTATTAACAAAATCTGATGAAAATTGTAAAGCTCTCCAACTTACCCACACACACACCCACACACACACACACACGTGACAACACTCATATTTACATTCCCAACAGCCCTGAGAGACACTAACGGACGGTTGACTAGAGACAGACCCTCTCCCTCTCCCTCTCCCTCCACCGTTACCTGCTGTAGAAAGAGAGAGAACCAAAGCAACACCACCTCCCACTGGACTGATCCTCCATTGACCTAACTTTGCCTCGCAGGTGCTTTGCTATGTTCATTCACTTTTTGTCTTTTCTGTGAAAATAGACAACATATCTGACGTTTAAATTTGTTCTTCAATGATCTACTTAAGCAACTGGTTTTGTGTTTGCATGCTCTCTGTCACGGTTGTAAGAGTAATTCATGTCCTCAGCCAAGAAAAAAACGTTGCTTTTAACTGAAAGCTGTTTTTTTTGTGCCAACTTCTTATAACGCGCTTCAATAGTGCCCAAAGAGGCCACTTACGTGAACCAAAAATATGCAGAAGCGCTGTTCAAACACAGCCGAAGCTCAGGCCTCAGCGTGCCACGAGAGGATTAATGCTAACACCGAGGCAAACATTAAGTGATAACTGGTTTATAGAGTGTGAAAAACGATTAGGAGGTTTATTATAGTAAGTCACATCTCCATCGAATCAGGTTGAATATCAGGAGAGAGTCTCTCTATCCTTCATGGAGAGCCGACAGGTGAGCTGACGTTTGTTTAGTCACAAACAATGAGCTCCTCTTGTAATGCGGGTGCACACACACACATATTTCCACACTGTACCAACAAACTACGCATATTCACTCAACCGAAGAACTCGACAGGCTCAGCAGAATTCAACGCCTGATCGCTGGTGCTGGTGGAAAAAGAAACAAAAAATGTGATGACTTGCTTCATTCTCCGTTGATTTAAATATTGAAATGTTTGATATTAGATACACTGCAACATCCAGACGTGCAGACATGAGCTTAGCGTGAGGATTAGACACAATGACAGTCTTCATTGTACATAAATGCATACTGCACATCCTGGAGGATGTAATAACGTCTGGTGTGCTGCACATCTATTCTGGGAAGAACAGGAAATGATTCTGCGTTTTATTCAGTAGAGGAAGAACGGTGTAGTTAGTGTGAACATTCATGGCACAAAATGTTTGATTTGTTTCGGTTATTTTCAGTGTTTGGTTTAGTTAGCATGAGCAGTCATCACTATTAGACGTAGACGTACGTAGACTGAATATTATAACTTATCTGATGTTTCTGTGAACAGTTTCAAAAACGACTGCCCTGTTTTTGATGAGAGTATTATGAATTTCTAGTTCTTCAAATGAATAATAAATTGATTTAAAGCAGAGGAAACACGCTGCACCATAGTGTCTACTCTCTCTACAGTTTAACCACACACACACACACACACACACACACACACACACACACACACACACACACACACACACACACACACACACACACACACACACACACACACACACACACACACACACACACACACACACACACACACACACACACACTGCGAGTCGGATCTCTCGTGCGGGAGGACGTTCTGCCAGTGTTGCATAGCAACAAAGCATCACGCACAATGAACAAGTGTAGAGGTGTACTGTCCGCGCTGCTGGCACGTGTGTGTGTGTGTGTGTGTGTGTGTGTGTGTGTGTGTGTGTGTGTGTGTGTAGAAGTAATTTGAATGAATTTAATGTGAACAAAAAAGATGTGTCAGAATCAGATACTGAGGCTGATGTTTCTCTTCTTCTGGTAAAAGAGTGCAAGAAGGGGAGGATTTGTGCTGAAGGGGCCCTCAGGGGATGGTCTTAACAAGGAGAGAGCAGATGGATTTCACACACACACACACACACACACACACACACACACTCGTAGGAATGGATTTGCACTGGGAGCCTCTAGGGGCCAATATGACGCTGGATGCAAAGTAAAATATTTCCAGATCCCCTCTGAGCTTCTACTGCAGAAAAAAAAACCTGTATTTAGATTCAGACTGCACTTACAGCCCTGCTGGATCATCTCACTGGTCACACACACACACACACGAAACCACATGAGCATGGGTTTGAATCAGGACAACACACACACACACACACACACACACACACACACACACACACACACACACACGCACACGCACACGCCAAGAGAGGCATCGATGACACTCCTGTTAGAGAGGGGCAGACAAAAAGAATAACACAGACACCACTCGCCATCTTAACCCCATTATTTAGTTGCCATGACAACAATCCACACCCCATCTACCCAAGATACCCATTCCAGCAGCACACACACACACACACACACACACACACACGTGAACGCAGACGAGACGACGTGTGTGTGTTTTAGGCTCAGAAGAAGGCAGTCGGTGTGAACAAGTTCATCCTGTGTGTGTGTGTGTGTGTGTGTGTGTGTGTGTGTGTGGGATTAAGGGCATCCACACGATGGTGAGATTAGCAACGAAAAGAGCAAGATGTCATCAGCATCTGCCATCGCTCCCTTTAACTTTCTATTCACCATTTCACTGTTCTGTCCATGTATGTCTGTGTCTATTATTAGCTTGCAAATTAAGATGACGTAGTTTCATTTTCATTTGGAGGCAAACATGTCTGAGACAACATTGGCAGACTTCCTAATACAGCGTTGACACGATCAAACAAACAAAATAATTTAGGGACTATTGCAGCACCGCTCCCGCCCGGGTGCACCTGCTGTATATCCTGTATGCCATAAAATGATGTATTCATTTTAATCTCTTTTCATCAGCCTCGACAATCAGGAAAACAAGAATATATTTGTGGATTACAGTCTGTTGCAGGTCAGCCGTTTCGTCAAAGCCTCATTTTTCCAATCTGATCATGGCGGGATTTGCAGGGCGCTTTAACATTTCGAAGCTGAATATTTTCCTGTGGTTACTTGAGGGGAACACAGCTGACTCTTCGGAGTGTTTAATGAGGAATAGATATATGTGGCAAAAACATCATTCATACTGTGTCAAAGTATGATCAAAAATGACTGTCTCGTGACATTCAGTATTGATTTTTCCACTCCCTGCTGTCTCTCCAACTCTTTGTCCATCTGTTTTCCTGCCTGTCACTCTTTTACACGCTCTTGTGAATGAAGATTCTCACACACACACACACACACACACACACACACACACAGATAGCAGCAGCGCAGCATGTCGTATGGTGTGGGCAGCTGACATTTCACTGCAAGCAATCTGCCAGTCAGAGTTGCGCACACTCAAATACACGCAAATCTGGTCAGAGAACGAGGGACTTTTCTTCAGCCCCGGTTGACTCGATGGCGTGCACGTGCACGTGTGCGCGCGGCGGCCTTCGCGTTACATAACACTTCATTCCCGCCTCTGACTTTCTGCCATTTAGTTATCCATGTGTGCAATGAATCACCAAGCTACCGGTTTAACATAGCGTGCACGTGCGGACTGTTATGCAACAATCTAATCATCGGGTAGTTGGATAGGTGTCGTGTGCACTAAACGCTCCGTGAACCTTGGAGCCAAAGAGATGCACTACAGTCTGATATGTCACCTCACTCATAGACACATGATGAATACGTGTGAGAACGTTGTGATGAGCAGCAAACACTCCTAACTTCAGATAACTGTGGTTTAATAGCACCAATAGCCAATATTTAGTATTATATTAGCCTATGATTTGAATCAGAGGGTCCAAACATGATTATGAAGGGTAAGTAGAACGGTGGTGGGAAATATTAGGAGTGCACATGAATTAGTAGAAAACACAAATCAATGTAATCCCATGCACTTCATTTAGAAAACCTTAAAAGACGGATTGTGTGCCTGGTTGTTATCTGCTGGTAAATGTGGGTTTAAGATATTTAATGGAGCTCAGTGAACGGTCAATCAGGGAGAGTACCTCCATTCAGTCTCCCTCACGCCTTCATTCATCCCGCTCTGCTGCCAGCCAAAGAAACTTTCTCGTTTACTTCATCTGATTGAATGAAGAATCATTGACTATGATACGTCTCACCCACGCTGTAATACACACACAAGATAATGAGCAGTACTTTTTATTGTACCGGTAGTCGCAATACTGATATCCCTGAAACTGCACTGCATTCTGGTCTTTTGTCAATTACAGCTGCTATTCACACACACACACACACACACACACACACACACACACACACACACACACACACACACACACACACACACACACACACACACACACACACACACACACACACACACACACACACACACACACACACACACACACACACACACACACACACACACACACACACGTAAAGTCATTTATTGTTTGTCTTTTTACGAGAATAGCAAATACAACAAATCACGATGTGTTTGATAGTCGGAGAAGAAGCTGCTGCTGCTGCGGGAGGAAATCGGCGACCGCTTAGCTTTTCTGCCAGACTGCCATCGCAAAATTGCTATTTTGAGATGGAGTGTGTCTGCACGTGACAGGTGTAACGGTAACCACGGAAATCAGACAGCGGGAGTGGAGAAAGATGTCTAACGAGGGAAGAGAACGAGCATCAGTCCCGTCTACACACACACACACTCACACTCACACTCACACTCACACTCACACTCACACACACACACACACACACACACACACACACACACACACACACACACACACACACACACACACACACACTTTCTTTGCCTCTATTCTGTTTTTTCTACTAAATGGACACTGACAGGTAGATTGCATGTGTATTTGTGTGAATGTTGCGAAGTGCAATAATGATGACAATGCCATGTGTGTCATTATAGTTCGACACAGGTGTGTGTTTGTGTGTTTGTGTGTGTGTGTGTGTGTGTGTGTCGCCTTGGACTAACCAGAGTTCATTATCTGAATAATGCAGCAGTGTCTAAACAGCACTTTAGGTTGTTAAAAGGTGAATTGTAGTGTTTACACATTAGTTGTAACAATTACAAAGACGTCGATTATGAACGACTTGCTTGGTTAACTCCATCAGAGAACATCTCGTCGGTGTGGGAGGTAACACAAGCTGGAAAATCGGGCAAAAAGCAACACAGCGTGGTGGAAAGGAGGAAAAACAGCAACAAGTGAATCTGTGAATCAGTTTTCTCTCTCTGAGATACGAAAGTAAAGGGTTCATGTGGAGGACACCTTTGCTGGCGCGTGCACACACACACACAAACACACACACACAAATCGATTGCCATGGCAACAGCAGCAGCGCCATCCGGACATGTGCCTTAAATAACCCTCGTCTATATAGCGCTGCAGGAATCAGTCCTAAAGCTCACACACGAGTCAGCATTTTTTTGCACTTCCCGTTCCCTCATCGTGAAGCCAGTGAGTTCTTGGTGAGATCAAGAGATTTGAACCTTTTGTCTGGTTGAATTTCAAAGATTTTACAGTTGCTGACAATAAATAAATCTGTATGCATCCGAATGAGGATGTTACACACATCCTAGCTTTAACATTTCTCCCTCAGTTATTCTCTCTCTCACACACCCTCGGTAGATAACCTGCCACTAATTACAGACATCGGTTAATTAAGGCCAACTAACCGCATGGACAATGAGCAGCTGTGTGTGTGTGTGTGAGCACATGATTGACATGTGTTGGGGGTGTAGTCCGAGGAGACAGACCGTCTTAAGTACAGGGTCGGTGTGTGCAGCACCTGAGTGCGTCTCCACGTTGACCTCGAGGGACGAGGGAGGCAGCGAAGGATCCACACTTCTTCAAAGTGTTGAGAGACAGTGCAGTACTCCTCCGTCCTCTATCTGCTGTGTTCTCTCATCAGGGAGCCCTTTTTTTCCACATGTTGCTCCACATCTGCTTCTGATCATGAAAAGTAATGCAATATTTACCCAACGTAACATCTGACTGTCATTATTAAAACAAATAAAATACGGAGCCGAGTTCAAGGCCAAATCCCCAGATCGGAGTGTATCAGCTTTACGCAGCAGAACACGAAATACGGGTCTGAGTTTACACACAAAACAAACGGTGGAGCGCTTGAGAGGAAACGCTGGGGCGGCTCTGAGATCTTAACCTCTGTACTGTGAGCTCAGTCATCAAGAGCGACTGTTCAATTAAACGTAAACAAGAGAATAAAATCGGAATTCTAAACTCTGCTGCTCTGCCGTCGCAGCCCAAATCACGGGAATGGGACATTTTGACCGACGCAGGCTGGAGGTCCTGTAACCTGAACGTCACTTGATCTCCACGACAAGGGTTAGTGCTAGAGGAGAAAGGCTGCTCGGCCTGTATCATCGCTGTATTTTTCTTACTGAAATATATACTGTATATGAAAACACTAAATCCAACACCGTGTCTGTGGCTCCCTGAGACCCAATCATTGCTGCTTGCACTGCAGTTAAATCTGGGTCAAATGTAAAATCAGAGCTAAAATTATTCTATAATAACAAAAGTAATAAAAAAAAGACATGCGCTCCTCTATCTGCCTCGCACACATACACACAGATGTTGTTTATATTTAAGGAAAGCCCTCCTCCTGTCTTTCCCAGAATCCCTTGTTGTTTCTCCCAGCATGCTCGCAGGTTGCAGGGAGAAGGAGGAGGAGCCAAAATGTCAGAGGTCACCTGACAGAAATGTTTGATCTGTCTTTTTCCTCTCTGCACGTCATCGACCACCCCCCCCCCCCCCCCCTTCTCCCCAGTATACATTCACTCAGTGATCAAGTTTGGGATGGAGGGATGTGTACGTGCGCTTTAAAACGCTCCCTCTGCTCTCTGGGGGTCATGAATCAGAAGAAGTCCAGACTTTTCCCATTTGATAAGATCACAATGACAAGAAGCAATATCATGGGGAAGAACTGAACCCGCACACTGTTTTCTGCTCTGGTTTTATGCGATTAAAGGTTTTCAACATGTCAATAATACGACGCTTCATTCATTGCCGTCAGAGGACAAAGTTGTCTGTCTCAAAAAGTGAAACCTCCTTTAACCTATTTCCTTTCAATCCCGCAGGCTGTACCTCGATTTCATGTCGTCTCAGGTTCGAGTTATTCGCCCTCGTAAAATACATCTCTAGCTCCATCTAGTGGACCACATTGTGCAAGACAGTTACACCTGTACACATGTTAGTCTGATAGAGCCCGCTAAGAAGCCCGCATACTCCCGACAGTCCTCTCCGGCTTTTCATATTGAAACCCAATCTCAGATTCCTGGCGTCATTGTACCGAACAGCTGCAGGGATGACAGCATGGAGGAGAATGTCACAGTACCAGCAGCCTTAAATGGAGCCACTAGTGTGGTGCGAGTCCTCCAAATGACTCTGACATCCATTTAGCAAAGTGTTTACTGACACATGCTTGTTAGCGGCGGTTATGCGTTTCCTCTGCCTTTAAAATGACTCAATGTCTGTTCCAGGAAGTTGTTTGCCCAAGCGACTGCCACAAAGGGATTAGAGCTACGTGACCCGCAGAGAAGGTCACGTATCTCTGACGACACTTCGCAGTGTGTGTCAGTGGCTTCGGGGGTCCGAAACTCTCTCCACTTTGAAGAGATAGCTTCGAGAGTGGTTGTCTGAGAATGCGGGCGACGCGTGTCGACACCGGATTCAAATCTGCCACGGTGAGAACAGCGTTGTTAAATACTTGAAAATACAAAAATATGTTTTTCAAGGCTTCATCTCATATACATCTTTACACATACACAACGATTAAAAGCAGAGAACAGAGCAGTACATCGGGGGCCACTGCCCGTTCCATAGCTCACTGCTCTATATAAATCATTTACTAATACCGATGTGACCTTATTTATGGGTCATGACTTAAGGAGCTAAAGCAGGCGGGGTGTCCTTTCTCCCGGGAGGTTTAACTCTGCATGTCTGTGGAGCCGAGTGATCCACAGCAGAGCTCGGCCTCCCCTCTATCTTTAGTGAGCCACGGTCTGTGAATGGAGGGGGGCCTAACTTTATCTGGACCTCTGTCATTGAAGCTGCTGGTATTTTTAGGTGGCGGCTTGCAGTGGCAGCAGCTGCGAAAGCATTTAATGCCCCCCCCCCCCCGAACACCCCCCCATTCCAACTCTCTCTCTCACTCTTCAGCCGTTGGACAATGACACTATCAGAGCTGACGCATAAACCAGGCGCTCGGCTGAAACGCTGTGGCCATTTCCCTCTCTGCCACCTGCGACCAAGACCTGATACCTGTGACTAATGTGTGAATGGAGGATTGACTTTTTCTCACTTGCCATGACTCTCAGCGAAGAGGTTTGCCAAATGTGAGCCAGAATCTACAAACAACAAACCAGAGAGACAAAAGAAGCGGAGCTGAGGAGACTCACAGAGCAACAGAATATCTGCCAACTCGACCAATCAAAGAAGAATTCAAAGAAGGGACATCAATGAACGTTTTGAGGACATAAACCTCACACCCGTGACAGAATGCTTTAAAGACAGCGACTCGTATCGCGGTAAGTTGATCATGTGACTGCTTAAGATGAATGATTTCTACCCATGTGCCAACACAATGCTCAATGAGTAGCTGAGCCTCTTTCGTGTCTTCACCGATCATAAGACTTTAGAAATATCTGACACGCTTACCCGGAGAGCTATTTTCCAGCCAAGACACGAGCATGACTACATGATCCATGCTGTGCAGAGGACACGCATCAGATGCGAGTGCGGTGCGTCATGCGGCCGGGACGGTTAATGCCAAAAGAAAGATGGTGACAACAAGAGGGGAAACAAAGGATAACGTCTTCCACTGGCTGCTTCGGGGTCAAACCATAAGCTGTCAGGAAAGAGGAAGTTAGCTTTAAGAAGTCAATGACTTGTTCAAAATGGCAACAATGCAAAGAGACAAAGACGATCCATCAGGAAGGATACAGCTGGCATTCATGCTCCATACATACATCAACTCATGAGTCAGTTTGGTCTTCTTTAGTGGCTGCAGACTGGTCACTTTACCTGCTATGTGGCACACGGTCTCCGGTCTGTTTTTGGACAGACTACTTTATAAATACACTCTTCAGTGAGTTACAGCACCAGCTGAGAGACGACCAAGAGTGGTTAACGAACCTACTTTACTAAACCACCAAGCATGTGATGAACACCTCACTGAACATGCTCAGTTAAGCCTTCATGACTTGTACAATGTGTGTTGAATGTATGAAACATTTTAGAACACTCCGGCACCGAATCATCTCAATCGGATTCCTGTTTATTGAGACTTTGGGTGTGAGCTTCCATTAAAGTCGAACGCCTAATGAAATACACATTGTCTTTATCTTACAGCTCCTTCACCAGAGATAAGAGGCTCTTACTGAGGCGATCCCGCAACAAAAGAAACTCATTCAAACCACAGAGAGGGCGACTTCGTCATGGATATTTATGGAGGCGCTCCTCGTGTTTTGGGCTACCCACGCCCTGTGGTGGCACATTGTGGCTCAGACGCCACACTGAGGTGCCAAATTGGTGGGGACCCTCGTCCTGATGTGATCTGGGAGCGTAAAAACATCCAGATCGTGTCCGATGGACACTGCAAGCTCTCCGAGGACGGAAACGCTTACCTGCTGACCATTACTGGAGTAACTCTGCAGGATGCTGGCCAGTATATTTGCAAGGCCAAAAATAGCATAGGTGAAACTTATGCTGCAGCCTCACTCAAAGTGGAAGGAGAGGCCCAGCCACAGGAAGGGGGGCAAACGCAATTAGCAGTCAATGGTATGCAGCAACCACTGAGAGAAAATGGAGAATTTGGAGGACACCAGAATGGCTACTGCACAGGGGGAAATGGTGAACACAGGAAAGGAAATGGAGAGCAGCTACGAGAGGGTGATTTAGCGTCTGATGATAAACCTCGATTCCTCATCAAGCCCCTCTCTTTGCGCGTGGATCGGGGAGAAGACGCCGCCTTCTCCTGCAAAATCTGGGGCGCTCCGCCCGAGGTGAGGTGGGAGAAAGACGGGAAGAAGCTCAGTGACATCTTCGAGAGTGCACACTTCAGCGTGAGCAATCAAGATGGCGGCTGGTTCCAGCTCAAGATCTACAGGACGCGCATGCCAGACAAAGGTGTCTACACCTGCAGGGCCGTCAACTGCCATGGCGAGGCCTTGGCCGGCGCCGTCCTTCTTGTCGAGCCCGTACCGGAACGAGAGGAGGGTAAAATGTCCTCAAACGGTCACACTAACAGTCAGTGGTCGCCCAAGCACAGGGGCGGGAGGCACAGTTTGTTGAGGGTCATAGAGGAGCCGCCTATCAGGGCCTCTAAAGCCAAGAAGTTCGCAGTGGCAGAGGGGAAGCACGCCAAGTTCCGCTGCTTCGTGACAGGGAAGCCCAAGCCAGAGATCATTTGGAAGAAAGACGGGGTTCACCTAGAACCCGGGAGACGTCATCTGATATTTGAGGACCGAGAGGGTTACTACACGCTGAAGGTTCTGTACTGTAAAGTGCAAGACACGGGACTGTATGTGTGTGCAGCGTCGAACGCTCTTGGAAACACCCTCAGTGCTGTTCACCTGTCCGTCAAAGGTAGGAGATAGCGTTCTGCTTTTCCTGCAGACTTCTAACTGCATGATTTCTAAATGTAAATATCGTAGTTTAAAATGACGAAGGCTTGTGAGAGGGATGGAACACCAATGCAATTATAAATAACGATAAAGACTGCTCACGGGGCAAATGAATGAATGGTTGCGTCACTGATGCATCCGACCTCAAGCTGCACTTGTGCGCGCTAATTGCTTGTGTGCATTGTTGAAATGCATGGCATTGCCCTTTAAAGTGGCTAACTATTTTGTCCTAATCCCTTCATAACGGGCAGATAATTGTCAGGGTCAGATGCCTTTTCGTATGTTCAGTCCTGCACTGTGCCAGCTGCCCCTATCATTAAGTGTCAGTTTAGTCTTGGGGTCAACATTTCAGTCCCTTAATGTACAGATAATATAGAGTGGCATTACAGCAACGGAGCACGGCTTAAACAGTATTGAGCGGTGGTACTATTACTACAACTATCCTAAATCTGCAAATCATCCACTATTTTTAAGTTAAGACATCGACACTTACCCGTTTCCGTTGTTCTTCAGGCCCAGCGGTGCGCTTCAGGCGTCCATTAAGAGACGTAGAGGTGAGGGAGAGGGACGTCGCCGTGCTGGAGTGCGAGGTGCCCGACGAGTCGCTCCCATCTGCCTGGTACCTGGAGGACCAGCGGCTGATGCCCAGCAGTAAATACGGGATGGAGCAGAAAGGAGCCACGCGGAGACTGACCATCCACGACGTGGGGACGGACGACGATGGAGTGTATCTCTGTGAGATGCCAGATGGAGCAAAGAGCATTGCAGAGCTGTCAGTTAAAGGTACAGAGAAAAAGATTCCCACTAAGTTCAGCCAAAGAAAATTGTTGCACAAAACAAATGAACGTAAATAAGATCATTCTCCACTTACAGGGACTATTGTTCGTAAACTTCCCCGGAAGTTGGAGGTCCTGGAGGGTGAGAACGCGACGTTCTGCGTGGAGGTGGAGAGCGACGACATGGAGATCCACTGGTTCAAAGACAGTTTGAAGCTGCACGAGTCTCATCAGACGATCCTCAAGTCTTTCGGCAAAACTCACATTCTGGTTTTTGTCAACGTGGCCTATCAAGACTCGGGGGTAGTGACCTTTGTCGCAGGAAGTTCCAAGACCTCGTCGCGTCTCAAAGTCAAAGGTACATTAAGGAAACGCTGACGCACATGTTTTAACCGTTTTCCAGTTCTTTAAATTGCAACACTTATTCTGCTCATTTCCACTTCTAGCCACAAGACACTGCCCTCCTATCTGCCCTGTGGGAGTGAAAATGGATGTGGACCGACCCAACAGCACCCTGCTCACCTGGGTACCTGCCCCCAACAGCCAGACCTCCACCCGATCCATGTTTGTCGTGGAGAGACAGGAAGTGGGCTCCCAAGAGTGGCAGAAGTGTTTCACCACGGAGAACACCACCTCAGCCGAGATCACCAGCGACAGCGTGCCGTGCGAAGGCGACTACCGGTTCCGTGTCTGTTGCATCAACAAGTATGGGCGAAGCGGCCATGTGGAGTTTCCCAAAGCTGTCCACCTGGGTGAGGAACTTCCTGTAGAGTAGAAGTGTACATGTGTTAGATGGCTTTAAATAGACTATTTAATAGACTTTTTTGTTAACTTGCGATTCAAATTTTTCCATCTTCTTTAGCTCCTGGACCAAAGATCTGCTGTAGGCTCAAAGGCTGCGAGGTTGTGGAAGGAGAAGACGCTCCCTTCTCCATCGAATTGTCCGCCCCGATGGTTGGAACCTGGTTTCTGAACAGCGCTCAACTGCAGCATGGCGGACGATACTCAATACAACAGTCCCAAACACAGCACTCACTGGTTATCCGTGAAACTGGCACCACGGAGGACGCGGCAGAAGTCACGTTCATAGCCAATGGAGTCAGGGATTCAGCTGTGCTCAAGGTTAAACGTAGGTGTAGCAATCCGCTTTTCCTTCCATTCAGCATGTGATGGACGCATTTCTTTGGAGTTTATTTGTTGCGTTTGTATCTTTGCAGCTGCTGTGGTGAAATTCAGTCCTCTGTCAGACTTAGACAGCAGCAAGAGGGTGGACATTAGTGACCCCATTGTTCTCTACTGCGAAGTCTCCCACTCCCTCGCTAAAGTAACCTGGTTCAAAGACGGCATTGAGCTCCAGGTGACCGACGGCCTCAACATCCAGTCCGATGGGAACATGAGGAGGATTGTGATTCAAGCAGCTGACGCATCTCACTCCGGGGTTTATTCATGTGAAACTTCAGGAGATGTCATCAAATTCAACGTGGACGTTGCAGGTAAAAGGTTTTTGAAAAGTTGATAAAGATCAGGTCTTATTATACAAGTACTCTGTACTATCTTTAGAGGTTTGAACCAAAATTGTAGTCAGATTATTTCTCATTTTAAGGAGGCATCTCCTGGTACCTTGTGTTCCAGCTGTTGATCCGTCCCTCGCTGCTCCTGTTCTTTTTTTTCAGGTCGCGCGGTGGAGTTCAAGCCGGTCTCAGAGGAGGAGCTCCATAAGAGCAGCATGGAGCTGGACCCCGTGGTGCTGCTCTGCCATGTCTCCACAGACGATGCCGAAGTCGTGTGGTAAGACGACGAGGAGCTAATGTATCTATACTTTTCATTATTTTGAATCTAGGTTATTATTTGAAACCCTGTGTGTGATTCGGTGTGTCTCAGGTATAAGGACGGCTGTGAGATCCAGCCCACTGACAACATCACGCTGCAGGCAGAGGGAAGCCTGAGGAGGCTGATCATCCGCTCTGCAGAAACCTCAGATGCTGGCAGCTACACCTGCCAGGCAGGAAACAATAGCATGGAGTTCACCGTCAATGTCAGAGGTATAGATACCTGTCTGACTGCTGTTGAGTAGCATTTCAAGACACATTTTTACACACATTAGATATCTGATTTGCCATCACTGTGCTTCCTCTAACGACAAACACAGAGCCTCCACTGATGATTGTGGAACCGAAGGATGATATTGTGATGGAGAGCTATATCTCAGAGGAGATCCGCCTGCAGTGCGAGTTGTCTCGATCCATTGGGAAGGTGCGGTGGTTGAAGGACGGCCAGGAGGTGGAGGAAGGCGACAACATCCAGCTGATATGCGAGGGTCCTTACAGGAGGCTGAGCATCCTCAGGGGCTCGGTGGAGGACGGCGGAGAGTATGTCTGCGAAACAGATGGAGACTCTGTCTTTTTCCAGCTTAGTGTCAAGGGTAAGACTGACTCACTTCTGATTGGACCATACATCTAATACTAATGTGTGGAAGTGTTAAACTGTCGTCCTCCTGCACCAGAGCCGCTGGTAAGAATCGTTTCCCCCAGTGAGTCAGAGCTGGAACTGACTCATTTGGCCTCCGAGATGCTGGAGCTCACCTGTGAGATCTCCCAGGCGGACGCCCCAGTCCGGTGGTACAGAGACGGCCTGGAGGTTGAGGAGAGTCAGAGCTTGATCCTGGAGGTGGATGGGGCGCGACGCCGGCTGGTTATACCCATAACCACTGTGGACGACACAGCGGAGTATGTATGTGACACTGAAGATGACTCTGTGGCCTTCCTGGTCACTATTGCAGGTAAGAATGAGCACATTAGGTCAGATCTAAGACTTTTTAATAGTATTTTTATCTTTTATGAGTCTTTCCTCTTTAATGACTTTATTCCTTTTCATTTAGAGCCACCAGTGACGCTTACTCGTCCCAAAAACACGCCGGACAAACTGGAGAGTTTTGCCGGCAAACCGATCGTGCTGGAGGTCGAAGTGTCCCGGTTCGGCGCTGAAGTCGTGTGGTGGCTGAATGGCAGAGAAGTAGAGGAGAGCAGTGACGTCACCGTCACAGAGGACGGGCTCGTCCACCGTCTGACCATCCACTGTCCCACCGCAGAGGATTCTGGGAAATACACCTGTGACGCTGTTGATGACAAAATTGATTTCCAGGTCAAAGTTTCAGGTAATGTCAGCTTTGGAGATGCTTTCCGTAAAACAAAATGCAATTTTTCAAGACAGCCATAATGTTATAATGACTGCCAATGTGTAATTCTGCATCATCAGAGCCTCCTGTGAAGATCCTGAGAAAGACAGAGATTAAAACAAATCTTAAATCCATGATTTCTGATGAGATTGTGCTGGAGTGTGAGCTCTCCAGAGCCACTGCCGTCACCAAGTGGTACAAGGATAAGTGTCGCGTTGAGGGCGATGAAAGGTTCTGCGAAGAGGAAGAAGGTGCTTTCCGCTCATTGGTCATCCTCAACGCTGAACTCGGAGACTCAGGAGAGTACTTCCTGGATGCTGGAGACGACAATATCAGCTTCCAGGTTACGGTACAAGGTAGAGTGAATTAGTGAATTTTATGAATTAAATGATTTTGTTTGAAAACTGTTCCTTAAATGAATCATCTGTCTTTTCCCCCTTTGCCTTAGAGCCTCCAGTGACAATTGTGGACAACTCAAATGACCCTGACCACCAGGAGATGGTGGCAGGAGACGACCTGATCCTGGCCTGTGAAGTGTCCCGTGCCAACGCCCCCGTCCAGTGGTACTGCAATGACAAGCTGCTCACCAGTGACCCCCGGACCTACATTGAGAGCTCCGGCACGCTGAGGAAAATGATCATCTCAAATGTCCAGCCCTCAGATTCTGGGAAGTACGTGTGTGATGCTGCGGACGATAAGATGATCAGCCTTGTCAGGATTCAAGGTGAAAACTCACACTGATGCCTCCGCAGATACGATTATCAATATGATCACCTAATGTCTTTCCCTCTTTCCTCTTCCACCGAAGAGCCTGCAGTGACGTTCGTGAACAAGGAGGACGACATTGTCGTGACAGGGTATGAAGCGGAGAGCGTAACATTGACGAGCTACGTGTCCAAGGAAAGCGCTCTGGTGCGTTGGATGAAAGACTGTACGCCTGTTGAAGGCGAACGTTCCCGAGCACTCACGGAGGGCCATAAACGCACCCTTACCATCGAGCCTTTGAGGCGCTCTGATGCTGGAGAGTACACCTGCGACGCCAACACGGACCAGATCCACTTCAGCTTGCTGGTGAAAGGTTAAAATCTCCTCTTTTCATCCGATGAAATGATAAAACATCATTCTTTTGGACTGAAAAGCGATTTTAGCGTTGATTTTCTTTGTATCACAGAAATGAGAATCAAGTTTGTGCGGCCACTCCGAGACACGGTGGCCCACGCTGACGGTATGGTGACCCTTCGCTGTGAGGTGTGCAAGCCTAAAGCAGACGTCCAGTGGCTGAGGAACGGCGTGGAGTTGGTCGGGAGCAGGAGGATCACCATTCGGGCGGACGGTGTGGAGCGAAGCTTGACCCTCCACCGTTTAACCAGAGAGGATGCTGGGGAGTACGTCTGTGAGTCCAGAGATGACCGGACCGTGGCGGCGCTGAGAGTAGAGTGTAAGTATGCCCGTGCTCAGATGCTTTTCTGACGTGAGGTAGCAGGTTCATGAGCTTTCTCGTGTCTCTTCAGTGCCTCGGGTGGTGGAGTTCCTCACAGAGCTCTACAACACCACTGTGCTTGAAGGAGAAGATGCCACCTTCAAGTGTGTGGTTTCCCCCGAGGACGTCCAGCTGGTCTGGCTCATGGACAATGAGGCCATCACTCTTGGCGATCGTTTCCAGGTAAACCAGAACGGCCTGTGCCACACTTTGGTTATCAAGAAATGCCAGATGTTGGACTGTTCGAAGATTACGGCAGAAGCCGAGGGACAGATCAGCAAAGCCAGCCTCAAAGTTCAGGGTAAGGCCATTTAATGAAAAGAAAGGATAGGCTGTATTACGTATTACCAGAACTGACAGCAGTTCATTGTAATTTGTGTTTCTGTCTCTCCTCCCTTGTATTCAGAGGCTCAGGTCATGTTTACTAAGAAAATGGAGGCTGTCATGGCGGAAGAATTTGGCGACGCCAACCTGGAGACAGAGATCGGCCTTGAGATGGGAGAGGTCCAGTGGATGAGGCAAGGGGTGGTCATCCAGCCCGGTCCCCGACACACGCTGGCCCAGAGCGGCTGTAAACGCAGTCTGATCATCCAAAACCTGACTCTGTCAGACCGGGGAACCTATCGCTGCGAGACTCTGCATGACCGGACGCAGGTCAAGCTCAATGTAGAGCGTAAGATGTTTAGACAGGAATAGACATTTGCATGTTTGATAAATTAAATTAAAGATTTATCAATTATGTCATTTATAAAACATTCCTCTCCCTCATCCAGCTCGTAAAATCTCCGTCCGTAAAGGCCTAACTGACCAAGAAACCGTTGAGCGAGAGACCGCCTCCTTCGAGGTGGAGCTCTCCCACACGGACGTGGAGGGAATCTGGCAGAAGGACGGCATCCGGGTGAAACCGAACAACCAGTGGCGGGTGAGCACCAACGGGCTGGTCCACGGCCTCACCCTCTCCAACCTCACCCTCGAGGACACGGGCACCATCGCCTTCTCCGCCGAAGGGGTGCGCACCACTGCCAGGCTCACTGTCAAAGGTAAATACAGGCCTGTGGACTCCCTTAATAAGAGTTGGTCGCCTTTGATTCATCGATTGGATTTGTTAAACCGACAGAGACTCCGGTGTCTATCCTGAGGACGCTAGCCGACGTCCGAGTGGAGGAGGAATTTCCAACCACTCTGGAGTGTGAATTCTCCAGACAAAACATCGAGGTCAAATGGCTAAAGGTAAAACAAACCAACAAATGCTCTCATTGCTCTTGACTATGTTTAGGCTCACTGTAGACAATTGCAGGGTGTGAGAAATTACCTCTGTTCCTTTGCTTCCGCCAATCAGAACGGGGCGGAGGTGAAGCCGGGGCAGAACTGTCGGATCTACTCCATGGGCCGCAAGCGGTTCTGTCAGATCATGCAGTGCTGCCGGGCTGACTCTGGTACCTACACATGTGACACAGGGGATATCAACACTTCCTGTTCACTGGAGGTTTATGGTAAGTATCTGCTGCTACAACACACATCACGTTAACTCAAAGTTATATGTGTTGTGTGTGCAAACACTTCATATATCTAAATCTCTTTACTAACCTCCCAGAGCATAAGTTGGAGATAGTGCACAACCTGGAGAACCTTCACATTCAGGAGGACCAGAACGCCGTCTTCATGTGTGAGGTTTCTCTGGAGAACGTTCCCGGGGAGTGGTACAAAGACGGCCACAAGATCCGGCCCACTAGCACCATCAAGATCCGCACTGAAGGTCAGAAAAGGAGGGTGTTGATTATTGATGGGACTGAATGATTCTGTTAAGATGGAGACATGAATTAGATCATAAATAATAGTAACAAATGAACATGCAGCACATCTGTCTTATTAAGGTGTTTGACCACCTCGAGCCTCGTTAACCGCTTCAGTTTAGATTCTAAAGTCTGCTGTTGTTGTTCTCCTTCAGGGACCAAACACTTCCTACTGATGTGTAACGTCAATGCTGAGGATGCTGGGGAAATCCGCTTTGTAGCCAGGGATGTTGAATCGACAGCTTGCTTAGAAATAGAAGGTAAGTCCATTTTTAGCTCTCGTATATCCTTTTTTTAGGATGCTAACAGCTTGAAAATGTTCCATACAAAATCTTAACAACGTTTCCTTTCACTTCAGAACTCCCCGTTTCTATTGTGAAACCCCTGCGAGATCGAACGGCCCTGGAGAAACACCGCGTGATCCTCGAATGCACCGTTTCCACGCCTCGCTCCAGCGCCGTCTGGTACAAGGGCAGCGAGGAGCTGGTTCCCTCAGATCGGGTGGAGATCCTGGCCGACGGATGCTGCCACAAACTGGTGATCCAGCAGGTGGCTGTGGAGGATGAGGGCACCTACAGCGTCGAGGTCGGGGAGCACACATCCAAAGCCAAACTGATGGTGGAAGGTACGTTGGGAGGTGAACTAAGTAGTTTCGCACAACCTTTACTGCTCCAGCTTACATATGTACCAAGAATGTTTAGGGGTGATGGGTGTGCAGCAATACTAAAGTGTTATAATAAGGTAAAATGCACTTCTCTCTTCTGTACCTTAACGTGATAACACTTGTTTCCCTCTGTGCAGCCCAAGCCCTCGTCGTGGTCACAGAGCTCGAGGACGTGGAGGTAACTGAGCCTGAGCCTGCATCCTTCCAGTGCGAGGTGTCCGTCGCCATTAACAAGCCCCCTCTTTGGACTCTGAACGGGGAGACCCTTCAGCACGGCCCCTCCGTCCGCCTGGAAAACCACGGGGCGGTCCACAAACTCACCCTGAAACACACCAGTGCCGACATGAGTGGGGTGGTGAAGTTCACCACGGGCAAGGCCAAGAGCAGTGCCACGCTCAGCGTCACGGAGACTTAGAGGAAGAGAGAGAATGTGAGTCTGAGACAAAGAAAGACTGCAAAAATGGGAATTCCCCAAACTCCTCAACATCCATTTGTCATGTTTGGATAACCTGCATTAGCCCGGTTCTGATTTTCTTTCAAATTGAGGGGATTCAGTGACGCCAAGTTATTCCTTCTTCTTTTTTACTGTGTAGTCTATATTTATTTGCCTGATTTCTAATTGACTTTATATTATTGTATTCTGATGAAAATTCCCCAAAATAAAACAGTAATTATATGGTGTCAAATGCATGTAAATGTTTTCTGAATAAGAACACAAACAAGTTGGTAACATCTATATATCAATGCTAAATAAACTGTGATATCTTTGGATAATCATTATAATGTAAGGTTAAAATTGCATTCAGCAGTATTTGTTATTAAGTATTATTATTCAATTATTAAGCTTCAACCACTCATATAAATGCCACATCTAAATGATGTTTTACTAATATATAATTGGTAAATAGAGAAAGGAGAGGAAATATGCCCCCCTCATTTAATTCACACTGTGAGCTAAGACGCACAATAAGCCTAATTCTCCTAAACAATGATTAACCAAATGCATACTATAGTCAAGATAATTCAAATATGCAATAAATATGATATATAATCAGTGTATTTGATGATATTGGACGTACATTTATCAGGTGTCCAGAAGCACGAGTCCACATGTTGCTCCGTGTTTGCTGGCTGCAGCTCGTCGGCACCTGTTAGCTAACAGGTTAGCCACCAGGTTAGCTAACATGTTAGCCACCAGGTTAGCTAACATGTTAGCCACCAGGTTAGCTAACATGTTAGCCACCAGGTTAGCTAACATGTTAGCCACCAGGTGGCTAATTAAAGCAGACGACACCGTGTCCACGGCCTGTGCTGCCCCCTGGTGGCCAAACACAGTAGTTCACTCATTGACGCTGCTGTAACATACTGTATAAAGTTTTCATATAAATAATAAGCATAGCGTTCATTAGCACGGTTGTTAATTCAAAGATAAGGAATTAGTGGAAAATACGTATTACTATAAACAATAAACAGCACTTGGACCATCTTTCATTTAGCATTTATGGGGGAAAAAAACATTATTACATACAGTTTATATATAATTTGGTATGATAAAACAACAGGTCAAAAATTAGGTTACATCTATTCAATCATGAGTACAGTAACATGAATATTCCATATATTAATGAAAATGTGTTTGCTTTATTACTGTGCAAAACAAAATATACATATCTACTGAATGTGTAAGAAGTACAGTATCAGTGAATGGGCAACACTTGTTTTATATGTAATCAAATGACTTAACGTTCCTATAAATACTGTTTGCCGAAGAATTCCAAAACAACAGTTATCGGCACTGAACCTAGATGAGACGTGTGATGATGGCTTACATGAAACACACCAAAAGAATGACCCTGTTACGTGTCTACAACAGTAAGATACTACCCTTTTAGTAATTGGCTGGTGCTTCTGATCCATATATTGCCTATTAATATACGAGGTAAACAACCAGGTCTTGCATCAAAACAAAACTAACTGTGAATATTGTATCACTCCTGGGCAAAAAAACACCAAAAAAACCCACTCATTTAGAAAAGAAACAGGCTAATTTGATTGTTAAACATAGAAAAATAATGCAATCGCTCTTAATATGTCGGATTTAATTGTCGTCCCTGCCTCATCTCGGTAAAGTCACACCACAAGCCTGCTACGGAGGCTCTTAGTCAAACCCACGGTTTCATTCTTCAGCCAACACATGGTATTGTCAACGCATACGAGGGAGATAACAAGAGGCCTGCTACATCACCACGTAGAGCTAGAGAAGCAATACAGAGTCCTCGTGGCAGCTCCCCGTCCTCCACACACGTTGTATCACAAAGTCCTGAACTCGCTTCCAGCCTACGTGTACCGCTTAGGAAAAAGAAAGAATACGTTGAAGCTTACGAGAACCAAACTGACAAACCAAACCTGTGACCATCACACACCTTTCAACAGAATTCAAGTTGTGTGTGTGGCTTTAAAACGGAGGACCAGAAGCCACCAGAGGAGTCCATCCTGGTCCTCAAAACCGCTCACGACGGTACACGAGTTGTCCGTCAATCTTTACACCACTGTTGGAAATCCACGTCTGATAAACAGCTGCTCTCTCACCGTCACGTGCAGATGGTTTGATATTCGTATTAGTGTCTGACTCGGCTCATTGTTGTGGGTTATATTTACTCATTTTAAAGGGATTAGAGTTGTGTACATTGATTTTTCCCACAGTTCAAAAAGTTGCTGCAAAAAGGACATTTTGTCCATTTTAAAACCAACAATCCCAAATAATGATCTAATGCTGCTTTGTAAGTTTGAAAATCGTGCTAAAATAATGTTCTGCATCACAGTGAAAGGGAGGATATAGACGGTACTTGATCAGATTCATCCACAACACTCCCAATTATTCGGAATCACCTGATCAAAGCGCTGTAAAAACTCTAAAATGACACCACAATAGTGTGGTAATTGACTGAATTTGTGACAGAGACGTTTAAAAAGGCATCTACAGTACGTAGACACCATCTGCTCTTTCGGCGACGAGGCTGGCGAAGTCCATTTGCACGTAAATCTTTCCAAACCCTGCATCATGTGCAGAATCGGACTGATGAATCCGTGAGAAGTACCCGGTCTGTGTCCAGAGGGTTCACGGCGCCGCCGCAGAAACGTCCTTAAACCATCCATCCATCCATCCATCCATCCATCCCACAACGAGCTGACGTGGAGAAAAGTTACAAATATCAGGGAGTTTTCTGTTTGACCAGTAGGTGGCAGTGATGAGGCCACTTAAAGTCACTCTGGTGGGCAGTGAGAGCTGGAGCCGGGAGCCTCGCTGGTGTGGGTAAATCCGTGTCGTACGCCGTTTTGTTCAGAACACCGTTAGCTGGCGGCCCCTTGGTGCTTGAGGACCGTGTAGACGTTGTCCGCTTTGCTCAGCCTCTCGAAGAAGGGGATGAGGTCCAGCAGCTCGGTGTCGGACATGTCGTCGAACCACGAGGCCACGGGCACCTGGATGGAGACGCAAATGATCAGCGAGCGCACACGTGGGAGTTACTAGCACCGCCGGCGTGACTCGGGCGCTGCGTGTTCTACTCACTGCGTTGTCGGGGTGGAAGATGTAGGAGGCCGGGGAGTTGTCCACGATGATGACTTTGTTCAGGTCCCGACCCAGGCGGCCCAGGTCCTTGACGTAGTTGCCTCGGTAGAAGACGCAGGACTCCCGGAACAGGCGGGAGCGGAAAGCGCCCCACTTGTCCAGGAGGTCGGAGACGGGGTCCGCATACTGCGGCGATAACAAGACACGAGTGTTACGTTTGCGATTGTGCAATCATTTACCGTGAGCAGCGGCTGGTTTCCTCACCTTGGCTAAACTGGCAGTGAACAGGACGCACTCAAACAGTTCCCCCATTCTCTTCAGGAACTCGTCGACGTGGGGCCGCTTCAGGACATACACCTGGAGAACACAGGAATCTTAAACCAGGTTCCTACACAGCTGACATATGCAAAAAGAAAAAACATGTTTCTACAAACCGTAGCTGCCCGAGGAACTATGACGCTTTGTGCAAACGATGAATTAACATTTTAAAGGTTTACATAGGGGTACAAGAGCGAGCATGCATGAATCATACATTTCAATCTCAGGCATTCAAGACTCGTATGGCTCACAGACAGACATTTGGCTCCAAAAGTAAAAACCCAGGACTCGTTCCCTTGCAGTTCCTCCAGCGTTCTTCCTCCTGCGGTGTCGGCGGATGAGGGTAGCGTTCCTGAACCAAGTCATCCGGAATAGGCTGTGCTTGTCTGAACAAACCTATCCTGGATTACTTGAATCAGGCCCAGACCCACGGTATGTCATCCGTCTCCAAATCCCTTAAAAAACGCAGACAGCACCTACTACGCTCAGCAATTTAAAGCCTGAGAGTCCAGCTATCACACGACCACAAGGCGCTGTCATTTCAGAGGACGGCACACGACGACACGTTAAGAGGGAGGACATTTTGGGGGGGGGGGGGGGGGGGTTTGAGTGGGAGCGTGATGCCAACATTACCTGGTGTACTGTTCCATCTATTTCCACAGGAATGATGAAGTCTGCATTGTTCACAGGCTGTTGGAATGACGACAAAAAAAGATATCGATGTCGACATGAACAAGACAGAAGATTGAAGCATAAGTGTGTGTGTGTGTGTGTGTACAAGGAGGAGTGACTGTTTATTTGGGTTTGAGCACCAGAAATGTCACCGTCAGAGCCAACAACAACCAGATGTTTTATTATCTAACATACCGATCTGGTGATGTCACGTGATCACGGGTGACGACTACGTGCTTTACGGCCCAAATCATATCTTTTGAGTCCCTGCGTGATGTGGACACGGACCTGCACATGGCCGGTTGCAATTAACGAAATGCCTCACCTTGAACGAGCTGTGAACTAACGTCTCATCCAGATCTATAACCACGCAGATCTTTCCGGAGTCTTTAGACTTCACTGGAGCCAGCAGTGGCTTCACCTGGAACCAAAGATACGCGTTTCAACCTGGGACGCAGCTCAATCCAGCAATAGGAAACACAGATTGTTATCTCTCCAGGTGAACACACCTTGGAGACGGTGCCGTTCTCTTCCACCAGCAGAGGGGCGTTGTTGTTGACGGGCGGGGGTTCGGGCTGGTCCCGACACAGGCAGCAGAAGAGGCTGGAGAAGAGGCCTCTGCTCCTGGGCTTCTTGGAGGACAGAGAGGGGGAGGAGCCTGCAGAGGAAGAAGAGGAGGAGGAGGTGGTCACCAAGCTGCAACCCAAATAACCTCTTATTTGAGAAGCTAGAGCTAATTGGGTCAATCAATAGATTAAACAAGTTACTGATTATTTTAAAAGGTTTGTTTGTTTGTGTTGTTTTTTAAACAGTTAACACTGACAAAAATCCTGCCATGAGCAGATTTCTGCCTTTCTAAAAGAGAAAAACGAAGCTGTGATAACTGTATTTTGGGGATAATAACTCTCACGCTGATGACTCCATCTTGTGAATGTATGACAACAGTACAAAGTACGTCCAGCAGCTTTCCTCATACTTTAGTCATGTGCACAAACCCTCCTGGAGACACGCGGCGCTGCCAAGAGCTCTTGCGTAACGCTCTGTCAGCAGCAAACAGCCCCAAACATCACCAATGAAGCTCTTTAACAGCGTTACAAAGACATCAGGAGGACATCAGGCATTCAGAAACACTCGTGTCAGAAGTTCGCACAATGCACGTAAAGTTAACCATTGACGGCAATTTAAAACAATGAAATGCACGTACAGGGGACACTTCAAATGAATTTAGGTTAGCAGTGATAACTTCTCAGAGGAAGACATCCCCCTAAAGTGTGTCATCCATTGAGCTGAACTCCATTGGACCATTTCCGTGTCCCATAAATCTCTCATTAACACTCCACCTCGCCTCCTATTACACTTTGTTTCGGCCTCTTTCTGCTCCCCCTCTCTCTCTCTCTGTGTGTGTCCGGACGTGACCGTGTTACCAACACACAACCCTCTTTCATTCCCTCCGACGCCATTTGTGGATTCAAACTCCGTCTGACCCTCCGCCGGCCTCTGGCGCGCTCGGGTCCAAAACAGGAAGAGGAAACAGACGGGTATCAGTGGAGGAAGCTGCTTGCCATCATGTTTGAGTGTAGCGGGAGCCGGCTTTATGATTCTATTCCTTTAGCTTCAACTCATTCACAAAGAACTTAATTAACCTTATTCACTCCCTTGCGTCCTCACTGCTTGCTTTCCTTTTTCCCTCCCTTGAGCCCTCACTCCCTCCCTTGTGTCCATATAATTTCCAGCGTTCCCTCCCTTGTCCTTACTCGCTCCCTCTAGTCTCCACTAGCTTCAATATTCATGTTCCTCACAGTTGTTTGAGAAGCAGAACCTCACGTCGTGGTTTCTAACACATCTGGCTTCAAACCGAGATGAAACAATCGTCTGATGTTCGTGGGTCAGGTCTTTAAATTTATATTAACATGTCGACGTGTCATCTCCTGTTACATGACTTACTGAAAGTGAATAATTCAAACGCTGCGGAACATCAGGGTGGAATAATAAATAAGCTTTAGTCGTCATCTGTGATCTCCAACGTATGGAAAACACCGTATTGTTGGCTTTCAGCACGGCGTGTTGCATTTACAAGCAGCCACAATCAGTCGTAGTGATCTCAAAAAGGACCGTCGGCATATTAAGCAACAGCTTGTGTTCACATACCACATCAAGAACAGCCCCGGCATGACAAGCCATTCATCCGTAGACGTATTATACACAACCGCAGGATATTTAATTTAAAGTTGGATTTATGAGCCAATCTATAACCCTCAAACGCTTTAAAACCACTTCATGTGGATCCTCTAAACTACGGAGAAACTGAAACTAAGAGTTCAATTTGACGAAGCTTAAGCTTTCGGTTATCATGTCAGAATTAGGCGGGACAAAGTCAAAATGCTGTTTGAGACATGAGTATAAGCATGTGTGAGGACGCGGTAAAAGATTAGGCTGCTACACATTCACAACAAGGCCTTATACGTTTGTGTGCATGCAATAATAAGTCTAACTCCACGATGCAGATGTCAGTGTTGTTCAGACATCGGCCTCTATGTGAGCTGCAGGTTTCTCAGGGATGATGACTGACAGGTCACCAGATTATTCAGTAACCTGCATTCTCACTCCCCCGCGTGTCCTGCAAAGCTGCTGGTGGTGGTGGTGGTGAACACACAACAACTGATTAAAAAGTTAGTGTTGCATTGAGGAAATCACAATTTCACAGGCCTGTTAATGAAGTTAGGGAGGAAACAGAGGAGCACTGTAGTAAAATAAACAGAAATAAACAAGCAGTAAGAGCCATGACAGCAAGACGGAAGAGATAAAAACACACATTTGACTATCACAGAGGCCAAAGTAAACACATGTTTGTGATTGTTTTATACACGCATGGTGCTGTAATATCTATAATATACTATTTAAAGTGGGTTTAAGGTATTCTCGTGCTTTTATTGAAGTATTATAAGCATTGGTGCGTCATTTCCTTGACTTTCATCACAGGCCGAAGGGCCGCTGACGTGATCTTTGTGCAGGAAAGTGAAACAATGTGACAAAGAGTATGTTGAAACAATGTGACAGTTTTAGTGCTGCGGCTTGTTTTCAGTCCACTTTACACCAAACAGCGGTGTTCATATATCTGTGCAGATGTTGTTGCAGCGGTTTCTGCGTCACGGAGCTCTGCAAAACACACTTAAAAAGCCACTTATAAAGCCACTCATAAAGCCACTTACCCCTCTCTCCTGCGGCTTTATTCCCCTCTTCATCGCGGCTGACTTGGGTGATTATTGAGGACGGGTTGTCCATCACATCCAGGGCTGCTCCAGAGTGCTGATCTCACACTTTTAAAGTTACAGATAGTTCGCGGACTCGGTGCATTAAACCAACTTAACATGAACAAACACGGAAAAACATCGCAAACACGTCGCCTACAGCACAGCCATTACACTTCGGGCTAAACGTTTTGAAGTCTGAAACTTACAAAGACATTTGTCAAGGAGGTAGAAACTTTGATTCAATATGGTGCCTCAACTCCGCTCGCAATTTCAAGATACAAACATGGAGGTTTCAAGGCTTCCCCATTTCACTTAAAGTGGCGCAGTAAGAGAGAGGCCGTGTGCAACACACTCCCTCCTCTGGTTAGTCTACGAGTTTGACGACGATCCCTTAAAGTAGCCCGAAACGAAGTTACTTAAAACTTAGCTAGTTAGCTAAGCTAGCAGGCTAGCTACTGGACATATTGTAGTCAAATATACTGCGTAAAAAACATGTATTTACACTGATACCGGTGGATATGTTGGTCTACAAAACATTAACAACGTTTTACTATACAACCATAACGGTAAAAGATGAAATACACGGTTATTTACCAACAGGCTACATGTAGCAAAACTAACCAACTTTAGCCAACGGCTAGTCCTGCGATACCACCATTGTACGATACCATAGAAAGATAGATAGACAAATATTTACACCATATTTGCTACTTCTAGCCCGGCACGTTTATGTATATATGTGTCTGTAGTACTGTAGTTGTTGTGTAACGGACAATATTAGTTGTTAAAAACTTTTTTGTAGTAGTAGCCGTAAAGAAACGCCCAGTTTGGGTCCCCTTGAAACTGCCTTGATCCAGGGACCGTCGCACAAGTGCCGACTCTCTCTCTCGCGTGCATTTTTGTTTCTCCTCCAAAATACAGTAGCAGGGTTAAAAGTCAGACTGCTTGAGAAGACACTGTTGTTTTAGTGTAGTTTGCATGTCATAGTTTGTCAAATAAAGAGGTTTTGTGTAAATATGTTGCCTTTATTTGTCCTATTTTGTCATAGAAGTGTGATGTTTTCCTTCCTTTGTCATTATTGTGACGTTTCTTTGCAGAAAAAGGTTATTGTTAAATGCAGGAAGGATAAACAAACATCTACTTTTTCATGTTTTTTTTTGTTTTGCATTGAGTCATGCATTTTAATTATCTGTATATATGAATATAATCCTATATCATCGTATGGTAAAAATCATAGAACATGCAATACAGCCAGAAAGCAGAACTGCTTATTGATTTGCAACTAATGTCTAATGATACACATTTATATTGTGCCACAGTAAATGTTGTCATATTGCACAACCTTATTCTGTACTGCCACAAAAGATAAATAGGAATATTATTGTTGCAAGCTTACCTTTTACTTTGTAAGCTCTATGGTGTTCACGTGTATAAATGCATTTTTATAGCAGCAAACTTCTATTTGTATAAAAATAATCCCATCGAAGTACTCAAGGGTTTATTTGGAAACCCAAGCCCAATGTTGCATTCCACAAAGCTCAAAACAAGTAACTTTTCCCCAATTGTATCAATAGTTTATTACATACCTTCTCATAAAAACATCTTCAACCCCCCCCCCACATATAAACACCGCAAATTGGTACATTTATAAATCTTCAAACGTCCAAATTCATACAAAAAGGAACACTGTGATAGAGCAATACACAAGACGTTCTATTATTACAAGGACTGCGTGTACTGTATGTATGCATGTATGTAAGAATCTAAAGTCCAAATATTGCAGTCAAACGTTTGCTTTGTTCAGAGTCAAACATTTGTCATATCAATTGTGAATTATTACCACCGGAGACACATTTACAAGTATTTTGGATATCAATCCGATTTAGGCACTGACTGGGTGATCGTGATTGAAGCAAACCTGACCAACCGATGGGCAATACTGAGAAACCACAGCAATTTACCAGTGGATGACACGTCCACTGTAAAATGTAAAATCTACATTACAGACTGCTTTTCATAGTTTATTACAGAGTTCAGTTTCAACCACAGAACAAGAAGTTGTACCAAAAATTCCTAGCTCACCCTAAAACCAATCACAAAGACACTCCTTATTATTATCCTTTTTTTGTTGCATCGATCAGAATTCAAAAAGTGATTCAAAAATGCTCTCGCACACACACACACACACACACACACACTCACACATGCAAATAAATTAACATGTAAAAAGTAAACAATTTCAAGAAGAAAATTATATTTTTGGTTTTGAGTTTTAAAATGTGTAATGAAATGCAAAAATAAATTAGCAGCTTAAATCATGGTACATTCACATGAGTTGTTTACTAATAAATGTAGTGACATAAACAAGGCAGAAAAAAAAAGAAAGCTAATGATACTCATGTTCCAGGCTGATCGTGCAGAGTGGAGACCAATGTTTATCTAAACCAAAGAGTAAATGTGCACTTTCACAATTCACAAGGTGACCGAGAAATTGTGCAATCAAAGAAAATCAAAAGAACATCCTGTGTCCTCACAGAGAACTGTTTCTGAGCAGTTCTTCAATTCAACAAACATGTCACGGCGGTCGTCTCTTTAGTCTCAGAATCCCTTTAGTGTCCAGCCGTCTGCCCGTCCCCTGAGCCTTGACCTGTGCAGTGATTCACAGAGGTGTGATTTGGCGGAATCTGACCCCCCCCCGCAAAGCGCTGCGGTGCTGCGTTTTCACCGTCGTCTCACTTGGGGCTGGGAGCGGTCGCCGGCGAGCTCTGGTAGGTGCGCAGCAGCACCTTGTGCTTGGTGGCGTCCTCTGAGCGACGGCATTGTTGCTCCACCAGGAACTCCTTGAGTCGGCCGGAGGTGAAGGTGAGAGTCTGTCTCCTCAGCTTCATAAGGTAGGAGTCCTGCAGCCAGGCTTGTGTGAAGCAGTCCCGTGTGGTCGGACGGGCCCTGGGAATACACACGACGTCACATTTCATATTCTGTATTACAGGAAGTGTAACATCTGACTTTGCGGACTCTCACCATGGGTAACTGCTCAACATCTTCTTGAGAAAGGCGGAGGCACTTTGGGACACGTTTGGGTGAAGTTTCGTCGTGTCAAACTTCGCCATCAGGATTTTGGATTCGACTTGCAGAGGGTCTTTATCTTCAAAGGGCAGTCGGCCACTGAGCCTGGATGGAAAGACAGGAACAACGAAGTTGAGCAGGAGAGTTCCGAAGTGTAATGCACTTAATTAAAATGTGGCGCCTACTTTAACAAGGGATTGAGCTTTTGACACGTTAAAAACACTTTAGCTTCTCTCACATGATGTAGGTGACAACGCCAACAGTCCAAATATCCGAAGGAGGACCAACCACTTCACCTTTTACCATCTCAGGAGCTTTTGTCGAGAGGATGACAATTTAGAAATGAATTTTTTGCACAAAAAGTAGCATAAAAAGCTCCAGACGTTGGAGTCAGAAGAAGACGTTCTCGTCCTCACCCATGTACTCCAGCGTTCCTGCTCCGGAGTCCCAGAGTTTGAGGCTGAGGGGGTTGAAGCTCTGGGCGCTTCCAAAGTCCACGATCTTGACGGCGTTGAGGTTGGTCACCATGATGTTGTCGGGCTTCAGGTCCAGGTGGAGGACGCGGCGGTTGTGGAGGTACTCGACCCCCTGGAGGATCTGGACCAGGTAACCCACCACGTCGTCCTCGGAGTAACGGAACCTGTCGAGAAGAGAAAAGAGGTTATTAGATGGTGCGGTTGTAGTTGGAAACTCGGTCACATCACTATCGACTCTGCCTTTTTATATGCATGTCTACTCACAACTTGTATACATTAATATAAAAAGAAAACATCAATATTCAACTTTAAATCAATAAAAAGGCGTCTCCGTCCTCCTACCTGTCGATGAGGCTGTACAGCAGCTCTTTGCCGGTGCAGTACTCGGCCACCAGCACCAAGTAGTGCGGCGTGACGTAGGCTTCGTGCAGAGCCATGACCTTCTCGCTGTGAAGGGATTTCAGGATCTCGTACTCCTTCAGGACCTCCTGCTTGTTCTCCTGGTTGTAGCAAATTATCTTCGCCATGTAGATTTTGCCCGTCGTGTTCTCGCGGCACTCTCTGACGACTCCGAAACGACCCCTGGCACACAAAAATAAAGGAAGATATGAACCTATTATAACGAAAGTAGGAGATGGAGAAGATTAATCTTCTCTATACATCCAGTCATCCAATATGATTTAAAGCCCTTCTGTCTCACCTGGCTTTCTCGTCCAGGAAGGTGTAGGGTTTCTGTGGAACCCCCTGTCGTAGAGCAGTGGAGGGCGTAGCGCGTCCCGATGGGGTGCCTCTGGTGGGGGTACTGACCCCGTCACCAATGGGGCTCAGGCTGGAGGACTGGAGCACTTGTGGGGAAAAGGCGACAGGAGTCGGGGTCACGCGAGCGGTGACGGTGGTGGTGGGGACGTATGTGGGCACAGAGGCCACTGCTGGCTTGATTGGCGCCGACGGCGGGGATATTGAAGGGTTCTGGGTCATGGGAGACACCACGTTTACTGGACTCTGGGGTTTGGGGAAGACAATGGGTGGAGGTGCTTTGACTGCGGGTGAAGAGGGATGAGAGGAGCTTATTTTTGGAGCGTCTTCGGTGGTTGCGCCTGCAGATGGCAGTTGGGGGTTTGTCGCGGGGCCCGAGGGCAGAGAGGGCGGAAGAGGTGAAGCAGCAGGGGAGGCTGCGTCTTTTGGAGAGGTGGAGGTGACGGTGGAGGTGACGGTGGAGACGGCGGTCCTGGGAGTGTTGTTCTGGACTGGCTTTAACGGAGGCGCCGTCACTGAGGAGCGGCCAACCGGTTCAGGTGGAGCTGGGACTGTCTTTACGACGGCCATGGCAGGTGAAGCTCCTCCAGCTGAGAAAACAGAAATACAACCTTTAAAAGGTTACCGCCTTCATCCACCATGTTGTGATCGACCCAGTGCAGCACTAACAACTATACCTGTTGAGTCCAAGCTGACCGGAGCAGAGCAGTTGCTGTACGGTCCCTGTCCTGCCTTGTTCATACAGGCCACTCTGAACCTAAAAGTGACAGCCGGTGGCAGGTCTGTGACATTGTAGTAGCAGTCCACAACTCCAGTGGCTACAGTCAGCCAGTTACAATCACCTGCAGCACAAAGGGAACATAAATAAGTGATCTTTAAGGATAGAGCATCGAGGGATAAATGAGGATCTTGTTTTGTTCTCGTTGTAGTTCACATATTGACCACCAGGTGGCGGTGTTGTCAAACGGATGGACAAAGTGGACACGCACACGGATGAAGACTAAAGCTTGTGAAATGTTATGCATAAACAAACACGTCTCATGTTGGCACGGTGAAAGAGACCTGGAGTCTAATGTGAATTAGGAAGTGACAAATTATTGTGCGAGCACCTGAATCAATGCTGCCAGGCAAACAATACATTTGGAATGAGACGACAAGGCAACAACAGCCAGAAGGAAATCAATCAGAGCAAGAAGTCCGAGTCTGCTCCTCCAGGTTTGTGCGTTTCACCCACCACATTATAAGACAGTGATGATTCATCGTGTTAAATGACAAAAAGCGGCGACAGCAGCAGCAGCAGCGGCGGTGCAGTCACTATTCCCTCGAGGGACGGACTCGTAGGTCGTGTCTCTGGGTATATCGAGACTTATATCCTCGGGCGTTCTCCACATGTTACACAGCCAAACATCGTCAAAGCTTTTCAAACACTGCTACCAGCAAAGGGAATGTAGTTTTAAAACCATCGAAACTACCTACAAAGCATTTCACGACTTACTCGATGTTCATTTGGATGAGCAGAATGTTGCTAAATGATCGATGAATAAAATAGCAGTGAGGGAACTCGCCTTCTGTTTTCCTTTCCAGGCTGTAGCTGCACGGAGACTTGGTGTCCGCCGGCTTCCAGAGCACCAGGGCTGTGTTGTTGTACGTCTGGGGGACTTCAGGGGTCCCAGGCCGCTTTGGGACACCTTAAAAAGAACAAATTAGATGATGCAGATACATAGTTATACTGGGCAGATGTGAGTGCTGAATACGAGTAGACATGTGGTCAGAAAACCCACCCTGGGTTTTAAAATGCAAGATATTCATGTGGGGTTTTTTAGCCTCAAGGATTTCCATGTGCATGTGGTTTTAAGTGTGTGTATGTGGGTGGTTTCTCTGTAACGTGTGCATGGTTTGCATTGTTAGCAATCACCGATTCAGTAGATTCAAATGTCACTTAAATCACGTTGAGACACCAAAGACAAGATGTTCATTGTCTCATTGCTATTGTTGCCTTTTTAAGCAGCACTGTTGTTTTCTTTACACACCATTTGTGCAAAGGCATGACTGGAGTCTTAAATAATGACCCGCTGCAGACGATTCCTAAATCCCCGGAAGCATCATTTGTTCCCATTACATGATGAATATGAGAAAAAGCCGAAAAATCCATTAAGCCAATCTACTGTAAAAGTTAATCTCTTGACATTAATATTCATTTAAACTGTATCAATATTCATTCCATTCTTCCTGCAATTAAAATTAAATGATGTAAAATACATCCCATCATGAGGATAATTAGTGTGTGTCCATGAAAGGCAAAGGAGCAGCTGTGCCTCCAATAATTCCCAACTCCCATTGTCCCCCCCCCCCCCCCCCCCCATTCTGTACGATAACAACATTAAGAACACTTTCTGGAGAGCCACGGGCTAATGAAGCTACTTACAAGCTATGGTTAATGTGCAGGAGGTGGTGATGGTCGCTATGGGGTTGGTAGCTACGCATTCATAAACGCCAGCGTCCCTCCGGATGGATTTCATGATCATGAGAAGCTGCCTGCCGTCTGGATGAGACATCAGGTTGATCCTGTCGTCCACCTCCAGCGGCTTCCGATCTGGAACGCACAACAAATTTAGGAAACTGAGCGGCGCTTTCTGGATAGAACCACGAGGCTTTAAGTACCGTACCCATCGCCCATGTGATCTCTGGATGTGGACTTCCAGCTGGGAGGCAGCTGAGAGTGACCGACTCCCCCTCCAGTAAGATGTGGTCTTTCAGTTTGATGTGGAACACGGGGGCAAAATCAGAGGCAGAGCGGATGAACTGCTGGCTTTTTGACAAGCCCTCCTCTTTGGGGACGGAGGAAGGCAGATCGGACTGAGAGGGGGTTTTGTCTTTCTTGCCCCTCGTCAAACCCCACCTGTCCCACCGGGATCGCCTGTCAGTCTCTGAGGCTTTTTCGGAATGGATGCTGGAGGCGGATTCAATCGATTCCTTGGACGCGGCAGCGCCGGTCTGTTTGGCGAGCTGATTCTCGGGGATGCCCATTCCTTTGAGTCCTCGGCCCTCAGATTGGGAATGACGATGGCGGGTGAACAGAGGCGTCCTCTTCCCCTCTTCGCCCTCTTTTCTCTCCTCAGACTGACTGCGGATCTTCGAGGTAATTCCTGCCACTTTGTTCTCGAACTTGTGTCGCATTGCCAGGACTGGGGAATCGGTGACTTTCTTCAAATCCTTCTGCGCCAGCTCTTTCTGACTTCCCCCGGCGTCTCGGTCCTTCCTCTCCTCGGACTGGGTCTTTATTTTGGCAGAGATTCCTGCCACTTTGGACTCAAACTTGCGCCTCATCGCCGAAACCGATGACTCCTCAACTTTTCTTTGTTCTCTCTCGTCCAGCTGCCTCTGTGCTCCTGCACTGCTCTGCTCCTTTGTATCCAGGGACTTACTGCGACCGATAGCCCACGAAACCCTCTTGTTTACAGCAGTTTCCTGCACATCCTGATGCTTTTCCTCCTTTGGTTTCTCACCCTTCTTATCGACGGATGTGGACCTCTTGGCCCGCAAGGAAAACCTCCCAATCAGGCTGAGGCCCGTTTCTTTCTCTTCTCCTCTTAAATCTTGAACAGATTTGGATTTCTCCTGTAGTCCTTTAGAAACTATTTCAAGAGGCGCCCCCCTCGGCCCCGGCCTGTAAACCTCCTCGCCCCCCTCACCCCCCTCGCCCCCCTTCCGGTTTAGCTGAGGGGATTTCTCCTCCGACTTGTTCCTGGTCAGTTTCCGGAGGCCACGAGTCAAAGACGACTCCCGCTTCTTAAACCTGGCTTCGAAGACCTCCTCCGAGTCGATGTCTTGGATGTCTGTCCTGAGCACGGGCTGGCGGGGGATGCCAGCAGGATCGGGGCTCGGCGAGGTGGAAACAGAACCAGGAGATCGATCAGCAGCCGCTACTTTGGCAAATACTGCTGGATGTTCAGGTAACGTGGGGATTCCTGTGGACTTTGTCTCATTCGTTGTGGTCGAAACAGCTTGAATGACACTTGCATATGCAGAGGAGGGTTTGCAGTTTTGCGTTTTATCTCCCTTCATATCCTTTTCATGAACACGTAACTCTTGATTTTCTTTCTTCTCTTCATCTTCATCATCATCCTCCTCTATTACAATGATAGGAGTAATAACAGAGGGTGATCTAGAGTCAGATTCTACTTTATCTGGCTTTTCTAACTGGGTTTTGGTCCTCTTCTCTGTTATTCCATCCATGTTCTTCTCGTTCATACTTTGCATATCATCACGTTCTTTCACATTGTCCAACCTTCCTGGTGTTGGGAGTATAAAGGAAGTCCTCTTTGTAGGCGAGGCAGACGTGGACTCCAGAGTTTGTTCTGTGATTGCCGACATTGAGGTCGCCTCCTGGAGCTTTTTCCCTTCTATGCTACCATTGCCCACCGATGGGATCTCTAAGGGGGCTCCAAACCTGCGGTGCAGGGGCATGGGCTCAGAATCCCCCTGAGTGAAGGAGGTGCTTTTACGGAAAACTTTGGTCTTTGGCGCGTCCTCTCCGGGGTTCTCTGAAGACGCCGCCCTGGCGAGCGTTGATGTCGCCGCTCTGGATCTCCTCAAGTTCCGATCAAGAGACCCGGTCCGCCTCTCGTCTTCCATGCCGAGTGTTTCAAACAAGGGCCCTCGCAGGCCGCTCATCTTTTTGTCCGCGTTTCCTCCCCTGAGCAGCCGCTGTCTCATCAGTTCCAGTTTCAGGGCATAATCCTCCTGGCTTAACTTCGCCCCCCCGGGGCTCGGGCTGCGATTGGGTAGCTCCATAGAAACAGCCTTTTTCAGGCTCTTGTTACTTTCTTCTGATTCTTTGTTTGCGTTTCCCTCTTCTGGGTCAATGTGGAGAAGCAGTGCTGAATCAGCAGAGCTGCCTCTCCTCATCGTAGCCCTCCTAGCTTTTGTCGGAGTTTCGTCCTCCTCCACACTTGTTTCTTTTTGAAGGGGGGCTTGTGTTGTCTTTTCCATTTTCTCCTCAACTTGGGTTTCCTCTTCATTCTTCACGCCTTTATTAGCCCCTCCTCTCGTCCCTGCCGTCTCCATGTTGTCCTTTCTCCTCGTCCCGTCAGCAGCAGCACTAGGCCATGCAGTGACGTCTTCGTCCCCCGGGATCTCGTTAAGGGAGACCCTGGAACCAGAACAGACCATGGACAGCGGCATAGGAATGAAGGGAAGCTCGTCTACATCTGCATCGGAGTCAGAGGAAGAGGAGGGTGGTGGGGAGCCTTCTTTCAAATGCCGGGCCACAGCAATGGAGACGTGTTTCGATGACTCGTTCAAAAGCTCCGGGATCGACCGCATCACCATCTTGGATTTGTAGTTGATAAGGGAACGCTGAAAAAAAAGAGAGGACAACACGAGTTAGTTTACAGTCTGAGTTAATACTACACCTTTCAGACTGAAACAGATGGTTGGAATACACTAATATATATATATATATATATCCTGCCACGTTTAGAGGGTTAATTTAGGCCTGTGGACGATGTCTAATCCTGCTCTAAGAAAACATTAATTTCCACATAATAAATTCATGTTCAGTGGCTTACCTGCCATCGCCTTCGAGACAAAACTTGCTTCAGCAAAGCTGTGCTGATGGTCTTGTTTGTTGGCGACTGCAAGACAAAAGGAGTGGAGTCAGCATTCCTGTCTATATTATGAAGGTTTTTTTATTTTGTATATATCATTCATAGCTTGATTTATATATCAAATAGTTAAATAACATCTTACCCTATTCACCTGTAAATAGTTTGAGGCTGGGTAATTTTCTAAAAGATAACTCACCTTGAACCACGGATGACGAAGGCACTCGATGGCACTGGGCCTCCTAGAAGATGAAAAATGAGGAAGGAGCATGCTCCTGTTTAGACACTGTTTAAGGAAATCATGGACTCAAAATGATATATCTTTACATATGTTTATGGTAAAAGATGAAGCCATCAAGATGCTTACAGTCGGTCCGCCACCAAAAGCTTGATGACAAATCCCCTCGCCTCTTTGCAGAGGTCGGCGAACATGCTCTCCTCAAACGCCACGTTGTAGTTACGGATGTTTAAGGCCGTTGCTCTGTCATTCTCACCAGCAAAAGGAGACACGCCAGTCAAGCTAAAACAAAACAAAGAAAGATATCTGTGCTTGTTCTGTTCTAGTGAAACCCCACAAAGTAAAAGCAAACAATAACAGATCCAATACAACATACCAGAGGTACGTGACGACACCAGCGGGCCTGTGGGAGAGCAGAACAGACGAATGACATGTGGATTTTTGGGAACAACACAAAAGATCTCACTCTGCTGCAGAGAACACCTGCATTGTGTAGTCACGCTGGAGAACAGGTGGCTCACCATATGTCTGTTGCTGTAGAGACGGGAGTTTGGTTAACAATCTCTGGTGCCACATATTCCGGCGTGCCGTATTTGCAGTAGTGCTCCTCAGAAGTCTCCAATTTCGCGGCGTTACCAAAGTCACAAATGCGGATCAGGTCGCTCCCAGGACTCGCCATTAAAATGTTTTCCGGCTAGAGGGGGGGGGGGGAGAATATGTTCTTATAAATGATTGTGATGAAATACATTTGATGCGGCGTCAGAGGCGGGGGGTGGACAGATACCTTTACGTCAAGGTGGGCAATGCTTTTTTGGTGAAGATAACGAAGACCTTCCAAAAGCTGCTGAACGCTCCAGCGGATCTGCAGAGAAAACACCGGGGAGTGAACTTAACAGTCATGTTACATAATGATAGCGCAGTGCAGGCAGCAGAGGCACACACACACACACACACACACACACACACACACACACCTCCAGTTCCTTGACTGTTGTTTTTTTGGCCATTCTTTCCAGCAACTCCTCGTGACATCTTCACACAATAGTTAAGGGAAAAAAAATAAAAAAAAACCAGAGCTGTGGCTTGACTGCACAGTCCAAGTGGTAGGTGCATGAGAAATGAATTATAAATGAGCAAAACTCCCACACATCCTATCTCTTGCTAATTCCACTCATCGGCAGTGAGTCAGAGAGAAAAGGCTGCGCTGCGCTGTATTCATGCCTCCAGGGGAGCAGAAGACATTAGGATTAATGCTCTGGATCCTTCGTGTCCTTCAGAGCACTTTTGTTCGGCGAAGAAGATACAATTTGAAACAGTACTGCAGGACAGGTAGGTATGAACATCGAAGCAACAAGAGATTAAAAAGAAACCTATTCTGTCGTTGGGACCATACAGATAAAAGCAACATATTAAATACGCTGAAAGGATACAGCTCTGTGATGAGCACCACCACACTCTTCTTCTCAAAGGCATCGTGGAAATAGAGAATCCTCTCGTTGTCCAGCTCAGACAGCAGGTCCATCTCTCCGAGGGCCACGGCTTTCCTCCTTCCTCCCGCAGAAATGAACTTGGCAGCGAACTCGGCCTTTCCCTTTTTCTGGATCACCCTCTTCACATAGGAGAAGGCACCCCTGCATCAAACAGCGGAAACATTTCATGGTTTAACACCAAACGAATAGTTCATGTCCTATTTAACAGCACAGTAAAAGAAAAATATACACACTCACCTCCCCAGCTCCTTGTGGATATCATAATAATCCGTCAAACGCCTCATCTTCCTCAGAATGGTTCCTTCGTCCTCCATTGGCTCTGCTGCTTCCTTTCGCTCTGCAGGGAGCAACAACGCAGGCATTTTTATGCGTGCATGTGTTCTGGCTGTGCATGAGTGCCAGCATAGTGACAGATGGTTTCATCAGGCGGTCCTTCCCATATGGTGTAGATTTAGAGGTGCAATTTTCAACAACAACCAGCGTATATATCGTTTGCTTGGCATCAGCAAATGGCTATAATCTAGACTAAATGGTCAAGATCAAAAGCAAATAGAGGAAAAGCCTGTCGGTAAACCGTTTTTGGAACAGGCCTTTAATTCCCTGAACAAAACAGATTGAGGAATGATCATGAAAAGATGCTTCCTCCTTGTATCTTTGAATCTCACAGTACAATCATAATTACTGAGATGAATCTGTCCACATGCAAAGCATGGTTTGTGCAGAGAGTACTGTCGGACTGCAGACCTGTATGAACTGTGAGTTCAGCTTTGCAGGAGTTGCAGCCGGCCAGGTTCTTCACAGTGCAGGTGTACACACCGGAGTGTTCGGGGCGGGCGTTGAGGACAACAAGGGAATACTCGGGGTCGTCGTACACAAATGTGAAGTGGCTGCTCTCAGAGAGAAGCACATCGTCCTGCAACAGACCAATCCAATACGGTTAATACGGTTAATACGGTCTCCTCTTTATCTGATATCAGGACAAGTGTACCTTATCCCAGAGAATATCTGGGTCTGGTTTCCCTTCAACCACCACAGCCAGACGGGACGTCTCCCCAATGTGCACATCCACATCCTCCATGATGGTTTCAAACTTGGGAGGCACTACGGGAGAAGAAAGAGAGATTTTTAGAGAAGCTCTACTACATTCATGATCCTTTACTTCAAAAATAGCTACAGCTCAAATGAAATTACACACAGCTCCTCTTTGTTGGCATTAACTGCTGCCAGGAGTAAGTAGTAAGTTCTTTGGATTCAAGCTGAAATGCTACATTTATCATGTGGTGTACTGCCTCAACTAAACTGACCTGCCATTGCCAGCTGAGGCGTGCACAGGTCGCTGCCAAACTGGTTGCTGGCCGTGACCACAAGCTGACCGATGTCTGAGCTCCTGACTCTCTGGAGCTTCAGGGTGTGTTGATCGTCGTCTGGCATGCTCATCTCATACATCCCCAGTCGGTTGACCAACACCACCCCCCTCCTGGGGACGACAGAGGCAATATATCAACGTTATGCGACGAGTGTGCGAGGATCTTCTTCAGCAGCAAACACCCTGCAGAGAACAAAGCTTTTCCAGAGCTCCACGGAGAACATGCGCTCGAACGTGAAACGTTAAATTCAATCAAAGCGAAGTGAACCACTGCACAGCGGTGCTCCTCAGTCCTGGTCCACTGGATCTAGACTCCTGCTATTTTAATTGGAATCTGTAGAAGTTACGATAAGCCTGTTCACAACATGTCAGACTCGGGTATTACTGCTTGTACTATTTTTGCACCCCCAAAAAAAACAGAAACTCACACTGTGCCACAAGAGAACTGACCTTTTCCAGGTGACAACTGCGTGCACGTGGTTCAGCGTGATGGTGATGCTCGCAGGTTGGTTCTCAACGACATACACAATGTCAGGTTTGTCCAAAATGACCGGTGCTTTCCTTGAATAGGGTCCTACAGGGGTAACGGATATCATATCAACTCAACATCGTCTCTCTTTGGAACTAAAAACATATCGAAGCCCACCGCGGCTTTGTTACCTCTGTCCAGCAGCTGGACCAGGTCAGTGGAGGGTGATGGTTTGCTCAGTGTCTTCCCGGTGGACGTCAGGATTCTGAAAGCGTAGCGGACTCCTTTGGACAGGGAGGTGGCGGTGTAGTTGGTCTCCCTCAGGTTGGACGCCACGACAGACCACTGGATCGAGCCCAGAGGCTGCTGCTGGACCACATATAGCAAGGAGCCGGCATCTACACACACACACACACACACACACACACACACACACACACACGGTGTTTAGGTACTCAATCTGGATGGCAATCAAACACATAGTGAGGTGCTTAAGATTCATAGAGAAAAGGATTTAGTTTGAAGTGTATTGTTGAAGCCTTTCTCAAGATAGAAACCTAAAGAACCTACCAAATGAAGAGTCAAGCCTCTTTGGTCGCTTCCAGCTGAGGCTTATAGTTTTCCCCGTGATGGCCTCTATCACCGGAGGACCATCAGGGGGGTCAGGAACGATATCTGTACACAAATATATACATATCAAATGGGAAATATTGGATCTCTCAGCTATGGCATCAAACATTCAGCCTCCACCTGTACCTGTGACGTATAGATGTGCATAGCAGGTTGCCTTGCCCAGTTTATTGGCGATGACGGCCTTGTAGACGCCCCCGTGAGCGTGACAAGCGCTCCGAATGACCATACTGTGGACATCCCTGTCTGAAGAACAGACGCACAACTTTCTTATTCACTGTCATTCAATCCCAAAAATGCTTTGCTTGTTGTTTGGTGTTTGGTTCTTTGCTTACGCTGGGTCATCTTGCGCTCTTCGCTGCTCTCGATGCGCTTGCCGTTGTGGTACCAGGCGATGGTCGGGTAGGGCAGGCCCGCCACTTTGCATTTCAGCAGCACCTCTTTGCCGTCAATCACCTCCACATCAGCCAGAGGCTTGACAAAGTCCGGCATGGTCCTCTTCTCCACCTCACTCTCCAGAACCTCAGGCTCCTCGGGGATCGATGGCATCTTCTCCAACTTGGCCCTGAAGGAAGGAACGAAAAATCTGAGCATGTAGACTGAAAGACTGATGGCTTTATTTAATGTCCTTTGCCCAAAAATGTCTCCTCTGACTTTTATACTGACAGCTTAGTTGTATTGTTTCCGCTTTCAAAGCTTTTAAAATGACAAAATGAATTCGAGTTCATTCATTCAATGTTTGAGTAACTTCTCATACATGTGGGAAGAGATGGCAGCTCGGGGTTCTTGCATGTAGAGCTCAGCGGTGCATTCAGACTTTCCATGAATGTTCTGAGCGACTGCTGTGTAGAAGCCTTCCGTGTCGCTGCTAACGTGGGCGATGACAAGTGAGTGACGACCCCCCTCTTGAAGGAGGCGAACATCGTCGCTCTCCTCCACTCTCGTCTCTGAAAGAACATCAGCGTGAAAGGAAATCAGACACGGCGTTTCCTCTGAAGTGCACCGAATATCAGACACAACACTGGGGATCCTTACCAAAATGCATCCACGTGACTCGAGGAGGAGGCGATCCGCTCACCTTGCAGTCAAAGCGGGCAGTGCGACCTTCGATTACCTCCAGGATGTCCAGCTTACGGGTGAACAGAGGCTCCTTGGACGGGGCGACGCTCAGGTCTGCGTTCGAGGTCAACTCCTCTGTAAATGCAATGACACGTCGTTCCTCAGGCTTTTTTTTTTAGCATCACTAATGCGTCATGTAATAATGAACTCATTTCACTTTTAGCATCATTCAAATGTAGAGAATCCTACATGTAGTTCACCTTTGGCAGTGCTAAGCTTGCACGTGTATGTTCCACTGTCATCCTCGTGAACTGAATTAAGCAGCAGACGGCAGCTGTAAGACAAAACAATAGTAATTAAACGACACTAATGAAGTGAAGCAGAAAAGACTGAAACACACAGAAGACATGAACCCACCTCTTGCCATCAAAGTGCATTTTGCAGTTGAGCAGCGCCGGCTGGATCAGCTTCCCATTTGAGAGCCAGTCCACATCGACGTCTGGAGGTCCCGTCATGTGACACACGAACATGGCCGACTCTCCGGCCTTCACCGCCACACTTTTGACCTCCCGGGTGATTTTCAGCGCCGCTTGTGCTGCAGACGCTGATAAAACAAACAAAAAAACAGAAAGATTAGCAACGATGAAATATGACACGATATTTCTCACAACATGATTGAGCGAGACAGATTAAATTCTTCATTACTCAACCTTTGACCTCCACTCTGCACTCCGCTTGCTTGGATCCGTACTCGTTGGCGACCTTGCAGACGTAGAGCCCCGTGTCTGACCTCTGAGCCGAGCTGATTCTCATTTCACTGGTGCCGTCGCCGGTCTCTCTCACAGCGAAGCGCCCCGCCGTCTTCACCGCGACTCTGTCCTTCAACCTGGGTCGACAGAAAGTGGCCGTCACAGTCGATTGTACTCGGGTGTTTAATAGAGGGCCGCGTGTGTGACAGTAAGTGGCCTTGGTCGAGGTAATAGCTTCGAGTGTAAAGATTTCTTACCAGTAAACCATGGGTTTGGGCTCTCCTGCCACCTTCGCTGAGATGACGACATCTTGACCCTGAGTCACCTCCTGGTCACATGGCGCCACCTTTTAAAGGTAAATCCCAACATACTTATGAACAGAGACTCTAGAGGTTTGAGGGTGGTCCGTTTCAAGCAATTATGAAAAACTTCTGCACCAGCTTCTGAATAGTTTCTGCTTTTTTTTTCCCCCTTAATAATCTAAAGAATGATCGATAATGAAAAGAAATAATGAAAATAAAAAACAGAAAAAGAAAGATAAAGTTTGCATGAAAGTGTTTCAGTCTGACGATCAAAGCCAACGTTTTAGAAGTCACATCTTATCATGATTACGACTATAATCCTCCTCCTCCTCTTATGCATCCTTAATGTTATGAAGAACATATCTAGATGTTGCATCGGAGGCTCTCCTACCTGAAATGAGGGCGTTTCTTTGAAGTGGACTCTTTTACTCGGAGCAGTTGCGTGCCGGAGCTCCATTGCCTCCTCCTGAGGGCTCAGATCCTCCTCGTCTGGCTGCTTTGGACTTCTGACTTCCGAGGCCCCGACTTGTTTCCCACATTGCATGTGGGTTGACTCTGCAAGAACGGGAGCGTGATGCTGGACGTACATATAATAAGACTTTAAAGCAAACATCATGTAATTCACCTTTACTGGGGTTCATGGAAAAATGAACTCTGATTTGCTCGCGACTTAACTTGTGTAATTAAGTGCAAATCTCTCTGAAATACGGTTAAAATGGCAACAGGGTGGCTCGATAAACCTTTAGATCGGAACAATCTGTCAGGGCTCTGATGTTTACAGTTTTCTGGAGATGATTATCTTTGCCAAGATGAGCAGGTGGCAACATAAGAGTGCAGAGTTAGAGATGAGTGGGCCATGTGCACCCACATATACGCACAGAGAGCGCAGGGACCTCTGTGAAGTGACTGTAACTGAACAGATAATGAATTAATCCCTTAATCCCTGACCCAATCATTCGCTTATTCCCATGGAGTTCCCGAGCAGACACTGTGTTTGGACCCGCGGCAGCTTGAATTCACCGCTGGATCGAGAAATATAAAACATCTTCAGACGGCTCTGCTCGTCTCTCTCTGCCGTGTCGCTTTCTTTCTCTCCCTGCAGACATCTGGCATAAGCAGATAACACTGTGACAAACTGAGAATGAATAATATCCATCCGGGGAAGAGAATTAAGTCCTGTCCTCTCTTAAGGAGAGTACCGCGAATAAACTCAATCAAAAGTCCAAAAAGAAAGGAAAGTGGCTCATCTGCTTTAAGCTGCAGGTGGAAGACAGGTTTGTCCACATGCGCAGATAAAAGATACAAGAATAAATCAATAAAACATTCAGAATAAAACCGGAAAACACAAAGATGCCGGAGTATTTGTCTTCGGTAGGAAGGTATTCTGATGGATTGTCATCACGCTGGCATTAAAAAGGGGAAAAATGACAAAATAACCTACCTAGAGTCACATCTCTGAGCGGCGTCTGTGCACCAGAGGATAAGTCCCGCGAGTATTTACACAGACCTGCCAACTCTTACACAACTGACCTTCCTTTTCAGTCTCATCCTCTATTCTCTCTCTGCCTCCCCTCCCGTCACGTTTATGTCAATAGTCTCCAGCATTCCTGACATCCCGAAGATCACACAATAGCATCTGAAAAGTTAAATATTGTATAAAGTTTTTAATTTTTACCGGAATCCACAGAGGATGGGGATGCTCTTAAATGAATAAACAGCTGGGAAATGAACTGATAATCTCTTTCACCATATTGAGCTTCTGTCATTCTCTTTCCTGCCAAAGATCTACTCTGTTCCCAACTTAACCAGCTCATTGTGGCAACTCTGTAGCATGAAATCCAGAGAGATGAAAAACTGCCCGATTAATCTCACACGGGGACATAAAGCAGACTGCAATTACCCGAGAGAACAAGAGGGCGGCTAAAAATACTCCTGCAAGCTAAGACTCCGCTGGCCTAATATGGAAACACAGGCCCTCGTGCTGCTGGTGAGCACCAGAGTGTACGCTCACATTTGTTGACAAAGCTGGGGAAGTGCAGGTTGCATTTACATGAGCTGATTTAACACTCCGGGAGCGCTACAAGCTCCTCAACACAAACACCACCTCAGGCCCCTTTAGAACAGCAACCTCTTCCAGGAGGAATATTTACTCATTCTGAATGCCATGCCTGCCTTTAAGACTCGGGAGACCTTTGTGTGTGTGTGTGACGGGGCAGGTCTGCGTTGTGAATCCGCACCAAAGGGGGGGGGGGGGGCTCAGTGCCTTTTAAGAATTAATGGGATGCCATGGCAACTATCGCTGTCGGGATGCTGAGCTCCTGCAGGCCTTTGTAGTCAATAAGACAGAATGTCAGGCGGAGGAGGGCTGGCAGTGCATTAAAGCCAGTTTTTCTGTGTGAGTCAACATGTATTTCAAGGAGAGCATCGTCTCCGTGTGCCTCAACGTGTGTCCGTCTTCATTTAAATTTGCGTCGCATCCTTGTGCAAATCCCCGCGCGTGTTTCGGGATATCCTTCCATCTCTGGCCTCGTCTCACCTGATTGGATGAAGAGCGTGGCGCTGCAGGACGCTCTGCCCGCCGCGTTGACAGCTGTGACGCAGTACGACCCCGCGTTGCTCGGCCTCATCTGCTTTACCGCCAGACTGTGCTTCTGCCCGTCGGCCTTAACCACATGGAACGCATCGCTCCGTATCTCCACGTTGTTCTTCCTCCATGTCACTGAGGAGGCAGATGACAAACGTAATAAAACCTCCCGCAGAAAAGGCAGATGAAGCACAAAAAAAAACCAAATAATCAATTACTAATCAATACTGTATACAGCATATTGTCAGTTGTACCTGTGGGAGGCGGACTCCCGGCGATGACGCATTTCAGCGTGACCTCCGAGCCGCTGGATGCCGGGGTGTCCACAAGAGTCCCCTTAAACCTCGGGCCCTCAGCCGGCTCCTCGTCAGCAGACAGGTCGGAGTCATCAGACGCTGATGACATATAAAAGGTGACATATTTCTGTAAGCTGTCAGCTCTTGAAGGAAAAGAAAAAGATTTCTGCCTCAGAGTGTTCACTTAACACCAACTACCCTGAATGTGTATTTAGTGTTAAGCAGTTTCCTCATAACCCCTCAAATCAATCGGTTAGGAACCACTCGCTAATAGAGCTGAAGTGCTACTTTCCACAGAAAAAGATGGATACAGCTCCCACAGTGTGGATTTCTGAAGGGATGCTTTGAATGTGGCTCTCTGGGTTCAGTTCAGTTCAGGTCGGTCATGCAAGCAGCAGCCACTGTTGTGTGAAATTGCCTGAGAGACGCGTCAATCGAGGCAAAGACACCCCAAAAATATACTTCTCTATAACCCGTAAGGAATATAAAAACCAATACAGTGATTTTGTTCATTAACTTTGGGGCGGTTTAAGTCGTTCTGGATCCAGCAGCTTGTGGCCATTAAAGGGACCACGTCAATTCATATGCTTTGGTTTCAACAGTCATCTGTGGCGGCTGCTGCTCGCGTCAACTTCATTTAGATTTTTTACAAAGACGCTTATCAACAATCCTCATGCAACATGGACTCATACCGTCGTCTGGAGACCTGGGTTGAGCAGAACGCCCTTTCTGGCGAACTTTCCCCTTTTTCCTTCTGGTCTTGCTGCTCGCGTTGCTCCCGTCTGCATCACATTCCGTCTCCATGGGTTCGTCCTCCAGCAGGATGGTGGGGATGCTCAATCTCATGGCCGGAGACGTCCGCCCCGCCTCCGCCTTCCTCCTCTTCACGAGAGGGCTGATGGAGGGAGTGGGTGATGGGGCGAGCCGGGGGGGCTTGGGTGGGTACTGGGACCCTGGTTCCCTCACAGTTAGTGGGGAGGCTCTCTTCTCATTGGGGCTCGGTGCTCTACGGTCTGCTCTGTTGTCCGTCCGTGTCTCCCTCTTTGAATCCGTTCTCAAGTCTCTGACGGGAGATGAGGATGTTTGCGACGTGGTAACCGGTGTGTCTTTGTCAGCTCCCGCAGAGTTTTGTAGAGTTTCCCTGTGTGCAAAGACAAGAAAACTGTAATATCAAGTATGAATATTCGATTTTGAGTCGTGTAAAATGAATATCATTTGTCCAAATAATGAATCTTACAAAGAAAAATAGACAAGAAACGTGATTTAAAATAAAAATAAAAATACAAACCTGTTGAGGCTTTTTCTTGTGGCTGTTGGCAATGGTTGCCCTGGTAACTGGTGAACTGGTGCCGTCTCCATGGTAACAGAGGTTTTTTCCGTGCTTCCGTGTGACGAGCCCTCCGCCGGCATCCCCCGTGAATCTGGCTGTGTCATCTCACTCTGTTCAGGGTTGTTACTTTGGTTCCCCGGGCCTTTGCCGCGCGCCTGTGGAGAAATCTGCACCCTGGCGTCCCCGGCGTCCCCGGCCGTTCCGGCCTCCAGGGCTCGCTCCCTTGCCTCCAACTTTTGAACCACTTGGGGAGGAATGGGCTCTAGTTTCCCCGTGGTGAGCCTCTCTTTCTGCGACAGCTGCTCAGTGGAATAAGCCTTCTTCAAGCTCGGTTTCCCCACGAGCTTCTTGATCCTCTGGAGCTCTTCGGCAAACTTGCTCTGGTAGCTCTGGACCCTCTGGGAGTAGCTCGTCTTGTCCTCTAAAGAAGAGGCTCGCTGCTTGAACGCCGCTCGCTTCTGCAGGATTCGGTCGTCCACTTTGCCGGGGCCTCCCGTCTTCTTTCCGCTGTCGTCCGAGTCGCAGGAAGCCGCTCGTCCTAATCTAGAACCGGATACAGATCCGACTCCTCCCGGCAGATCAACGCTCGCCCTTCGAACCTCAAAAGCAAGGACCTTGTCAAAGATCTTGGGCCCTGCACGAGCCAGTTTGGGCGTCATGATAACACTGTTGACACTTGACGCCTGCTCTGTCTTAGAAGATTGGGGATCTGAAGGTTTGGTTTTATCCGGGCCTTGGTCTGGGGTACTGATGCTGTTTTTGTGCGTACTGGGAGGTGGCTGGGGAGAAGACAGGGGGACACGGGAGGAGAGCCCCTGTGATTCGTCAGCAGTTTGAGTCCTAGAGGGGTGAGGATTGAGGGGAAATGGAGGTGTGGAGTTAGAGCTCTGGTGCAGCTGCCGGAGGCGTTGGGAGAGTAATAAAGAAGCAGATGAACGTCCATTTGTGTCATTTTGTCTTGTGTTTCTATATTCGCCAGTGAGTTCCTTGTGTTTTGTCTGTGCTCTGACAGTGTAAAATGAATTGGCAGAGAAAGGAATAAAAATAAAACAATGTCGACTACATGCTAGATTTCAAACGTTCCTCAGAACTTAACCCAACTGTGGTGAAGTGGAAGACGCCATGAGACGGTAATACTTGGAAATTCTAGGCAATGTTTGCAGCAACAAAATTGCAGATTCACGACATGAAATAAAGCTTGCTGCTTTAACTATGAATACAAAAACATGCCTAAAAAGAACCCGTGAATCACATGATCGTCAATTTGTGAGAACATTCATGCTAATATTAGCTTGGCTCAAAGCCAGCAACCCATGCATGCCACAGCAAACCTATAAAGATATGGTGTTAATCCAAAAGTGAGGGGCCGCTCTACAAAACATGCAGTGGGTAAAAAGAGTCATCACAGTTTTCAGAAGTGCTGAATAATACACATTAGCAGATTGTACCATCGTGTCCTCTCTAATGGCTTTAAGAAATATTAACAATGATGTTTTTTTTAAGACCTGTAATCATCGTTGGATAGAAACCAAACCACACTCACAGCAATACAAATCAGAGTCGAAGGAAAGTGTGACATCAAAATAAAAATGGGAAGTAACAAAGCTGTATGAAAAAAAGCTTGAATATATGAAATAAGAGTAAAAAAAAGAGTCACTCGTGTAACTTATTACATATGGAGTACATTTTTGCGAGTTGGGTCTATGTAGGGTGCAATGTCTTGTCTTATGTGTCAGTTTTCGTTGCGATTTGGGGTTTGTGGCCAGTCTTTTTTGTTTTTTAGTGGAACCCTAAAAATGAAATGCCATGTGCTATAACGGCATAGAAAATGTCCTCCCTCTGTAGAGGCTGAACATGCTCCCATAGTAGTCGCTGCCGACAGAAACACTTTCCTCCGAGCCCTGAACAGGCCGTGCCAGGTTAGCGTGAGACGCCCGGATCAGCGGTTCCACACCCAGGTGACGGACGGGGGGGGCCCCCTCGGCGGGGGCCCCACCGAGGGCTTGCCTGGCAGGGTTTGTGGGGTCCAAGTGGAGCCCCGGAGGGCGGGAGCCCAGAGCGCGGAGCTCTCGCTCCACCACAGGGTCATAGGCGCCAGGGAGGGTGGCCCTGCGATCTGAAGGGTCTGGGTTATAGTCCATCATCCCGCCTCCCTCACCTGGAGGGAGAAGAGAGAGAGAGAGAAAGGTGTTAGTGTGGGTTAGTTACACAAACAGGAGTAAAAAAACGATTCAGCAATACAAAGAGCAAGAGTCCTGAGCTGGTAGAAAATGATACTGACGTAAAGCGGAGTGCAGGAACATGCACTAAGCAGAAAAAGGGCAGGATGGATCAAGACTCTATCGATTGCTAGAAAACAGGAAATGAAACGGAACAGAGCGTGCACCACTTAAAGAGATCCTCCCCCGTCGCAAATCAGGTAATGATTGACATTTTAGTGATGAGCAAAGGAGACAGAAATGCTTTGGCAGCGCGAAAAGAAAGAGCGGTCAGCATCTTCTGTTAACGACGGAACCCTCGATGGCGTCGGGATGTAAAACGACAGACTGCAAATAGTGACTCAGCGCCACAATCAACAAACTATATCAGCTCCTCTTTACAGCAAAAAAAAACTGAATAAAAGAATCGTTGAGAGGGGCCACTGAGGAATACATTACACACTTCAAGGCCTTGACATATTGAGCTTCAAAATCCAGTTTTCTTTTCCCCGCAGAAGCTTTCATTTGTACTCGGAAGGCAGAACAGCAGAACAAGCTTTTTAGTGCCGTGTTTTGACACTAATGGATCATTTTCACAAACAATCTCGTCTCGTTTGTCCGCTGGATCCTAAACGCCGTCCTTCTGGACACAAAAACTGAATCCTCCTGCAGAAATGTTTAACAAGGCATTGGAGCTTTTGTATGCAGCTGAGGCAGCCAGAATCAGTTCCAATAGAAGAGAGCAAATGATGCATCACCTCATCCCCGCCCTCATTTGATATTCTCTTTTGCGTTTTTTTGTTTGTTGCTCGTCTCTGGAGGGACGCGACGAGGGCGTAGTCGGCCCGCCAACACGAACGCTTCGAAAGCGCAAGCACCGTGTAGAAGCGAGAGAAGAGTATAAAATGTCTTCCCGGTGGAGGGGAAGGGGTGTCAATATTTCTGATCTATATTCAGACGTCCTGTTGCCTGGCTGGGAGCGAGCAGCGAGGACACGCAGGTTCTGGGACGCCGGTCCCCCCCCCCCCAACACCACTTCAGCAAATGAGTAAAGACTCTTTCGGGAAGTCTTTTGACCCGCGTAACGCCGACAGGAACAGGCTCATTAGGTTATAACTCGGAAACGTCTTCCATTTAAACCGTCTTTACATTTGCATTTCGAGACAATTGCATTAAGAGATCACGAGTAAGTGAATCAATAGTTGGCCCCTTTCTTGTAAAAAATGAAATGAGGTCTTTAGGCTTCATCAGATTTGGCCTAAGTGTCATATTAGAACGAAAGGGTTGATGGGACACCGCGCTGAACAATGGCTGCTCCATTTTTAAATACAAGACGCATCATGACTTTGCTAAATGTTATAGAAAATCCTCACAGCTGGAAGAAGCACATGTTTAAACTAAATGTAAATGCTTTAACCTCGTTCTTCTCAGTTTTCTACGCTGCATGTCCCCCTGTGGAGCCTCGCAGTGAGATCCAGACCTGAGACAGGTTCCCTGCTGAAACTAGGGCAGCGTGTCACGCTGTTGCATCACACCAAGAGGGATTCGTGCATTCTGCCATATCAGATTTTATCCAACGCACGTTTTCGGGCCAAGCTGATAACCACCCTCTGTTAAATCTATCAAACCGCATTCTGTAGAAGTGTGTATTTGGCAGCGATGTTGAATCCCATAAATAAGGTTTGAGGAGCTACTGAATATGTATTGCGGGCTTTAGATGGAATACCTGAAGGTCCTCTCCGTCCAGCCTTGTCTTGGTGCCTCCCGGGCCCTTCTTTGGTTTCCATCTGGGGCTCTGTGGTCTCATCCTCTGTGTTCTCAGAGTCTGAAACAACGGGAAGTAGAACACAATGATGAGCGGAAGAAGGTGGGAATTCGGGAAAGAGAAAACTGAGGTGGAGGAGACGAGGAGGCTGAAAACGACAACGGAGTCTGGGTGAAAATGACATTTCACGTTTGCTTAGCGGCACAGAGTTTTGATGGCGCCTTGAAAAGAGCCGCGTAGGGGCCCCCAGAGGGGAATAAAATGGGTTGAAGCTGGAGCGTGACACGAAGCCAGCTGTGGCTCACAAAAATACACGGCTGATACACGGAGGGAGGGGTATGTATGGACGCTCTCTCCTCGGGTCTGGAGCCATTTGACTTTGGTAAGAAAACAGCAGGCTGAGCTTAGTTTCCTTCGCTTTGTTCCTCTTATTTCTATTGTCACCCTTCTAAAACACAGTGCGTCTTAACCAAAGCAGCTTTACAATTTAAAGCCTAAATATAGCACAAAATATGAAGAAAATGACAGAAAAGCGGGTATTAAAAATGACTCCAAACCAAACTAAAAATGTGTCTCGATGGCATAATTATGAGACGATTACTGTGCAACCTTTTCAAAGGACCCGTGTAAGTGAAACGGCATGAAGGGATGTTTCTGTGCAGCAGTGAAGAAAAAGACGGACGGGGTCTCGATTATATAAGGAACAAATACAGATGTAGACAAATGAAATACTACGGAGCACTGATCTCTGGAGGGAAGAAAAAACACAATGACGGGAAGTGGACGGAGAGAAAACAGAAAGCACAGAGACAGTAGAGGGTCACAGTGAACCACATCGCTGTGGGCTGAGGTCACGGCAGCGGGGTGAACGGATGAGGTCAAACAGGGACGGATGGGAAGAAGAGAGAGAGAGAGAGAGAGAGAGAGAGAAAGGTGAATCAAGACAGGCAGGTTTACCATAGCTTTGCTTTCGGCAGGAGCGGAAAACTTCACTTCCATAGTGGCAGCAAGAGAGGGCAGACGGGAGAGCACCGTTACTATGGAAACCAGCATCTCTCTCACCCACACGACCAATCCTCTTCGTACCCATTAGAGTCTAAAAAAATCAGCAGCCACACTGCTGGGTGGCTGACAGATACGTTTACTGGTTAGAGAGCTGGCGAAGGAGGACGACAACGACAACCGCAGAATAGGTTGCACCTCATTGCGCTCTCACATCGAGTCAGGTTCCTGATTAGATAATTCCAGAAGCTCCGCTTTAATGGTAGCCAGTGTAACAGAATCACCATCAACTCATTACAGGAGCGCTACTTCCTGGGAGCGGGTATGTAGATCCACCCATCTGTGTCAAATAGCTTGCACAGCGGGCGCGGGGAATCGACTCAGCTGTGTAATTATGAGGGAATATATACATATATATATATATATATATGTATATATATATATATCTCACCTTGTGTGGATTGTATTGAAATGTAAATATGATTTGGAGGGGAGTACAGCGAGCCTCTGGTTTGGCTTGATCGCGGACTGAACAAATATTATAACATAAATCATCGAGGCCACATATTATTCACTGGAGCATTTTATGCAGAGAGGCAACAGCGTGATTACAAAAAATATTGCTTTGTGGGGGTGGATGTACAACAATAAAACCCACTCTCGTTGTAAGCAGTAACAACATATGAATACAATAAAGCAATTTACATGTTCTACAACAGCAACTTTCATGTGTAAAAGCGTTATTAGAGGAATAAATCAAAGTGGAAGCAGATGCTGTCGAAGGCTTAAACACAAGAAAATAATCATAACCCTACAGATGTCTAACAGGAAACAACCGATGGAACAGAGTAGATTGGGTGTGAAGCTTATACGGACAACACACCATGGGTAAATCTGCCAAATGTCCTCGTGGAATGCCCAGTTCTCTGAAACAAGATACAAAGTACAATGTATTATTCAGCAGCAAACACAGCCAAAGATTCAGTTTATACGCAAAAACAGCACAGTGAAAACTGCAAAGGTCCCTTTTGCCCAAAAGCACCGTTGTTGTCACACCCTCAACTCTACGGAGCAGAAGGTGTGAATACTTTAAACATGCTGGATTCGTAGTAGAATTTGAAATCACCAATGTGGACGAAGAAAATGTGCACGCGTCTAGAGTTGACTGTGTGGAAACTGCACGGCAGGAGACATTAGATGTCATAATGGCATCTAGTGGTGTGTTCCTTGAGCATGAGGTCTAATTCCTGATGCGTCACAAAAATGTATTTGGTTTATTATGACAAAAGACAAAGAAAAGTTATGAAAAATGACAGCTGCTTCTTCATTCGGTTGGTCTAAATGCAGTGAATATTTTTTTCCACTTAAGCATCAGTCCAAAAAAACTTCAATAACTACATTTCTTAGTTTTTTTATCTCGTTTCGTTTGAAGACACACATCTAGACAACAGACGTCTGAAGCACCAGAGGCTGATGTGATCATATCAGGACGAAAATTCAGCCGAGAGTTGATAAATGGAGAATATTGAATCTTCGTCCCCAGCCATATCTAGAGTCACAGATGAATCCCTAAAATGATAAATATCTGACAAGCTCTCCAGGCCATTTTTCCCAGCGAGCGTCCCTGCTGATAAAGCAGTTGGTGGAACTGCTTCTTGGACAGTCTGTCAATCAGCAGCGAGCAGAGCTCCTCAGAGTGACTCACTGCTTCGCAGCAGATGGAAAGCGAAAAGTAGCGAAAGTGCGAAATTAAATGACTCATTTCACACTCATTTCCCCCCACGTTTGCTGCGCACTCAACCATTGGTTCATCTTCTTTTTTCTTCTTTTTTTGGAGTGTCAGGCAATTTGATTAACTGTTGCCTGGTGGTAACTGCTGTTTGACTCCACTGGAAGCTTCCAATGTTGTCGTGATCTCCGTTGTTATGGCCTCAAGGCAATCATATCAGCAAAAGCCAGCCGTTTGAAAAGGCTGCGTTTGGCAAACACTTCAAAAACATTCACTGGGTATCATCCAAATCCTACCAGCATTATGCTCACAGATCTGCTGCTGGAAGCGAAAGAACAGGTCTCAAGAGGGTTTGATACTGATGCAGAATTTTGAGGGGAGAGCCAAAGCGCCATCATAACTCAGCTTCATCCCGAGCTTTGCTCACTTCGTAGCCTCTCTGACTGACTGGCTGCCCCGATTCTCGTGTCTCCGCGGAGTGTAGCCTACTGACACACTTCTCATCTGCTACCAATTTGGGAAACCTGTTCTAACAATGACTTATTCATACAACAAAACTGCCACGACTTCCAAGGCGGGATGCATATTTCACAACACAAAAAAGGGGTCCAGCAGAAGTCCTAAGTGGATTGTTTTCCGTGTCAGCGTGACGGTCTTAAGAGATGATTTTCATGCACTTAGATTAATTTCTCTACCTGGCAACCGGAGATTTCCTGAGCTGACCTTCTTTGTCACGTTGTCCTGATTTGCCCTCAATTCTTTTGACAGATAACAGACAACGAAAGTGGAAAACAGGACATCCACACTTTCACTCTTTTGACTTTTCCCCCCCAGTGGTGCTCGGTTGTAAACAATATACTCCCCAGAAAATATTCCTAAAATGTTTCTTTTACCACGGTTATCTGTTACGAATCAGCACATTTGTGTCTTATTATCAGGTAAAGGGTGTGGCATGACATCCCAATATGTAAACCAATAATCTCTATAAAAAACAACCTGGATATAGCTTTACATCACAATCATAAAAAGGAGCAAACTCACCTGAAATCTCTTCTTGGACCAGATTTTCTTCATCTCTTCAAGTAGTGCGCCCCGTCAAGCGTGCGAGATTACCTGTGGCATGAGCTCACACAAACATCCCCACAAACCGAATAAGCCCAGGGTGTGGCATCACCAAAAAATAAATAAATAATGAAATAAAGATTCAAAAAACGGGATTGAGCCGCCTTTTGTGCGTGGGTGTGTTTACTCTCCGGTCTGGCAGCAAGACGGGGAGAAAGAGAGACGAGATGCAAATCAGCCGGAGCCAGGTGTCTTTGTGTCTGAGCGTGTATCCGCTGATGTGAACGGCGTCTCTCTGTGACGTAGACGTTGCCTTTCTCAGCTGGTTTGTCCAACCCCCCCCCCCCCCCCCCCCCTCTCTCTCTGCCTCGATCGAGATCACGCTCAGTGCAAGAGGAGGTGGGGGTTGGAAGTCTGAGCATAAGGGGTGTGCTGTTCTTGATTGCGGTGATGAGAGTGGTGAATAAGAGGAGGAGGAGGTGGGAAAAAAAAAATGTATAAAGAGAAAACAACTGGCTTCAACAGAGCGGCAGGAAAGAGACAGATTGAGGCAAAAGAAAAGAGTGAGAGAGAGAGAAGAAAGAGGGAGAGAGAGAGAAGAAAGAGGGAGAGAGAGAGACGTGGACAAAGGGAAGAGATGGAGAGGCGAGAGCTAGAGACGAGGCTGGTGTGGGGAAAAGATTCACGAGGGAGGAGGCAAAGCAGAGGAGAAGGAGGCATAGATGACAGGACAGAGGGGATGAAATGTCTAGATGGTAAAGAGGGGGGGGGGGGGGTTTGTGAAATATATCTCTATTTCCTCTTGAATATACAAACAAAAACAACTCCTTACTTCATTCTTACACCCTGTACCTCTCAGTCTATTCTTTGTTTTCCTCCCCACAAACCCCACAAGCTCACAGCTATGCATCTATAGTCCATGTCTAGCTTTAACCAGCGATAGGGTGAAGGTTACCCCCCGCCGAGGGCTATTTAGAGCAAGCACGTTCCCCTGATTACAGCATGATGGATGTTACTTATTCCAGGTACATAACAAGCAGCAGCCACAGCCTCAAAACAATAATCGTTTTCACTGTGGATTAATCTTGTAGTCTATTAAATGATGAATAAAATGAAGCAAAAATGCTCATTTTCTACAGACCATTGCAAAACCAAGACATACTGTGTGCCATGTACAATGTTAGACACAGTAACAGATTGTAGTTGATATATTAGCTGGTATATTTTCATCTCAATAAACCATTATTGGTATACTCCTGATATCCATTTGTATAATAAAACACTCCTTCAGGATGTCTGATTTGTGGAGAAAAACGTGACGAGAATACGAACCGCCTGCCTCCGTCTCTGAAACACACTCTGACACCCGTTGATTGTTCTTTCAGACACATCTGTGCCCCCCCCCCCCGCCCCCCCACACACACACACCACCTCCATCAAACAAACCTAAAAATAACACCAGACACCAGATCTCTTAACTAGCCACCCTGAGTCCATGTCCACATTTCAGGACAGCCCTTCTTTCCCTGACTAGCTCCGCTGAACGATGTGCTTTTTAGCGTCGTTAAAATGAGGCATGTTACTGTTTATGGCCTTGTAAACACAGAATCAATATGGGAGATTTACTCCTGCCATGAATCACGAGTTGCTCCGTGAATGATTTTAGTTCTGGTCATTATCTTGACGATAATCACCCAGCTGCATATGGTATTTTTTATTTATTCGTATCCTGAAGGCATCCCTATCTTTTTCCACCGAACACAAACATAGATGCAGTGGATTTTCACTTTGGTATTTTAACAAACCTCCCTCCATCCCGCCCTCGCCCGCCTCGCACTCCCTCCTCCATCATTGAGAGGCATTCGGTCCGGCAGAAAGCGCAGCAATCGATACCAGTGCTCTATGCACGATACGGGATACACCCCCCAAGTAACAGTTCAAAGGCAGCCGGATCAATAGGCTCATCATAACACAAGATTCCATGACCGTCACCCAATCAGAGGGCAGATACGGCCGCGAAGCTTCCATTTGCTCGGAAATATCTCTCATGGGGCAGTGTTTTTTATATGCTCACTAAAATCCACAACGACTCAGCTTCCACCAGTCTCTGGCTGGAATACCATAAAGCATCAGCCACTGAGAGAAGATAATTAGATTTTATTGGTGCGTGTCATCTATCTTACCCTGAATCTGGTTTTTGTTTGACGGCTCAGGAGGCCACATTGTCCTCTGCGCCTCTTAAACCTGCAGGATCCACAGACTATGACAGAATCCTCATCATTGAACGTGCATCAGAGATGCCCGTGCAAACAAATCACATGCATCTCATTTCAAGAGGCGCATTTAAAAACGGCTCCGTTGAAGCAATTTGGCTCCTGCGATCTCAAAACAGATGGAGAAATAATGAACACTGAATGAGCGTTCAGAACATTTTGGACAGGTGAAATTCGGAGCGCGCTGTGGTTTAATTATCTTAAAACAACAATAATAGAGTAAGCAGACTTCACGGAAACCCATCGATTTTGTGACAGAGGCTGCTTTCTGTGGAGCCGCCTTGATGGATGCCTTCCAGGCATGCAGCTTTATCAGCAGCAAGCTCTGGCAGAATCTCTCCGCAACGGAGAACAGATCCTGCTGCTGTTACATCACACTGTGACCAATCTGTTCCTCACATCCCCACCAGACCTTCCATATCATGCACGTCCACTGCTTAGAACGACAACAATTAGAGTTTCTTGATTCACTTTGTCTCTCCTGATTGAAACCCACGGCTGCACTGTATGTGAAGAACATGAGAAACCATTTCACGGACGCATTTGAAGTTGAGATCCTGCAGACTTTCGTCGTCCTAGACTTACGCCTTAGGCCATTCGTCTGAACAAAGGAGAAAAAACGGCCGTATAGCCGATGCTTCTTTATTTGCCCCCCAAAACCCGTCAGAGGCAAATGTGGCCAATGTTGACAGACGCACTTGCAACCCGATCCTACCACCTAATCCTCACCGAATCCCTGAGGGTTCCTGTGAATGACTGTGCACCAGCGGGATGGAACACAAACACACTTTTTTGCCAGACCAAACACCAGGGAAGCAGCGCTGGCTTTACCCTCTCACGTGTTGCCTCAGCTGCCCCATGAGAACGGACAACCTAATGAATTGTAATACGCTTAATCCACTTCAACACAACATTTAGAGAATGTGAAATCATCAAGCAGCTATAGAGTGTTTCTGCTCCAGGATGCCAATTGGAAGACGGACGGGGTCGGTAAGAAATGGTGAGAGCAGGAATGCCGCGCTACGTGTCATCTATAGCAGACATTGACCGTTGGTTCAACTGCAACACATTTGCAGATATAAAACGATTAAATATCTCATTTATAGCCTTTGGAATTGCAAGCTTAACTACCAGTTTGCTTAATTTAAAAGTCCCAATTTGTACCGGCCCAGATACATACATTTACATACATATTATTATTATTATTGCAAACTCTCAGATTTAGCGATTAGTCTCATGATAGTCCATGTATTTATACACCTGTAAATTAGTTTGGGGAGTCTCATTTCAAATCTAGTTATCTGGACTTCGGGGGTGGGACGACTCCTTTGTTTACATTTGATCACGTGAAGGGGCCTCTAAGGGGATTTCTGTGGTTTCCTCCTTAAATGTTTGAGAGAAAACAACAGATAACTTGAGTGTTTATGGGCAGAAATATACCTTAAAGTATTATCCCCGTATAGCTGGGGCTTTGCTGAGCAGGACAAGACGTAGAAGACACACACACACACACACACACACACACACACACTGACTCCAATTAAGCAGCAGCCTCAAGTGCATGACCTTGTTTTCATTTCCATTACAGCTGTTCCACTTAGTCGAGTATGCATTTGATAAGTTCCCTTGCCGCGGTGTGATCCTTCTCTTACTGCTATCGTAGTACATGTTTTGTATTGATGCCGGCTCCCACTCACCTCTCTGCTTCTTGCTTCTCGGCCCACGCACACCTTCCCCAGCATTCCTCAAAGCTCTCCGTGCATCAAGCAGCTCCTTCCGCAACATCGCTCTTCCTCTGTATTTTCCTTTAAAAAAAAAGCGACGAGCTGGCTACTTCTGCCCCAAAGATCTTCTCCTCTGTGTACAAGACTTCCAACGGGGCCTTTCCATTGAGACGCACCACTTTCAACAAGGGAACGTTCTCAACGTGACTCCAACAGGCCTATTTTCTCCCAGTTTCGTCTCCTCTTAATATCTTTAAAATGGCTTCCCCTGCAGCATGAAATGAGAAATTGGCCGGGCACGGAGGTGCCGTCTTAAGATGGCTGCTGGACCCTTTAAACGTTATCTTCCTGAGCCCATGGTCTGTCTTTTTTGCCCTCTCCCTGTCTTCCCCCAGTCCTCCCTAACTTTGACTGCAGTCTATTTCCAGTCCTGCACAGTACAACCCCTCCAGTTGTAGTGTACTTTCCCTTTGCACCCCCTTTCAGAGAGCCTGCCCCCGCAGCCGGAGCAGGAGATTAAACACACCAACCTTTGATGTCCTCTGTGGGTCACTCTGCTTGGACGACAGGGAGTTTTGAATCTCGAGTACAATGCAGACATCTTGTTATACACCATTAAGGACAGGCTACAACGGCACATACATTATGGGACAATGGCACAGGGAGACCAGTCAAAGAGAGGTGCCTTGAATGAGGTAACGGTTTGTAATGTCTACCCAAGCAGAGAAGGAAGACAATCACACAGCGGATACAGCTGATAAAGCCGCCGTTCTTATTCATTAAACTATGAGAACTGATTGCCCTCTCTGTCAACACGTCACTACTTTATAGACAGATGATGCAACACAATAAAAAATACATATATTTAAAAATCAGGATATAGAGCTTGGCCTCTGCTTCTGCGAGTTTAACTTTTCTTTTTAATGTTTCTCCAATACGCCAGGATCAAATTGCTTTATGAAAAGAAACGTTGGCTTGACTGTGCAACTTTAAGTGCTTTAGATTAAAGTCTAGTGCAACACAGTCTCTGTGACCGCAGGGACTCAGAAACCTTAATCTAGCTTATCAGACAGTTATCATTACATCTGTAAAAATCACCTGCCAAGCATACTCATACCTGGTGAACACATCCTCTCCTGTTTGCCCACCTTCCCCTCCTTCATCCTTCACCTTTACACCGCATCCCTTACTCCCTACATTCATCCTTGCATCATCAACACATCTTTTTATTCTCTCAGCCATCTCTTATGGGAACGGGTGACAGAACACCTAAATCCGGTCCCATACACCGACTCCCTCACGACACGTGTCTAGAGCAGCTCAACCCAACAACGTCCTCCTCCTACTTTCTCAAATCCATCCATCCTCGACCTCCAACACTTCCCTAACACAATGAAACTGCTAATCACACTGTTGTGATGTGATGTCAGCGACACAAAACAAAGGTCTGAAATGATTCAATTGCCTTAGGGATGTGTTTCCCACCTGTTTGGGCATGTGACCCCCTAAAATGAAAAGGATGCATATTACATCTACGGGTTTCTGAAAACTGCCCGGCTGCTTTTTTCTGCTCTCCTTTCTTGTTATGTTGTCCAGACCCACAGGCTGGAAACCACTGCTTTAAGAAGGTTCAACAAAGATCTCTCGGATATTATCTTATGAGTCTGGGACATTCATGGCCCCGCGTCACAATATGACAATAATCTGCTTTAGCTTAAAATACTTTGCTTCTTCCTCAGAGCTTGCATGAAGCTTACCCGGCCCTCAGATGCCTGACGGTAGGTTAATCAAAAGCTATACACCAGAGGGTGACGTCAGTAAAGTGGTCTAGACTTGTGACACGGCACTACTGTGGCTTCTGGTTGGTCTGATCGCTCAGGGTGATATCTTAAAGTGACAGACCTGACTGTCTGTCTGGCTAATTCAGTGATGCTTAAAACCTAACAGACACCCACACAAATACACAATCGCCCCCCCCCCCCGCCGCAGCACACCCACCCAGTCTCTCTTTCATCACCCTGGCCGTGATTGAGAGTGACAGCGCCGCGTCTTGACCGTGGCGATGCTATAATTATCTGTGATGTCTGCTGGTGCAACCGGAGACGGGGCCGGCGGCATCCACACATCACTGGAGCACGAGCCCTCCGGCCAGCACGGCACATACCAGGCCATAAATAACCACAAGGAGAGAGAGAGAGAGAGAGAGAGAGAGAGAGAGAGAGAGAGAGGAGGGGAGATGTGGGAGGGAGGCAGAGGTCAGAGAGATAGTAAGACAGACAACTCACAGGTCTATTCAATGCATAAGACTGAAAATTAAATATTTAAGTTCCGCAGCTATGCAAGGTCTGACTGCAGAAGTCTTATATATTTTTTATTGTTCCAGGATTTTCATGGGCAAGAGGAGGAGGTTTTTGTTTGTAGGTCAAGTCTTTGGAGGATGAAGTCTCCAGTAGGTTTACATGCAGCTCTGGACACACAGAGAAAGAAAGTAACACCAGACCAAAAAAGGGATTAAGAAAGAAACACGTGCGATCTGTGCCGTCTTTTAGCGTTAAATAAATCTAATTCATAACTTCAATCAAGCTGAAGTTCACACAGAGAGAGAGAGAGAGACAAAAGAAGAGACAAAGAGCAGGAATAGGTGATGAGGAACAGAGAGGTCAAACAGTAGAAACTAACGGCGGATTGTCGTGAGAAGATCAAAACTAGGAGAGCGAGACGGAGAGGTGCTGAGTGATGTGCCAGCTGAACAATGTGTGCCAGCTCATAGTGTGAGAGCTGGTGACATGTGAGCTCAACTGTCAACTTTCTCCACAGGCCAAGGCAACGAGAACACGATCGAATCCAGCCGGCAAAACCAGGACCGTTTAATTCCGTAATCTACGCACGGGAATCCGTCATTGAAATGTGATGCTGCATACTGGCCAGGAGTACTTATACCAACAACTGTGACGCTAATATCCTTGTAAATGCATTTGACGAGCCAGCTCTTAAAATATTTTCTGTTTATTAGGCCCTTCACAAAATCACCACCCAATTGAATCGGAGGTTTGGATAGACTTCACTGTAACACAATGCAACTGCATCGTATCAGTAGAAGATTATTCCTGCTGTCTTCAGTGACTCAAACATGTTTCAGAGACAGACACGCATATCACAAGAATAGAGTCAGATCCACCGCAAAGACACTGATACACTGAAACTATGAGAAATATGTCTATGTGAGACATACGGGGCTGTGGCATATGATTATGCTACAGCTAGTTACTGGGGCACAGAGGAGCTTCACCGACAATCCATTCAAATCCATCAGTGCTACAGACACTACAGCATTTCCAGACGGGTCTCTGCTTGTTATCTCTAGATGAACTGAATCGGCCACAGTGCCATCTACCTGGTAGCCTAATTTAATTATAAATAATCATATTTGCAGCATATTCAATTATTTTTTAACCTAATTATTTTATGATTAAATGATAACAACAGACTCTAAGCATATAAATTAGCCTTGTGAAGCACGGACCCGTTTCTCCCTGTTTTTAGAGAGGCTTATGGGACGTTCCCATATTTCCTGGCTTAAATTAGATACAACATATCATAGTAGGAATGTTTTTACCAGCGGCACAAATCCAAACTTCCTCAGCTCAGTAAACACAACAAACAACAACCAAAGAGTCAGACTCTCCTCCTCTGGAATGAAATTAAAATGTCTGAAAGAAAAGTCTCAGTTGCGTGTGATTACCTTCACCGAGGTCCATAATGGCCAAGACAGCACTGCAGCTTGCTTCTCCCAGCTCATTGGTCGCCACGCAAGTATACAAGCCTGCGTCGCTCACGCGGCAGTCCCGAATCCACAGCCCGCCTGAGTCCTGGGCTTCAGATGGAGGGAGTGGCTCATCGTTGTGGTACCACGTCAGCAAAGGTTTGGGAGATCCTGCTACCGACACCCGCAGTCGGATATCACAACTTGTTCCGACTGCTGCTTTACGGAGTTTGCGGGTGAAAACTGGCGGCGTTGGTTCATCTGGAGAAACCTGGTCCTTGGTGACTTTGGGCCTCTTGAGGCTGGGACTGGATCCGGGGCCTTCTGCCATCTTGATTTCTGTCAGACTTCTGTATGGGCTTTTTATCTGGTAATTGATTGGGTTGTCGAGATCAGCAGGCAGTTATTGAAGGCCTCTTCTAAAAGACTCCATGGCCTCCGATGTCTCACGGGGAGTGCAGAGGATGTTTGACCCGGTCTGTTGCACTGGGGACTGTAATGACCAGAGCACATCCATGAGAATGACATCGCAGTAATGTTTAGATACGGCGTTTGCTGGTGAATGTGCAAACAACACATATTTGTTCATGCTTAATAAAACAAGACATTCTACGTAAGGGTTGAGACGCCAACTCTAAGTAAGTGGCATTACGCCGGTATCACAGCTTTGGCTTTGTGACAACAAATGTTTAACCCCATGTTTGTTGGCTTTGGTTTTAGGACTTCCTGCAATTATAATCATTCTTTGAGTAATATTTAGGGGGGAAATATGTTATAATTATTCAAAATGGCTGATCAAAGCAAACATCAGCATTTGGATTTGCTGCATATGCTAATTTATGATGTCCCGCTAATATGCTGATCCAACAGAGTTGCTTAAAATAGACTTTACCCGATAATGGAAAGAAATGCATCTTACCTCACTTTTGCCATCAAAGACGAAAGGAATCCCTTTGGACATCCCCGCAAAGTCCAAGTTAAGGTAACAAGATCCATGGAGCGAAATATTTCATCTCAAATCATTTGCTAAAGCCCGCGTCTCTACGTGTCCTTTAGCGAGCTCGGGCTGGAGGTGTAAGTCCACCCGAGATCATGTAGCATTAGCAGCCGCTGCCATGGTCCCTTTCAACAGCTTTAACACTGCTGAAGACTGCTGAGACCCTTCTTCTTAAAGGTCATCCACTCAGGCCTTCTGCTCTAGTGTCTTTTCAGTCACTACATTTGAGTACTTCAAAAAAAAACTTTTTGGTACTTACAGCAGCTCATGTTATATCTCTCTCTCTGCCATCTCACTGCTTCAACTCCCTCAGGTTGGGAATGACAGCTGCACCACCACGGATAGGTCACATTTCTTGGGCTGCCATCTATGACCTACACACACACACACACACACACACACAAGCTCCCTTTAGATAATGTTATCAACCAATGTGTGTGTGTGTGTGAGTGAGGACATTTTGGCCGGTCCTCACTTCGGGACAGACCTTTAAAGGCCTGTTTGAGGGTCCACACTTGGTTTTAAGGTTCAGGTTAGGCATTCTGTATTTTGATGGTTACGGTAAAGGATTAATTACGTCATTGAGTGTCCTCACAAAGATAGAAGTACAAGGTTGTGTGTGTGTGTGTGTGTGTGTGACAGGCAAAGACAGCATGTGTGTGACAGTTGGAGTTGCTATAAAAAGAAAGTCTAAGAATAAAGACAGGACAGTGATATAACAATATGTAAGTAGTTGGAATATTTGCAGTAGTCACAATACAATATGTTTAATAGATTTATTGAGTTCATTTGTAGCGTTCTTGCTGATTCTTTTTGCATGTGTCATATTTATGCATTTTCCCCCTGTCTACACATGCTTTCACTTCATGATTTTAACAGTTTTTACAAGGACAGTGTTCCTTAACTTCTTTGTCAGGTGATGTGTCGGTTCACTTTTCCACTGTGATCTTTAGCTTCCATCTTCACCTTTTTCACTGCGGAGTCAGTTTGACATGCTGGATACATCCTTCACACATATATTGTAGACCCTTCAGCCTCCTCCTCTCTGAAATCCCTTCTTTGCTTTCTCAAACAACAGATATGTATTCAGGGAGTGCACTTTGTGCTCGATGGTAGCTCTGACAGCTTGACAGAGCTGCAGTGAGGGACGAGGCTTAGCGAAGGGTGAATTGTGGGTATTTGCTTATGCCTGTATTCCCAGCTTCCCAAAGGCATAATGTGTTCAAACTCGTCTTTTAACAAGCTGTTGTGCCCTGAGGTGTGCGAACACTGAGCAAATACAAAGACTGCCATCCTAAATACACTGACCTTCACTGTATAGCCAGACAGAGTTTATACCTGTCATTTATCTCTATATTACACTCAGCAGTCACCTTTGACACGCTCTTTTCCTCAGTGTGTGTGTGTGTGTGTAAGCGAGCACAAGGTATGAGAGGGATTGATACAGTTGGCCTAAAGTGAGCCGGCCGGTACCTTTTGGTAATGCAATTGAGCCTCAAACACAGACTGGCAAACCATAGCGTAGCATCGGCCAACTACCTGGTCCTGCTCTAGAGACTCTCATGCAATAGTTTCAGTTGTTCCCGTTACCTGGAGAGGTCGGAAGGAAATAGACGTTTCTACGTGGTGAAGCATTTCCATGTTGTGTCTACCACTGGTGAAATAACAGAAAACATGGAATATCATCAATGACAATGTTAAGATTTAGTAAAAAAAAAAAAAAAGCCTAAGACAGTCCTAACAAGAGTGCACATTTTAAGAAGGGTGTACGGTGTGTTTTTTAAGGTTTGTGATGACATTTTAGTGGGTTTATCATTCAAGTCAAGGGTTTATCATTCTGGTGACTGGTGACACAAACACATGTACTGGGCACGGTTTTGCAAACAGTTGAGGCCTTAATAATGTGTCATGTGATGCCTGAGCATGTTTTCGTGTAACTTTTAGGTGATTTGCTTCTCACAACAGCGTCCCAGAAAGGAGTTCATCAATTCACCATTGGTTTCATCCAAACACATAAAAAACACAATGTGATGGAATGAATTATTAAGAGTGAAGCTCAGACCCATTTACTCATTATACTGCAAAAATGACCCTGTACTCAAACAAATAGGATAAGGCTTTAACCACATAATCATGTTCTGTCAAAATGCAGGTAAAATAGAAGAAATATTTTGTCTGTAATGTGTTTTGGCCAAAACTGTCATGAAACACACATCTGGTGATGTAACGTTAGTACTTTATCGCCCTCTTGTGGTAAACACAGTAAATTGTAAGATATTCTTCTACAATCTATTTGTAGGCATTCGGTATAGCCCTCGTAAATAAACAGGTCCGTCTGTGGCATTATATGCCTTCTGAAGCAAAACATTTGATTAAAAGCAAACAAAATTTTGCTCATGCATCAGACTATGGAAACAAAAATGGTTAAGCTACAGAGTTTGTTTTACAGCCTGTAAACTAAGAGCTCATCCACAGGTGGCGTTGATTACCTGACAATAACACCAGCAGAAACTAGAACAAAGTGGATATAACACGCCATATTCCTTCTCACAATAATCTACAATACTCGACTCCAATCATTCGGTTACATTTGACCGACGTGTCGTTTATTTATTCGTCCCAAAAAGCCAACTTACCAACTGTACAGACGTTAGCGTAACTCAGCTGTAAGCTAGCTAGCAACGCACGCGACCATGTTTGTGTTTGTTGTCTTCCGGTCTGCTCGCTCTCGGCGGAAAGGGGGTCACTGAGTTTCTTCCGTCGTCAAGTGTCATTGGCGAATTTTCAGAAATCTATAATTTAGGAGCAGTGGGACACGTATTGCGTATATTGTGTTTTAGCAAGTTGTGTCAATACAAACTCACCTGGAAGAAAACATGAATTATTTTTGTCGTATTTAGAATATGAGGTAGAAGAGCACTTCAGCTTCTTGTGGCCAAAATGAGTATTACAACAAGAACATCAATTTAACTTCCAAAAAATATTTTTTTCAAAGATTAAAAAAAGAACCAGACTCAGAAATCCCAAATTTTTTGGTTTCTGTAGCTTAAAAAATGTAGAAGAAGAAAGGGGCCAAGAAACGTACGGAAGAAATAGTGGAATAAAGATTTGAAGAATGCTAAATCAGCATTCCAACAATAATAGTGAAGCCTGCAGGATTATAGTCAGTGTGCTTTTGCACGGGCAGTTGTCCTGCCTTTGTGCTACAAAGCCACACTGAATAAAGCATCAGAGGATGCTCAGTCCTCGCATCATTTTTCCTCCTCCAAGAAAATGGTGCAAGCTTCCTGTTCTGATGAATACCATCAAATGCAATTGGTTGGTTCAAAACAAAGCGTCTGTGAACATCTGGTCTTCTTTGGCCTGTTAAATAGCTGATTAAATGTTCTAGTGCAGAAACACACCTTATGAAAAAACGTTTCTCTGAGACAGATTCAAGGCCGGTCAGATAAAGAGGGCCCACGGAGGCGTCCCTCACAGTAGACAAAGACTTTTTGTTGAGTGGGAAAACAGGTGTGTGTTAGATATGGCCACTATAATGAAGTTAAAGTGTGCATAATATAACACTTCTGCAATACAGGTCACAGATGAATGTTTTCAGCATCTTGAGAAGGTAATGCAGCTCAAACTCAAATAGATGTTTTTATTATGACTGTGAAACATTTATTATCCACCTACTGCAGATGATAATACAAACAGAAAATATGTCATTTTATTAGACTAATATGATCAGGATTATTTATGTCAACGCAACATAACTCCTGAAGACTTGACACTCTGCAGTACAGTGTGAAGAACCTTTCTAATACCATCCGTCTATGCTTTATATTACACAATAAAACACAGACAAATTCCCTCAATACTGTGTGAAACAGCCACCAAAACAGATAATGCAACTTCCCAATCGTCAAGGCCGTCCTTTGCTATCTTCCACTTATGTGTTGGAAACAAAACGCTTTTGCTTGCAGACTTCACTCAGACTCGCTCGCTGCGGAGCCAAACAAATATGTGTGAGAATTAGGAAAGTCACAGACCAGGATCAGTTTTCTGGAGCTAATTGCATCTCCATCTTCATAGAAAGGCTGTGCATCACTGGAAAATCGCCAGACTTCCATTTTGTTGTTACACCTGGGAGGGTATTTTCGCGCCCAACAGTGTCAAGTAGTTGCGTGCAGTGCAGCCATGGTGTCCTGTGCTCTCTTCGTCCTGGGCCCTCTGTGGATCCACATTCTGACACAAGCCTGCAGGGGGGAGGAGCTGCCCCGGGAAGCTGTGTTGTCCTGGTTCAGAGAGCGGGTCCTGGAGGGCCTCGGGCTGGAGGAGCCCCCTCTGACCACGGTCCAGGGTCCTGATAGGGACACGGCACAGCAAGAAGCGAGGCATCCACCCTGGAGGGCCCCCAGGACAAGCAGGACAGCGTGGGTCAACCGTCAAACCAGTCCGACCCAGGAAACATCTGAAATCATTCTCTTCCCCAGTTCGGGTGAGAAGCTTTGCTGTCTTTTACCCAAATAACAGCTAAAATACTCTTTCCAGTTTAACGCCAAATCATCACGGACGACGTGTGTTTTTGTCCTGTTATAGAAATTATTTTGTTTTCTGTAATTACATTCCCATGGTAGAACATGTTTTATCTGCACAATAAAACTGCCCTGATCATGTCAAAATAAATCGTTTTGTTCTAATGGGGTACTTGAGCACAAGACTAGACTAAAAGGGAACCAAAGTGCTTGCATAAAGAGGTCTGTTCCTCCTTTCAAACTACACTGCCTGGGCTATATTTTCCATATAGTCACTGCATATCTTAATGTTGAAATCACACTATTTCATACGGCAGTAAACTCACTACATGCATGAAAAGGCTTTTACTTAAAGTCCCTGTGTGTAGATTAGAGCAGTTCATTTAACACCAGGCCATAAAGCGGTGTTCCACTGCCCCCTCTGGTTCAAAGTTTGAAGTCTGTTTTGGAGCTAAGTTATTGAGTGTGTTGATCTGAGAGAGTACGTAGACACAGAAGCCTCCTCCAGACAACAGCAGGTCAATGAGGATGAAGCCTCAAATTCCCCCGTTACAAAGCAATACACTTCACTGACTGCTTTCTTATCTCACTTTGGCAGACTCATCCTGTGCCACATCTGACTCAGCTCTTGGAGAAACCACAAACAGCCACTTCACGTATTACTTCCAGCCCTCCATGAACAACCTGGAGATGCTGGTCACATCTGCCCACTTCTGGTTCTATGCAGGCGAAGGAGCCAACTCCTCCGCCCAGCTGTTCATTCTAACTTCAGCGCAGCAGCTTCTTCGGGCGGCAGAGGCTCCACCGAAGACGAGCTCAGACGGATGGACCACCTACCACCTGGATCAAAAGCCGCTGGCCTCTGTGGCTGAGGGCCCTTTTCTGCTCCAGGTCCGCTGTCCGGCCTGTCGATGCCACACCGACGAACCGGACAAGACGCCCTTTCTTCACCTCCACGCTCAGCCTCGTGGTCCTGTCCGCTCACCCCGCCACGCACCAGTAACCATCCCCTGGTCTCCCTCCGCTCTCGACCTGCTCCAGCGGCCCTCTCAGGAGAGACCTCGGCACAGCGACTGCCTCAGGGCAGAGATCGAAATCAGCTTCGATGAACTGGGCTGGGGCAGCTGGATCGTCCACCCAAAGCTGCTGACCTTCTACTACTGTAATGGGAACTGCTCAGCCTGGGATCGAACCACCGCCATGCTGGGCATCACACAGTGCTGCGCTCCGGTGCCAGGGACCATGAAGTCCCTGAGGATCACCACAACATCTGACGGCGGGTACTCGTTCATGTACGAGACCTTGCCCAACATTATACCTGAAGAGTGTACTTGTATCTGAAAGCTTAAAGGGCCAGTACAACCAAACAAAAAGGACATTTGTTTAGGTTTCTGCCATCCAGCCAAGCAAACATTTCTGAACAGCCCCTTTAAAGCTGTGCATGCCACTTGTCTTATTAATCATACTCTAAAAGTTTACTTTTTTTTTTAGCTACAATCTGAAAGTAAAAAACTGTAAGACCAGCATTTTATTGCTTTTCATTGTTGCGATTCTGACCTTTAGAGGGCAGTCTATGTCTACTTTTACACTGCTTCACTTCAATACCTTCACATTGTCTGACTTCTGTTGATGTACAATATTAAAGCATTGATTTAAACACGGAACTCAATTGTGTTCTGTAAAATACCACAAATAAATTCAAGGTTTCATATTTTTTTCGTCCCATTTACACCAAAAAAAACATAAGAGCAGCAACTTCACCACAGAGAGAGTCGAGTCCAAAGCATAACGTTCAAATATATTTATTTACTCTGAAGACAAAATAATCTCTACAAGTTACAAAAACTACAAAACATACAATAGAAAAAAAAATAAATGTATTAACCATTGACGAAACATCATATTCAAAATGGAATGTCGTACCTTGCCACAAGTAGCAAAACTCATAGTGAGATGATTACAAAAATACAGTATCAAACCGCTCTTTGGCAATGTTTCATTATTTCAGCCAAAGATCATAAAACCAGGCTATGAAAAAGTGTGAACTCTGTATGAACACTGAAAGCTATTGATCAGAAGCCTCACCATGAATTTGAGATTATACGTGTTTACATGGTGACGGGCTGTGTGTGCGTCAGCAGCCAACTGTCATCCTTTCCTCAGCTGGGTTGGTTTTTTTTTTTTTTTTTTTTTTTCCAGGACACATGAAAGCATCCATGTTTCAGCACAACGGAGGAGGGCCGGTGGTGCACGTCAAAGGGTGGAAAATGTGTCTCACCAAAGAAGAATGCCAATTTCAAAAAGACAAGGATGGAATTTCACTGTTGACGGTAGAGCAGGAGACAGATGTTTCCAGCCGGTTAGCAAAAAAAAAAAAAAACGCAAAATGTGAAATTATTCTTTCAATTTCTGCAAAGATGAACATTGTGATGAATCATTTTTATTAGTACACGATTTAGGGGAGGGATATACTAACATCCACGGGCCTACTTTTTAGAATTCGGTGGCATTAGTGATGCCGAAAGTAAATATTCTGGAGCTTTGGACATGAAATAGTAAAACAATAAAATATATGGAGTGCTTTAAATGAATTGATTGTACAAAAAAAAAAAAAAAACATGATTCTTGAATGAAATTCCTTGGAACATTTCCTGTCGATAAAGAATTCAAGCATTTCCCAGGTAAACATTTTTTGGCCGATTCGAGCAAACACGACAGGCTTCAAAATTCTGTCAATTATTTCGGAAATGGTGTGGCATGTGGATAAGAAACACCAATAATCCCCAACATCAAATCTGTTTAAATTAAACACGACTCATCCAGCGCAGGTTACGCCGCCCTCGTTTGCAAAGGAACGCTGCTGCACACTCTTCCAGAAAACACATTTACCAGATTCTCTCAGAGGCCGACGAGCCTCGACAAAGAGAGACGTTAACGGTCGGCGACGTTGTATGAAACAAGAGAGCCTCTCTTTTGAGACGAAGACAACAAAAGTAGACTTGGCCAGGAGGAGTTTTTAAGCTTTCGATAATCCTTTCAAGGTCTGAAATGGACCAGGATTACTGAATGGCCACAAAAACGCAGAGTGGGTGTAGACAATGTTTTCAGCCGAAGGCACAGTCGAGGTTTGGACGCAGGTCAACAAGCAGAAACTGGAGATGTGGCAGGCTTTCAAGTTTAGAGTCGTGGAGATGAACCAATTTTCACAATATAAATGGTAGGTCAGCATTCTTTCTTTCTTTCTCTCTTTTTTCTTTTCTGACTCACCTCTAATACTGAAAGGCATATTTCTCTCATCTACACACACACAAACACACACGCGCGCATATGTACACACACGCTTTGGTCTCCCTCAGTGGTCTGACTGCACTCCCATGTGGGGTGTAAGGCCGGTAGGAATGGAAGAACAGACGTTTGAGGCAGGAGGCAGGCTCAGGCATGTATTCCTAGGAGGAGGAGGAGGAGACATGACAGACAAATATTTAGCATGTTTGTTCACTTAAAACCAACACCATGATGGGTAACATGGCGTCTCGCTGACCTGAGGTCAGGCCTCATGGAGATAAATCAGAGGTATGTTGACAATAGAGCTGAAACAATAAGACAAAATTACCTTTTAAACACATTTTTAGAAATAAACTTAAATGAAACTACTTGTATAAGCGTGCTCATTACCTTTCTCGCTTGCCTCCCCCTGCTTTTCCTGGGCAAAGTTGAGGCGGTTCTGCTCGACGGCCGTCTGTGCAGCCGTGTTGCCCTCGGGGCTGCTGCTTCGTGAAGGGATTCCTTCATCTGCCTGGTAGGCCAGGTCCAGTTGCTGCTGGGCCAGCTTCAGGTGCCTCCTCAACCGCTCCAGCTCCCTGGACGACGGCAACTCGTCCCCGAAACTCTCCCGCCCGGAGTCGCCTATTGGCGAGTCCCTCAGCTCTCCCTTCAGCTTCTCCTTCTTCATGGTGGCGTGGTATCCTGGCGGAGCGGTGGCCATGGCACGCGAGGAGGATGGAAGAGGGGTGCGAGGGCCGAGCATGGCCCGCTTGCGGAAGGTGTCTCGGACGCCACCGATCCCCAAGTGGATGATTTCCAAGATCGTGAGGAGCAGGCAGAGGAAAGACACGACGTACATCACCAGCAGGAAGATGGTCTTCTCCGTGGGGCGCGACACAAAGCAGTCCACGGTGTGCGGGCACGGCGAGCGAGTGCAGACGTAGGAGGGTATCACCTCAAAGCCGTAGAGGACGTACTGGCCGAAGAGGAAGGCGACCTCGAAGGAGGAGCGCCAAAACAGCTGGCACACGTAGACCTTCATCAGGCCGTCACGCATGATCCGCCGACGGCCGTCATGCTTTCTCTCTGAGCCTTGGAAACAAAAGGAGACACTGGTTGGAATCTGAAGCGGTTAGCATCCAAAGAAAGAAAAGCCTATTAGACAGAAAATTGGAAGTGCTTGCGACTGCTGCTCAGATCTCCGGCGTACTTTTTTCCTCCTTGTCGGGTTTCTCTTGTTCGATCTCTTCAGCGATCATGGGGTCTTCCTCTCCGTTGTCTTCAACCTCCTCGTAGTCTCGAGCTGCCCCACGCGTGATGATGGGCATCCTCTTCTTCTGGTTCCGGACGGGCCGGTACTCGCTGTCGTCCATGCGGCCGATCCTGTGCATGGCGAAGCCCAGGTACATAATGGTGGGGGTGGTGATTATGATCACCTGGACACAAAGGAGACGCGATATTGTTGAAATCACGACTGCAGATACATTCACAGCTAATGGGGAGCGTTTATCGAAACGTGACGTGCGGCTCACCTGAAAGATCCAGAATCGGACATGCGAGAGCGGAGCAAACGCGTCGTAGCACACGTTCTCACACCCGGGCTGCAGCGTGTTGCAGACAAATTTACTCTGTTCATCGTAGTAGATGGTTTCCCCGCCGACGGCTGTCAGCACGATGCGGAAGATGATGAGCACAGTCAGCCAGATCTTCCCCACGAAGGTGGAGTGGTTGGAGATCTCATCCAGCAGACGAGTGAGGAAGCTCCAACTCATGGTGCCAAGATGACCGGGGAGCTAAACGAGCTCTGGGTGAAAAGAAAAACACAGATGTCATGAGCAATTAAATACTTTTACTCTCGTTTCATTTTCCTTTTTGATGTCAATGAGCCACCTAATGCAGCGACTTATTATTGCATTGTAAACATATGGTTTTACTTTCACTTCCACTGCGAAAACTGACCAGAAAAGCAACTATAAGCCGCATTTAGTCAGTTCACACGGCCACAGTTTGATATTAAAGTTGGAACAAATCACATTTTTCTCAACTATTTTGTTGGTCATTTCTGCCATTTCTTAAATTCATAATTTCCGGCCTCTCAAATGTGAATATTTGCTGCGTTTTTAAGTTTCCTGAGATGTTAAATGACAAATAATTAATCACTACTTCCTGATTATTTTATTGACCAACTGATTCATTCAGAAAATAAGCGGTTAGATATTCGACAATGAAAAAAAAAGTCTTTAGTCAAATAAAAAACACTGAGACATTACTCAAATGCTCTCCACTGGATTAATAGGAAGTGTACACATGCATCAGGCTGGTTTACACTTCCACACAATGATTAAAGAATGAAAGTGCAGAGACAGCCATGCAAGGTAATCCTCAACCACAGGCCTGAGAAATAAACACAGCCACATGCTTTGTTGTAATCAGACACAGATCTCTCAAGACATGCAGGTATTGATGCGGAAACTACACAACAAACTCAGAATCAGTCCCGTTGGTCCTGGTAGCGGTTTTGGTAAACCTACATTCTTACAGCACCCTGACCGGCTCAGCCTGAGCTGCTTAATCAAACATCAAAGTGTTGGCTGGCGAGTCGCAGCTCGCCGCGAGGAGACCTGCTGTGGCTTTGGACCGCAGGACTTATGACACTAAAGCAGCGCATGTGGTTAGGAATTTATTTCCTTCCACATTGCAAAAAGGTTATCCCTTTAAATTCTGTGAAAAGCACAGTTTGATACACCAACAGGACCTTGGCATGAAGAAAAGAACTGAGCAGGTGCTTTGTCCGGTCAGTAAACATTTCAAGTGATTACTTCTTTAACTTACCAAGTTCTGCAGGTTAATTAGAAACAAAATCTGGACATTTAAACCGATATCAACTCCAAAATAACTATTCAATGACACTAAACGCTAATAGAGCTAAACGAACTCTTTGCACCTACTTTCTGCACTCTACTTTAAAAAAAAGAACAGGGTGTAGTTAAGAAAATAACCAGCATTTCATGACTCATTGGAACAAGGCTGTGGACATTACAAGCATCCGTAGGCACGTCTCCTCGGATCAGTGCACCAGAGTCAGGCCCTCACTCGCCACGTTACTCATCCATTCCTACGCCAAAGCTTTGGCACCTTCGTGCTTCAGACTAGGTGAGGCTGACTTGCCCGAGCCTGACCAGAAAAATACTCCACCAAAAAACAGAAAAACAGAACTTCAATGTTAAAAATACTCTCCGGCTACACCAAAGCTATGAAAACATGTTGGAAGTTGGCGAGATCCAGATTCCAGACAGGGACAATTACAGGCCTTGAAAACACTTCTCGGATCTAAAATTAAGTCGTGGGGAAGTTTCCTCACTGCATTCATATTCAAGAGAGGTTCGAAAAGGCTCCGGCGACATCCCATCGTTATCTCGTGTGCCTACATGTAACGGTGGGAAACGGTTGTTTGTTGACAGGAGACTTCGTGACCCTGAAGTAAAGTGTGAGATGGGAACACGTACAGCCGCGAGGTGACATCTGTTTTACCCACCGTGTAATTACAAACCCCCACCTATGTGGGCTAGGTGCGTCGGTGGAGAGGCAGAAAACAGTCTACATGGAAAACGCAGTAATATGTATGTTAGTAAAGCATCTTTTGAGAAAGGAAACGGTCATATTAGACGTCCAGTCGTGGTTAGACCGCCGTGGACTCGCCAGTAAAAATCAAAACACACACGCTGAGCTGCCAAAACACGACAGCTTGCGTTTAAATTTGACCTCTAACGGGGTTCTAACTCGGTTTGTGCCAACTTTTTTATCAAACTATAAACAAACTTATCACCACACTTCAGAGTCGCCTGGAAAATGTACACTGGCTAGATATGACTCGCCCTTTAGGAACAGAGGGGGAGAGGTGCAGTACTTCACCTGACGTCCAACAGAATGCTTCTTGTTCGCCACACAGCTCCAATTAAGTCACTCAAAACATCCACAGGGTCAGTATTTCTGAATAGTGTCAACACATTTCCATCTTTTATGTTCTAAATATTATTTTCCTCAAGGACAAAAATAATCTACAACAAAAAGAAGCATTGCCAGTTGAATCACAGCCTGGGTGGTGTATTACTTTGGTGTCCTTCTGCCAAGAACTGAAAGATTTGTCCAGCGACTCTTGGCAGGACAGACAGAAACTTTGTGTACTTTCAGCCTCTGGCTTTGCACCGCTGTCTCCGTTCACGGCGTTCTTTTAATGCTCCGTGATGTAAACCACCGTCCAGCAGGTGTGACTGCTCCAACGGTGAGTTTAGCTCCTGCTAAGGGCCCCGCGAGAGGTTACGAACAGAAGAAGGTTAAAGACTCCTCAGGAGACGGACCAAATGTCCTCAGCAGAGACTTTTACAGCAGCCCTTGTAAACACACTGTACAATGTGCCACCCGCCAATCTAAATAAAGACAAGAAGGAAAGCAGATCTCACCAAACAATCTATTTGACTCGGACAAACGGGTTTCCTAGCTCAAGTAAAGGCAAACAGTTTTTTGTCAATGCCACCTTCCCCAAAGCAAACCAAAGACAGCTTTCAAACAGTAGCTTATTTGCTCATGTGGGCTAAACCCAGCTCCTCTGATTTAATGGCTTTTCTGCTCCAGGAGTCACTGGGCTCCAGGAGGAGATGGAGGGGGTTGGAGAGCTTTTTGGGCAAAGGATCTGGACAAAGCGAAGGCGAGCGGACATTCCTGCCTAACCAAAAGCAGAGAGCTGGATTTTGTAGGGTTCAGGGAGCAGACAGAGGGCACATGAAATCCCCATGCAGTCTGAGCAGCAGAGACACAGCACCTACAGATGTCAATCACTGCTCTTCTGTGGCGTCACTGGGACAACAAACAAAAAAACACCGTTTCTCACTTTGCGAGACATCCAGACGCACAACACTGGTTTCCCTTTTCTGCTCCAAATAAATAAATAAAACAGTTTAAAAGACCCGAAGGACTGTTTGAAGGCTCTGAACACGCTTTGCTGAGTCAGACTGAACTGTTTTGGAAAGTGTGGCATTCCTGGAGGAAAACAAAGCGCTGCCGAGCTTCAGAGGGAAAGTAGAGCCCGGTGATGAAGATGAAGCAGTCATTTTCAAAAGGAGTCACAGACACGATTAGTTTGGAAAGTTAAAACCACTCGGCTGTTAGTAGAACAATTACTCATTGAAAAACGAAAAGGAAAATCCCTGTAATGCTTTTAGTCTGCGGTGCGAGTTTATTTAGACATTCAGTTGTTAATTTATGCAAACATAGCATTTTTAGCAGTTTTATCAAACTATATGCTCTAATGACATCTTGAGTCGAACTAACAGCGACTTCTATAAAAGGTTTACAGGTTATATGTTCTCATTTGAGCTTCAAACGAACACAAATAGGAGCTCGCAGCGACTCACCGCACTCTTGGCACGCGCAATCCAAAATTTCGTTCCGTGGAACCCACTTCGCAAATTCAGACTAAAGTCTGCTGGTAAAACACGCCGGATGGCAAAACAACTCAACTGAGGTTTAAACGGAGTAGTAGGAGGAAACTAAACTGTCGCAACAAACTTCTCTCCTGCCGCAAAAAAACACACCAACCTTCTGCGCCCCAATCCGCGTGGCTTCTCTCTCCTCTCGCGCTTAATTGCTCGACCAGCTTTTCCTAATTAGCGCGCACTCTCATTGGCTTCTGCGTGCGTCCGCGTCCGAGGCAGTCGTTCAGTGGGAGCCCACGCAGCCCGCATTGACCCCATGTGTCGGGGTCCCGAACAAGAGGACAAAAGAAAGATCTCTGATTCCCGCAGGCTCCTGCTCTCCTCCTCCTCCTCCTCCTCCCGCACCACCTCCACATAACTCGGCCCCATTCAAGAAGAGGAGGCCCCTCGCCTGAAACCTGAGATCCAAGACTACCGTTCTGCCCTATGGGAGTCCCTATTATAGCTACGTTGTATAATAAGATGATGCTATGCAAGTGTCACAGTGAAACCTCCGCTCTCCAAAGGGAGTTTAAAGCAATTAAAAAGACACCACGAGGCACAGCGAAGCCGCTTCTGCTGCAGCTGTTATTGGGAAATAGTGCCTATACCTTCATTTAGCACATACTCATGCTACCAAATGGATTAAAGGACAACCATGTCTGCCTAAAATATATTATTCCTTATGCATTCCTTATAAATACAGTTCAAAGTTGGTAAAGTTGATACAAAATGATGATAATGTACCTAATACAGCTGCCCTGCAATTCATGAAGGTTATAATTTGTTTCCGTTTCAGCATTTTGAGGCTGTTGACTGCAATATGTTACCAATATTTACCCTCTGATATTAATTGAATGGACAAGCGATTGGCTAACTTCATCCTCCCAAATGATCCGATGTATTTTCTACATGTACTGATGTATAAAACGGGTGGACTGCCCCTTTAAACACTCCACCTGAGAAGATTTATGTTGTTAGAACAGTTTACATTCTTGTTGATAAAAAGTACACAGAGTGCCACAACAGCATAATCGAATCATTTGTCTTTCTGCTGAGAAACCCGTGTTATCCACAAGGCCCTCAGTTTGGCAGCCCACCGGCCTGACAGAGCGCTGCGTTGCGTGACTGGTAGCTTTTAGACGACGAGGCCCACCATCCAAGAATTTACTTGACTCGGGCGTTCAGCAAAACAACAGATTTCTTGCTGTCATGCACGGTGCAGCTGTATAGTGCTCCTGATCCACCAGAGGACCCGAAATGTTTTTGGGGGGAGGCTGTGGGAAGTCGAATCAGGCCAGATGTCTGCGCCCGGCCAAGTCTCCATGGCTGCATCCCAGCTCTCCTCCGTGCTTCTCACGTCTGATCCAAGCGAGGCACGAACTCAGTCACCTGCATCTTTTCATCCTCACTTATTGACAGGCCAACATAATTAATCTCCTGGTATCCTGCGGGAGTCCTTATTTATTTTTGTGAGAATTAGCTTTGTTTATTCTGGCCCCCTGGTAGCCCTATTAAATACCAGACTTATTGCAGTAGAGGAGTGAAAGGTGTGACAATGAGTGCTCTGGAGCTGAAAAAATGACAATGAGATTATGCATTAAGCCAAAATGGAAATCTCTTGGGGCTCTAAATTCCTCTTTCCACCCCTGCAGTGAATCTATTAACTGCTCGAGTGAGGCCAGGACTCACTGGTACGGAGCACTTGTGATGTTTGCCCACCTGCACGGCCTAAAGCCCTTCTTCTTACCGAAAGTACAAATGTTGCGGTCATGTTTTAGCATCTTACTCGATTGCTTATTTCCTCCGCTAACATAAAACTTTGTGACATAAATGCATGGCGTGCAATCGTTATGACTCACGGGTGTTTTAAGGCCGAGTTTCTGGCCTCATTAATTTGACCGTATTTTTTTCGGCCAAAAACAAAAGGCATCCTGGCAGCACGGAGCAGGCTCTGAGACATTTACAGAAAATACAACAGAAAATGAACAATCAACACATGGAGGACAATAAAAAAATGAAATGCATGGCGTAATATGGGCATGCGAGAGTGAGGAAAATGGTCCCAGATGCCATATTAGAAACATAAAGTAGAATTAATGATGCACAATTTACTTCACCATTTACTCAGTTTTTAAGTACCTGCCCTCTTTACTTTTTATGTAAACTACTTTTAGGCACTTGATCCCAAGCTTCACTCCAATAAAGAAAAACAGACGTCGATATTATGAGACGAAGATAAACGGTAACGTATCGAGTCGAACAAATCAACCCTTCGTAAACGCACCGTGCACGTGTATTGTAGTACTTTCTGACTCCAACTCGAGCGTCTAATATCGACTTATGTTCTAAATGAAATCCTAAAATCCCAACAAGGGCAGCTGCAGCTGTAACGCATGAGTTCCTAATATGAAAGCTTTGTCGATTTTTTTCCGCACATATCCTGCAATTCCTTTTGGATTCGTTCCCCGTGAACGGGGCCTTCACGTGTCAACACAAACCATAAACCTCCACTTTTCTTCCTGGAGGTTTCAGCAGCGAGCATCCTCACTGTGTGTGTGTGTGTGTGTCTTTGTCCACGTCAGCTCAGAGGGTGCTGCTCTGCACCTGACCTCTGACCTCCTTCTGCAGGGAAAGTGAAAAAGAGGCTCAACCACTAAGTGCTCTGTTGTTGTACTGTCTGAAATCAGATTAATGTGAAGAACATTAAAACCAGGCGGCACAAGGAAGCGGGCGAGTCGTCACCAGTCATTTGTGTTTTTTTGGGGGGGGGGGGGGTCGGGGGTTTGTCGGCCACGTGGGTGCAATTGAAGGTGATTCAGGTCTCAAGCGTGTGCACGGCGCATGTACATCACCGGTGGCTGAAGAAATATTTACACTGTGAAATTGGGTAACGTACCTTTACACAGCTGAGCCTCAAACAGAGCTTTGCTTAAGGGGCGGGGGGGGGGGGGGGGGCGGGAGGGGGCGTTTGGTGGGGAGTGGCAAAAAGAACGCTGTGTAAGCAAAAGGCCACAAAGTTTGATCCAATAATCAAACATCTCTGAATTGTTCTGCATTCCTTCACTGGCGCCAGAAACAATGTAGCGATTAAGCTGACCCAATAAAGTCGGAGAGGCTGGGGAAGACAGCAGCTATTATTTAGCACCGACGAAGGACTCGAACCGTAACATTGAACCGCGGGACAAGTTCAAGTGACGTCATTCACAAGTTTCTACGGGTTGATATTTAACGTGGACAATGAAGATAAGTCGCCCTGTTGAAAGTTGGATTTGTTGGGTCAATAAATCCAAAGGAAACTACAGAGCTGTGAGACTTTCTCTGACGTCTTGTTTGCAGTTCAGTAAAGTTCAACTTTTATTTCACTCCGTAAAAATTAATGTGCAGCTCAGTTTGTGAAAAAGAAGCCACACACACAAAACCCCCACAAACAAACATTACTTTTATACTCACTTATACACGTCATACATCACGTTTTATACAAAAATAAAAGACTTTTGTTGCATTAACCCATATGAAAACAATGCTGACAAAGAAATAAATTAAACTGGTCAACGTAAATTAATTTAGATCTTTACTGCATGATTATAATATGTACAGACGCATCGCAGTGGCTCCATACATAACGCACACTGCAGCAGAGGTTCTGTATTACATCGATATGAACAGAAGCAGTTCGTTAATACTCGGTAATGTCACTCCACTCATTGAATGATGACGGTGCTTAACCAACATTTCTTCCATAGGTGATCAGAAAACAAACAAACTCAATGAATACAAACAAAAGGTTCCCAATGTGTAGAGAAAATACCTGCAACTGTGAGACGCATCACGAGACCCTAATTGGGGAGGGAGGTGACCCTCGGTGACACCGTCTGGAGCCTCCACTCCCGCCTCGTGTTGAGCGCGTGATGTCACAACACGGTGCGCCCTGAGCAGCGAGGAAAGGCTCTGTCCAGCTTAATGAAGGGGGAGGGGGGGTGGACATATTCTCGGCTCCAAACCCCCCCCCAACTTAATGCCCTCTTAGCTCCCAAAACCCAAATCTGATCCGCATCAGTCGATTGAAGAACTCTACTTCAAGGTGCATTTCAACATCTGCGAAAGAATACAAAGGCACACTCCATTTCAGCCGAAGAAAGGCGGGATGGTATCTGGAGGATAAAGAATTCTGCAACCAGTGCTTTTACAGGCTTTGTGCACCACATGAAGGAGCGCAAATCGCTTCCAAGTTGTTGGGCCTAAAAAGGCGATGAAAGCGTAACGGGACCAGACTGAGCGCAGAGAGAAAATAAAGACGAACTCGCTCGCGCTCAATAGACATCTCCCAGTACCAACACGCAGACTCGTGTACATAAAACTCACAGGAGTTGTTTTCATGCACCCCCCCCCCCCCTCCTTCTTTATGCTGCGTTGTGTTGCAGGCTCGTGTGCAGTTTCACTCCGAACATCGCCTCCCACTGCGCCCTGACCCAGGCCAGCAGACCCTGGAGGAGCTCGGCGCTCTCCGAGCGCACGCACCACGTCTTCTCCTGTTTCACCGTCTGCAGGAGAAGAGAAACGATGTAATCACAGGTTGATCAACACGACAACACATTCAAAGTGAAACAGGCTGCTGCTGAATTTTGCATGCATCACAAGTGATATCACGGCTGTTAACCATTAAAAAAAAAAACAGGCATTTCCTCAAGTTGTCTGAAAGAAGAGAATATCATTTTAGTTTGATGACAAACTGGACTTTCTATCAGTTACACATGTTGCAAATAATAGTTCACATGAATGAATCGGGGTCGATCGAAGTAGTTTCAATTAAATAATCCTCAAGACGTCCTTTTCCTTAAGAAATCCCCCCAAAAAGCATTTGCAGACCAACCTCATCGTAGAGCTTGATGTCCATCCTGCACTGGTCTGAAGGCCACAGGTTGACGGAGCTAACGCAGCTGATGGGGAGCGTTTCTAGAATGGTAACGCTTCCGCTGTTGGGCTCTTGGTTTTCATTCGCCGTCAGGCTGTTTGAGCTTTTCCCCCACTGGTGATCCTCTCTGAGCAGGTACAGGGTTTCCCGGGTTGCCAGGACGGTCAGCGGCATCCACATAACCTCTGAGAGGGGAAAATAAAATGCTTAACAAAGATCAGTTTTGGTGTAATATTTCACGTCTTCAGTAGAGCAAGCAGAGTGGAAAAAGGCAGATCTAGGCATGCTAAAATGATTGCACTTGAAATTCCAACGCCGTGCACAGCCGCGTGTCGTCGCCCGCAGCTACGTTGCCGTTGTACGCGTCTGCTGTAGCACAGACGGCCAGGCATCCTGCAGCACCGGTGCACAATGCATTTAGTCGCCTGCCACTCAGTTCAGTCACCACAACTCATTTTCTGTTACGGCGGTTAACGTGGAGCTTTAACAGGCGCCTCGAGTCAGCTGCCGCACACCAATCACATCCTCTCTTCTGCAGTTTTTTGTTATTATTTCGACCATTTAGCACAGATTTCCCGGCACTTGGTTGCAGGAACATTATGAGGGCTTTTATTGTGGCATTTACTCGTGGCTTTCTTCCAGCTGGTTAAAAGGAATGTTTACGATCCAGCTTATTCTACATTTTCCCCCCAGACTGTGAGCTAAATGACTGAAATGCAAAACGAGAAGTATCGTTAGTTGCCTTTCCACATACAGAGCCCCACGGCAAATCCAGAAAAGATATCAGGACGACGGCAGCGTTAAAAGTAATTAGCATGAACAGCACTGATCTGAGAACCTTCAGAAGCCATTACACACGACATGTTGAGTCCTGAACCCTCACAACTCTTGTACGTGGAACAGGTAGAAAACTCACGACGGAGGAATGCAGATGGGAGCAGAACCCTCTGCTGATATGAAAGATATGTGGAGAACAATACAAGGATCCTAACAGTTGAGGATGCACGATAAGGATTACAATGCAGGATTCATCACCTTGCAGCACAAAAGCCAGAATGTAGAAAAACTGCAGCTGGCCGTCCTCCACATCTGCCTGGATGTCTTCACACACTAGAGGCCTAACAGATCAAAAGAAAGCAATGCTATTACATCCACATTCATATGCACTGTAGAAGCACAGACACTGTTGGGCTTGACAGGTGCTGCCACGCTGTCACGGGTGGAAGCCCTTCGAGATCACGGGGTGAATTTCACAGCAACTGTGAAGCGGAGGGGATAATTGACATAATAATAGCTGACAGCTTGGATTGTGAAAACACTGGTGTGTGTGTGTGTGTGTGTGTGTTCTCCTGAGAGTGTGCGGCTGGAAGGGGCTGCTTTGATTTGACTTTTGAGCAGTTGAGCCAGTTGCCTGAGGACCAACGACAAATTGGGAGATTTGAGGTGCGTGTTGTGAGCGTTGGAACCTGGATATGCTAATCTACTCTTCACGACAAAGGGCGGGTCTTTGGTACATTTCCTCATCCAAACTAAGGGACGAAGATGTGAGAGGAGGCGAGGAAAGGAACCGAGGATGAACAAACGGGGGAAATGTCTGCATGTCGGTAGAACTGAAGTGTTTCATTCATTATCCTCAGAACGTTTGTTTTTTTTGTGCCCATTTTGCACTTCTTCACGAGAAACACATTCTCATCTGAAATAACATTTTCAGAAAGATTCCTTTTCAGAGAAAGCTGCCATCTCTACAAAGAAAGAGTTGTAGGAAAACAACAGGAGGCGATAGAAAACGACACCACATGACATGCATGGTTCAGGATTCGTAGCGCCACATGTGTTACAAATTAAGATGTGGTTTAACAGTTCATTTAGCGGTGCAGTTTTACAAAATAAAGCTGATTGTAATCAACTAAAGATGTGCCAGATATGTGCAGCGCAACAACTCCCTTTAACTCACACCTCCCAACCACATACAAATGTGCAACACACTATTCAGACCACATCTTCCAGCATGTAAACAAATCAAAAAGATGTCTGCCACGTTCTCGCTGCGTACCAGAGATGGTGCCGAGGGTTGAGTCTTGTGGTGGAGATGGACTTCAGCTTGCTGTCGGATTTGTGAGCCATCTCACGCACAACTCCTGAGGAAAATAACAAAAATAGTATTTACATGAGTCCTTCTTTAGCACTACAAGATGGTATTAGAAGCATCTTGTAAAGGGCAGAGAAAAGGTACAGTACAGCCGAAAGATGTCACACCCAAATATTCATGGACTAGAAAACACAAAAGCCAAATTCTTCTGCTGCTATTGTAACTACGGTAAGAAAGCCAAAAGGTCTCTGGTTGCAGGTGTACCATTTCAGCCTTCCATAGAGTCAGTGGGTGAGAACCTGTTGGGAACACAATGGTGCTGGGTCACGCTCACACTCACGGATCGCAGCGTGTCACAGGGTGCGACAACAATGCAGGGCAGAGAGAGGAGAACTGTGGTGTGGCTCCACAGTCAAGTGTGAAGGGAGGGGGGCTTCAGAAGGACTTAAAAAAAGGGACACAAAGAGGGCAACGCTGGGGACTGAAAACAAGAAACAAAACCTGCCGTATCAACATCCTTCTTATGAAGTAGGTGCGAGGAACAGAAAAACATAATTTGATATAATGCTCCCAGAGGGGCGGTCAGTGTAATACCTACAGTCGCCAGCAGTCGGCACAACCCCATGATAGCTTCCTTGATCGGTTAGTTTATTTGTGTCACTGTGCAACGTTGGTGTTTTAAAAAGGTTAGTCACACAATGACTAAAAATAAAAGATGGAGGCAGCGGTAGACCAGCGCCTCCTGTGTTGGGCCTGGTGAAATGTCTGGTGGCTTTGAAGAGAACATAGATACCGGCTTTAGTCCGCCGTCCAAAAGAGCTGTCAGACGGCAAAGTGAGAAGCAGGGCAGAAGCTTAAATAGCGTGTTAACATGGACAGTTTTATCCAAGAACGCAATCACAAGTAAGCAGAGGCGACGGGCCGAGCGTGTTGGGAACCAAGTTTGCGGCCGGACAGACTTTGGTTGTTGCTCTGGTCTGTGTCAGTGTTCTCCGCTTCCTCCCCGGGTTTCAGTCCCAGACTCCTTGGCTGCCTCCTCCACCACCACCACCAACAATGCCCCTGATGATGTTCACATGAAATCAAATAGCATGAAGCAGCATGAAAGAAGGTCTGAGATTCCAGTTTAGAGAACAACAGCTGAAGGTGCGTGTCACCCTAAACCATGTCCTCTCGCTACTACTGGAAAACACAAAGACGTTGGGGGGGGGGGAAGCTCGCCAAGTCTCATAGAACTCTGTCGGAGTCCAACAATGAAAGCTGACAAATTTCCCTCCTAAGTGAGCGAAAACAGCAGAAGATCAGTAACGCTCTCTTGTCTTTGTTTCTTTTGGCTGCAGAGTCCAGAGGTCTCGTGTTATCTCTCATGTTTCAATAAAGTTGTGTCAGACTCGGTTTGGTTTCTGAGCTCCAAACGGTTCCCGGTTATAACCACATCCTCTCTCTCTCTCTCTCTCTCTCTCCCTCTCCTCCAGCCAGCGAGCCCTCCGTCATTCCAGTTGTGGTTTTCATCTTTGTCCACATGATGGGAGCCAGCTTGGACGATAGACGGGGGTTTGTTATACTTCCTCTGACAGAATATTACAACAGCTGTTTTTGGAGTTAATTTGGCGATAGAAAAGAGAGTCGGTTATCTTCGTCTTCAAGGATCAAAGGAAACATAAACATCGTATTCTTCGTGTGAAGGTGTTTGGCACTTAATTACGGGGGGGGGGGGGGTTTTGGGACGCACCTGAAAGCAAACCATTATTGGTGTTTTTCCACTTATCTGCTCCGTCTTGGACAAACCTCTGTAGTCCTGCTGAAAGCAATCTGGAATCATTTTCAGACAGGAAGAACACAACGCACGAAATGAGCCGTTTATGAATTTAGGACAGACTTCCCCGGGAAGCGAGAGAACGAGCGAGAGAGAGAGATAAGAGAAAAAGCATGTGTGCCGTGACAGTTTGTCTGTTTGTTATGCTGCCCTCTTGGCCAGATTTCTTAACTTCTACCAAGTCAAATCAAGACAAAAAAGAAACGTTTTAAAAACACCGTACGAGATGCTAGAAGATAATCTGTGAAACATCACTTTTCATGTACGTCCAAAACTCTCCTTTGCTTGATTGTGTTTGAGCGAAAGCTGGACAGAAACTTCATCAGACAGCAGCTGGAGGCAGAGAGTTGTGGAAAAAGTGGGACTGCTCTTCTAATCAGTCTGTTTTTTTGCCCGTGTTCAGTGTCGTGTAGCCTGAAATTGGTTAATATGAAACAGTAGTTACGGGGGGGGGAATACTTTTACACGTCACACGTCGCTGAGCAGCAATGCTTTTTCTATAAGTTGTTTTCTGCACACTGTCAACATTCATTTTCCATATTTTTCCAGACATTCCAGGCCCGAGCCCCCCCCCCCCCCCCCCCGTCTAATAAAAGGTTTTCCTCTCAGCTGCTTGCAGAAACGTCGGTCTGGGCAGGATGTACTCCGTCTGCGTGGACCCAATACCGAAGGGGGGGCAGAGGTTTGTAGTAGTGGTTTGTGAGGGGAGTAGGTGGGCTTTCTGTGGAACATGCTGTTCTAATACCTGCTTCAGGGATTCAAAACTTCCTTTCATACATTTTTTCCATACGTTAAACAGAAACCAGTTTCCACTTTGCTTGTATTTGGCAGAGTTTCCTTTTTACCTGTCAAGAGGCCAAAGAAGCGTTTGCAGCGTGAACTGTCCCTGACGAGGAGGGTGTAGGCCACGCCCCCAAACTCCATGTGGATGCTCTGAGAGGCCAGTCCCACTTCCAGGTAGCTGAGCTCCATGATTGGGTGGCTGTCCCGCTTCTGCAGCCAATCGGAGAGCTGGCCTCTGCTGGGAGGAAAACGACGTTAGGCATCGGAAAGTGCAATAAGATGGATTAATCGCTGACACTTCATTGTGTTCGTTGAAGCCAAAGTTTACTTTTACAACTCATGTATTCCCTGTATTTTCCAAGGATTAAGTTACACGGTTAAAATAACTGTTTGGCTTCTTGCACAGTGCCACGAACGAGAGAAGTCACTACCTATGGTTAAAAATAACAGGAACTCTGTAGTAGTGTTGCCTCAGCCATCACAGCATGAGCTCATGTCTGGAGGAGCAGATTTCACGTTTTGACGAGAGAAGAGAAGCTTTTAATTTGTGCGACGGAGGAAACGGGGAGGCGAAGAGACTCCACGGTCTGCAGACACTGCGAGGTCAATGTGTTCTCAAGATGTGACCCAGGGCAGGTTTCGCAATATAATCCACATACCTAACGGAGAGGGTGTGGAATTACACACCAGCATTAAAAGTCATAGTTGTTGGCTGCAGAGCGGCGCCCTCTTTTGAATCGCTGTCCACTCCAGCAGGCTTTGATTACATTTGAATGTGTCGTGTCAATATGTCGCTGACTTGACGCTTCCAAGATATCGATACGAGTCCTACTTCAGCATGGGTTTCTTTGTCATGCAGACAATACAGCCATAATTAATCAAAAAAAAAAACATACAATACTGCAAGAATGCAAATAACTGCAGTGTGAGCAACTCAAACCTCAAACCTCATACTGAGGAAGTATGTTCTTTGTCATGTAAAAAGTGCTCTACTCACTGGGTTTCCGACATCATTTCCAAGAAATAGATTCGCTGGTTCGACACCACCAACAGAGAGGGAACCTGCCCTGGCTCCCCACATTTGACAGCTGACATCTGAAGGCACAGAGAGAAAGAGAAACGTGACGTAAAGCAGGCAACTGCGTGTTGAATATAATGGACATTTTCTAAAAAAAAAAATAGCAAAGCGGTGCGGCACAATGATCTTTAAATCTTGCTTAATGTCCTCTAAAAACAACACAAGAAGTAAAAGCACAAGGGAAACAGCGAGCCGTCGCTGGATAAACAAACATAACTAAGATGAACGGAGCGGGACCTCCTGTTTCCAGCTGTGGTCCTGTTCCTCTCTTTGCTCCTCGTCCAGGTGTCCGACAGAGGGAAAAAGCAAGAGCCTGCTGATTTGAAGAGCTCCCAGGATGCAATGCGTATATTAAAGAGTGACAGCAGGGGGGCATGAAATTCGCCAGAAAGAAGAAGATGGAGTGTTGAATGAGCTCAGGGCAGATTTACCGGCTGCGTTCATCTTCGCTGAAGTGTTGCAGGTCTTGAAGCTGTCACCACCGATTAAGCTGGAATCTTTTTGGCCATCAGTGAGATACACAAGGACTTTTTTTTTTTTAAAACCGCGACCATAAAAGAAACAATAACAGCCACATAAAAACATTACACTGCTACATTTGTGCGATCAGTCACAGGCCTCCATCACTGGCACAACTCAGCACGAGAGCCAATAACACTGTTTCCTGCCTTAATGTGAGCTCCAGTGACGACTTAAAGACCCCGAAAACCTATTTTCTCAATCTGCTTCTTATTGTGAGCAACGGAGTCCGACATGAACATATTATTTCCTGCCAAAGTCAGAGAGGTTTTGGTTATTTCACGTGACAGATTTCTGCTCGTTGTATAACAAGGCAGGGCCCAGCTGGATAAAAGGGGAAGTCACATGTTCCCATGCACCAATCAGAGTTTAGGAACATTTTCAAACACAAATGTGAAGACAGTTATGAGGTGGATCTCTTGTAAATAAAAGCTTGGCTCACTCGTACACACCTTGAGGAAAGAGTGAAGCTCTTCCTCCTCCTCAAAGACGTCCACATCCAGGAAAAGCTGCAGCCGATGGTCCACCGCCTCATAGTCCTCCGACAGCAGGTCCAAATCATCTGCAGACACATGAACAGTCTGTCAGCCTCAGAATCGTTGAAGTCCAAACTGAAGATGGTGTTGATAGCAGTTAAAGATAACATCCATCATTATTAACATAATTGCATATTTCAGCACTGAACGGGAAAGAAACCGACATGAATTCGGGGCTGAAATACAGTTCAATGAATACATCTTTGTTGTCTACGTTTTTTCTTCCCTCAAATTATATCTTGCATTAAAAGTGAGGTTCCTGGCAGCGACGCAAAGCCCCGCATACTTCTTGGCTCTTGTGAAACCTTCCACAGATTTTTTACTGCAGCAGCCTGGAGCATTAGCCAACAGCCCTCAGGGGGCAGAAAAAAAAAACGCATTTAAGAGCAATAAATCCAGCAATGAACAGCAATGGAGGTTATTTGAAAATTGATGAACGCTCACAACTAATCAAGAACGACAGGGCGCTGGACCTGCAGGGGCCAAAAGAAACCCCACGGTTTCATTTGGAGAGATCCGATTAAAAAGGCTTTTTTGAACCTTCAGAAAAAGGTTGTTCGTGGAGGTGAAAGGTGCACACACACACACACACACACACACACACACACACACACACACACACACATTGATTTATCTCAAGAGACAAAGCACTTCTTCAGCAAGGAGAACATTAAGGCCTCTGTGCCACCAAACGATACTACATTGCGGACTGTGGTTGAGAAGGACAGATGACATGATGTTGGCACAGCAGCTACAGCGCCACAGAAAGCTATTATTACTCTTGTGCTTTCATTCCTCTCCCATCACTTCCAGTAATGATTCCAATCTGTCTCGTTGCACCATGCGGTTCATCTAAAAAAATGGCAGACAGATGTGTGGGGGGGGGGGAATCAGACGCCGTCAGAGATACAGATGCGCCTCCAAGGATTTCTTTGCCACACAATATCCACGAGATCCGAATACTTCCCATCTCTGTTCACTTTCAATTAAGACTCAAATGCATCTTCAGGGAAAGGCAATGGAGCTGACGTAAACAGTTTATACCGCATGCCACAGTTGATGAGTCTTACACTGGCCATATGAACTGCAGAATTCAAATCAAGTAATGAAATATCATTTATATTTTCCTGCCGTTTGGGCTCTCCTCCAACAAGCAGTCCCTGCCAACATCAGCAGTGTTCTTGTGGATGTAAAAGATCCACGGCTGACATGATTTGTCCATTTAAGGGAATCCATTAACTGTTTCAGTGTGTTCCAGCTTTTAAAAATGGGAGGATTTGGTTTCATTTCAGTGAAAATAAAAGAAGTCTTTGGACGTATGTGATACCTGTCGATGAGCTTCGATCGGGGTCTCATCCGTCTGTGAGGATTATGGGTCGGAATAGCCAGAAAAGGATGCTGGCTTGCAAGATGTTTAATACCATTTACTGCCTATTTTTGAGGAAACAGTGCATTTTACGTTGGAACCTGCAGGGACCCTGCAAAAACCCACCATTCGGGGTGGATCTGCCTGCAGGTGCGGCGTGGACTTCCGGTGGTGTACCCGTAGCGGTGTAGCGGTAGCTCCCAGCCAGATCCTCTTTGCTTTGGTGCTCGGTGCTGTAGGAGAGACCGGAGGCATCGGCCTGATCATTCCCGATGAAGAAGGAGCTGCCCTGAGCAGTGACGAAGGTGGGGTCTCCTGAAGCCGTGGCAGCCTCGAGGATAGGACTACTGCGAAGACTGCCGTCTGAGTACTCATCCTGCTGTGATGAAGATCAAACAGAGAAATGATGAGAATGAATTACAGCAAAAGAGAAACCAGACAGAGGGGGAAATGATCAGAAAGGACCTTATTGGTACGCCGAGTGCTCTGGTTTACATCGAGATGGTCGTCCTCTCCCTCCGGGATTGGTGAGCGCTGGATGGGCGTACTGGAGTAGGGAGTTGATTGGCCAGCCAGCTGGACCACATGATCGCTACCACATTCTGGACATTCAGGACTGTCTCCTGACCAACAAAAAAAAGGGGAAAAAATAGGAAGTTGTTGCCAAAAAGCTTCATAGTTGGTTAAAACATCTAAATTGCTTACAACGAATAAGAGGTGCTCCCCCTTGTGGCCTTAAAATGGTTATTGCGATGAAATCCATTGATTTTGTCATCAATGGAGGAAAGTTACTAATAAATTTCATTTAAGAAATAAAATGTTCGCCCTTTTACTTCATTCTGACAAACAAATGGCCTGTAATGCAAGGAGACAGACGGGAAACATGCACGCCTTCCTCCCTAACAAGTTTCCTATGAGGGAGAAACAGTCGTTTGTGTGTCTGCAGGGCATGTGTCACTGAAAGCTACAAGCAAACAAAAGCCTCAGTTCAGGCGTGTGCGAATGAAGAAGGTATTCATTGCCTGAAACACTAACAACAGAGCACAGATCCAACAAATCCTCAAAACATCTGCCGAACAAAGCATGCGTGCAGTCTGTGCAAGCTGGAGCAGGTCCTAATGTTAGGTTTGGCTGGGAGGCGGCTGCTGGAGCGAAGGGTACTATCTATACGCTGCTAACTACAGAGGTGGGAACTCAGCCGAGCGGCAATGAAAGACGAGAGATAACTCCTGGGACGATTCACTCGGGACATCTGAAGACGTTTGTTTCGGGGAAGAAAAAAAAATGCATTCCTGAGCCGACTACCAACGGGATCCTGATAGTTGAGGAGTAGTCGTGAAGTGCTTTGAGTAACATTTGTGTTGCTTGAAGGCGACTGTAAACACCGATCATCACGCTCACCTTTGCTGTCTTCGTCATACTCCCTCAGCTCCTCCTCATCCTGTTCTTCCACACCTTCTGGGAGCAAGGCAGCCCCTCTCCTCCTCCTCCTCCTCGCTCCCCCCCCCGCCTCCTCCTCCTTCAGCGTGAACTCCGACCTGCAGCGAAGGCACTGCAGGCGAACACAGCTGGGCCGGAGCTCAGAGCGGCGCCGCTGGTTTTCCTCCGCAACATGAGTCAGCACGTCAGTCAGAGCCTAGTGAGCAAAAATAGTTTGAGGAATGAATCATATCTGGTACTGTAGGCCATAATGAGCAGCTACGCTTAAGTTGAAGGTGTTTGTTGGGGTTTTAGACTTCTCACTCGAGCTACGCGTCCGTTTATAAAACATAATTCTAGTCCCTGAAGGCTCAATCTGAAGACATACTGGAATGCGTATTGGCTCTCTGTGTTAAAAATATATCCGGCACGGATTTTATGTTGCACAACGCGAGAGGACAAAAGTCGAAGGTAGTAAACATGGTACAGAGTGTGCTGCTCGGTGCGGACGTCCCATTTGAAAAAACAAAAGTAGGCCACATAGTTTGAGTAAAGGGCAGCCTGTGAGCATGATCAGACTGGTACCGGATGCAGTGGGTGGTGTTCTCGTGTAGGTGCTCTGCGTCATCTCGTATGTGGCGCAATCCCTGAGCGTGCGTAGATGAACATCTCTGGGTTAAAGGTCTAAACTCTGAACGTGTGTGTCTGATTGGAGCGCGCGTCATCAACCTGCAGTGCCTGTTGTGGGTCGTCATCGAGCAGGACGTAGAGTCGCCTCCTTTTCTCCCGGCTGATGTAGTCGAACTGAAGCTCCACAGCTGGAAGCATCTCTTCCGTCTCCTGAGAGAGAGACAGAACATTTTAGTTGTTTAGTCCCATTTTAGTTGTCTTCATTGAAATGGTGATGGATTAAAAAGACATCTTTTAAACCCCAGGGGACAGCTGCAGAAAAACACCGTACGTCATCTCCTGAGGTTTATCTCTGACTTTAAGGAAAACCTTAACTTAACCGGCCCCAGAACCTCCCATCCCTCCATCTCTAACCCTCCTGTCCTCCTCTCACCCCTCGAATCCAGGCAGCCTCTGTGCTCTCCACCCGAGCCAGGCTGCCAAGCTCCAGGCGGCATCTCTCCCGGCCGCGCTGCATGTCCACCTCCAGCACCAGGCCCTGTTTGATGCGCAGGAACACCTCCCTCCTCTTCGTCCGGCTCTCCCCCCGTCCCTCGTCATCTTCTACCTCTTTGTCAGATAAGACACCCACAAGTAGGGGGTGACACAGGTCCACTAACAACAAGAGAAGAGAACCTTAAGATCCTTTCTGTGTCTCTCTGTGTTGTCATTATACTGATTTTTTAACCACCTTACCTCCCAGATCCTCCTCCTCCTCCTCCTCTTCCTCCCTGATGTCTCCGCGCTCTCCTCCAGCCGATCTTTGGGACTCTGGACTGGGCCCAGGTGAGCTCACCACCAGGCCATCCACCGTGCTGTCCTCCAAGGTGGACCGCGAGCTCTGGCCGGGCCACTGTAGGGTAGACTCTGTCTCCTGGTCTGCATCCGTGGACGTCTCCAATCTGGGCTCAGAGGAGAGCAGCGGTGGAGGGAGGACCTCTGGGACTTCCAGGGACGGTGGAGACGGCTGATGCCCAGGGCTGGTGGACAGACATGCGGTGGCGCTGAGGCCGTTGGGGAGGGGTTGACCATGAGGAGGTGGCTGGTTTGTGTTGATGGTGGAGGCGGAAGACCCATCGAGATGATGTTGGTACCTCAGCCAATCCTCTCCTATCTGGTCTCTGAAGCTGGACATGCGCTCGATCTCCTGCTGGTGGGGGAGGACAATGCCTAGTGGAGGAACAACATATTCACACGTTTTAAATATCTATGCAACAGCTGAATGAGCCTGAGTCTTGATCACCAACATCAGATGCAGCTAGTAGTGGAAAACATGGATAAAACAATAAAAGTCAGCAAGAGGAGGAGGTGAATTTAGATATTTTAAAACCTACTCTGTGAGGAGGAACGCAGCCTGGGCTCGTAGTCGGTGTCACTGGGCTCGGATATGCTGGCCCTCCGCACTCTCACCTTACTCTGAAACACAGAAATGAGCCTCAGTATTTACCAGTCTAGATAGATCAGCAAAGAGTTCAAATCCTCATAAAACTCAAGTGACTTAAACAGAGAATCGAGGCTACACTTAGGAGCAGCTCCCTCACCTTGGATTTCTTCTTCCGGATGTGTGAGACTCCCACTTCTCCGACTGACATGCTGTCACTCAGCTCCGCAGCGCCGCTGGACACATCCTGGTTGCTCCGTTCTGCTGGCATGGCTACCGGAGGTGCGGGCTGCACCTGGACGATCAGCTGGCCTCGTTTTGGCAGAACCTGCAGAAGAGATCGTTTAGCCGTACAATTTACACATTTGCCACACTGGGATTAGCATGAATCGACTGATAAACTCACTGATAACTCAGACGAGGACAGCGAGGAACCGTCAAGTTTGAGCTGGAAAGACAAAAAAAAGAAATCGTCAAAAAGTGATCTTTACTCGATCGACAAAGCTAATCGCTAACTATGGTGAAAACAAAATATTTTTCATGCAAAAATGGCAGAAAATGCTGTTTTCAGCCTCTCAAATATATAAATGTCCTTTTTTTCTGTTCTATTTCATATTAAACTGGATATCAGTGACATTTTCTCTGTTTTCTGACATTTTATAGACCAAAGATTAATCGATTAATCTAGAAAGAAACAGTCAGGTTCATTGGTAATGAAAATTGTCTTATATTTCTTTGTGCTTCAGCGTTCTTGAAGTTTGTAAAATGGTGTAAACTTGTAGCTAGACTGGGTACTCACTCTGAGGTTTGCAGCCTTTGGGGAGAGATGCCGGACGGTGCAGGTACGGTGGGTCTTCTGGAAGTACAGCGGGTTTCCCTCCAGGTTAAGCTAAAAGAAGATGCATTGTTACATACTACGCCATCAAAACATAACTCCTAACATACTGAACAAGATGTCAAAGAGAGATCGGACTCGATTACTTCTGGCAATGCAAGTTTCTGTTGAAAACAGATGAAATTCTGCTTAAAACAAAAAAGTATTCATCCGACTGTGAGCTGGGTCTAAGAAAATCAAATGTGTCGACAAATGATACGGTTCTGCGTGTGTGTTTCCGTACCGTGTTGAGGCAGTGCAGCAGGGAGAGAGGAGCCAGCTGGGAGTGCTCCAACAGCAGGTTGTAGGCCAGGTCTAAGTGCTGGAGTGAAGACAGCTGCTCCACACCTGTTCAATCAGACAGCAAAGCAACGCAGGAGCAGACTGTCAGAGACACAAGTATGCAGTATGCAGCGACACAAGAGGAACCTGCAGCTCAAATGTCTATTTTAAGTCTCCTCTTACATCCGAACAGACAAAATAATCTGATGCTTCCCTGTGTGATGAGCAACAACAATCCAAGACAAACAGAAGGACCTAAACAGCTGGAGGTGGGGGGGTCACTGCACAGCGATCAGCTTCCTGACTTGTCTGATCTGACCAGGGACTGACTGTGTGTGTGTGTTTAAAACAACAAGATGAGACTGTCTTCGTCACAGTGGACTTTACCGTTAATGGTCTCCAGTTCGTTGTTTCTGAGGATGAGTGAGAGGAGCTTGGCCCTGGCACTCAGGCTCAGCGTTGGCGCCCTCTGCAGGCAGTTGTAGCCCAGGTTCAAGTGTTCCAGTTCACTCAAGGGCTGAGAAAAAGCAATGAGGAAATAAGATATATCGCCCCGAGCCAAACAGGGTGTTGTCACATACAGGAAATATATGTATATGAATTTGAATTATAATTAAACAAATAGAAACCTTTAGAAATTCAGCACACTCCTGAATCTTGTTATGGCTTAAATCTAAGGACTTCAGGACGTTCAGTAAACTCTATGAAAGAAAGAGACGGTCGAAGTCAGGTGAAGATAAAATCAGCCAATAAGTCGGTAACAATGCATCGGTGTGTATTTGTCTCACTAGTGACTCGTCAAGGCAAACGATGGAGTTGTAGCTAAAGTTGAGCGTGTGCAGTTCCAGCCAAGGCAGTGCTGAGCTCAGGTCACCTCCACACAGGGAAAGTAGCTCCTAAAGAAACAGACACCCATATATCAGTTCAAATTGGACTTTTTTTACAGCCAGATACGGCCTAAATACCCGCAGTGACACTTGCTGATAGATATACTGCACATTGACAGTACCTCCAGGGAGTGGAGGCTCTTTGAACACGTGAAGACCTCCAACTGGGAGTAAACTCCTCGGAGTCCTTCTAGACAGTGTGGAGGGACTCGCTTCAGCTGGAGAGGAAGAGGAACATTAAATGTTTTCATGACAGGAAACTGAGGAGGGAATGAAGGAATTACTGTAGTTATGGTTCATACTCTACCTCCAAATATTTTAAAGACTTGAAAGGGAAGATTTTCACCACAGAGTGAAGTCTCATTCCTGGCGGGATGATGAGCTGCGTTTTAACAATTAAGACACAAAACACAGGGATACAAGTAAACAGATATGTAAGCAACCGTCGCTAACAAACAAATCAATGGTAAGAAATGAATGGAGGGCTCAGTTTAACACGTCAGTCACACAGGGACCACAGCGCATCAATAAAGTACTACAGACACAACATCATACAAACATTAAATTGGCTTTCAGGACCCCCAGTCCCCATTTCAGAGACCCCAGCTCACCTTGAGCGAGATGGTCTTCTGCAGGACGTCAAACAGGAACTGCAGCTGCAGCAGCGAAGCAGTGTCGGCAGGGTGGGAGGGCAACGCCAGGAAGCCATGCTGCTGGCTCCTGGACAGCAAGTACTGCTCAAACAGCCTGGTGAGCTGCTGCAGGCAGGCCGCCGGCAAGGTCAGCGTGCTGGTGCCGTCCAGCACCAAGTCGCCTGGAGGTTGGGAGGGACGAGTCATTTAACTCGTAGGACTCCAATTTCAATCCCCAGCAAGTGTTATTCTTAAATAACATGATTAAACGGAGTGTCTAATACAAACTGTGCTGACAGTGTGTGTGTGTGTGTGTGTGTTTTGCATAAACTACAAGATAACTTAACAATGTGAAACCCACTCGGAAGTAATTGTATTTCCGTAAGTGCTGAATATATTCTTATTATTACTGTCTGTGAAGCCTGATTTTTGTATCCATATTTAATGTTTAAATTAATAATAATGTAAAAGACAAACAAAAGAAAGACACAGGAAATCTGGAGAGTCTGTAGCTCTTATTGCCTTGTTTAGGTTGAATTATGCATTAACTGTCACACTGTAACATACCATCATTTCTGAGGAGTGTAGCCAAGCTGTGTACAAGGGACGACTGGCCACTTTGAGGTACAGCCATCCTGAAACAAGGGATGGTGTTAGCACAACATTCTTCAACTGTCAGTGCGTTTATTGCAACGTTGGCTAGCATTTAACATTGAAAACACCACACTAGCTGCAGCTAACGTTAGCTCAGCTAAACTAGCTAACCGACTTCCGGGTAGAGAAAACGACATACCTGTGCAGTGACAGCCAAAAAGTAGACAGCTGACATAAAGTGTTACTTCGAGAAGGCAGTCCTAAAACGAGTTCATGCTTGTGTGTTCGGAAAAACAACGTCTAAGTGGTAGTTTGTTTGTTTCGTAGTGCAGTGTACGGGGATGTTGACATTTTTTTCGTCACATGACGACTTGCCTAATGCACCTACGGTGGCCCCGATGTACCAATAAGGCTAGCCACTCAAAATAAGTCGAAACATCTCCCCTCTCTATGATGTCAACTGTCAAATACACAAAGAAGAAATGACAGAGTTTAGTTTGTTTATTGTTGCCTCTAATTATAGCTTTATAACCTACGACTCAACAAAACTGCTTGACAAATGTTGTAATGCTACAACTATAATATTCACATACAAATATAACCGAATGCATTAGTTTAATCTCAAAATAACACTAAATGAGTAGATTTCTGTGCTGCTTTTTCAGTGAGTTACTCTTGCTTAATTGCTGCGGGTGGCCACTAGGTGGCGCACTTTAGCAAGGATCCCAGACTTCACAATACAGACGTGATGTAGTGCAAATGAAAACGTCAAATGAAGTCCTGCCTAAGACCAGAAAATCCTTCCAACCGTAATATGTTAGAAAAGTGAGCATCTGCAACATGCATGAAAGGTTCACATAACAGTGTTTTGTTCTTTCATGCAGCCTGACGCAAACATTAGATCTTACTACACCTTTTGCAGCTCAGAGCGTTTAAGACCCAAGCAGAAAAGCGCGGGCTTCGTGGTTTTGATAAGTGCCAGCAGTCAAAATGTACCAACTTGAGTCTAATACCACATCTGCCTGTTGGCAGCTGTTGGTCAAACCATATCCGAGTCATGGCACCAATAAAAAACAGAGCTGGGTAACTGGTTGGCCAAGGAGAGTGAGTGTAATTAATGCTTGGCTTGCATGGCTGAAGAAAATGCACTGATTTCTGAATAAAGCAGATGTAACCAAGTCTAAAACGTCTTGTTTCTGTTTCGTGTAAGCTTTAGTAGAAAGACTGTTAATGCCTGTTAGGTGCTACTGCTTAGAAGAAGAAGGTATCAACTTTGTTACAGGAAAAACTGTAATGTCTGTGAATAGTGTAATGCTGACATCAGCATATAACCAGGCTGAGAGCTTCAACTTCTGGACCGTAAACCCACACATTAACTCAACACATTAGGAGAGCAGTGTTTCGTTGGGGGATACGTAACGCTGTGGCACCATAACAGATACTTCAACAAAGATTTGCATGAGCAAATAAAGCAAGAACTTTCCTAATTTGAACATACATCACTTGTTGCTAGGCGGCAAACAAACACACTTACACTTGGGCACACACACACATACACACATACAAAAAACACACGCACACACACACACATAAGCATTTTTCCATTCGGGACTTGTGATGCGAACATTTCCATGTAAGGATTTATGTACTGCAATTTGGTAAACATTTCCATTCGGTGAGATGTTGCACATTGCACCAGTTGGTTAAGTGTGCATGAATGAACGCTAGTTTGACAATTTTTTCTTACCCATATGATCTCTTGCAGTAGTCCTATTGCGTTCAAATAAAAGACCTTTACAACATTTTAGTTGAGGATACAAACACATAATCCAGCTGTTTAGATGCTGTACGTTTGACTTCATTTCATGCAGGCCCACTAATCCGATGATGAATTACTTTTCAACCCCTCGACTCGTTGCCTCTAGTTATCTAATCAGTAGTCCAAGCAAAGGGAGCCTTAATTAAGTATAATCAAAGCCAAACACTAAACAGTGCACTCATTCATTATCAAAGCCTGAAAAATGAACATGGGGGTGTCTTTAGGGACCTGTTTGGGTTGATAAGAACCAAGTATAGAGCCAAAATGACACTAATACTACACTTTTGTGTTTGCTTTAGGAATATGCATTTGGGATTTAGAGACAGATGTGAAATGATTGTCTTAAGCTTTGCATCACAAGTTAAATAGGTTTCCAGGACACGACAGTCTTTTCTTACTTACAAACAGGCTGCAGCCATTGTTGCAGCCGTCTTCCAGAAGGCCTGCCGAGAGGCTGCAGCTCACAATTAGGCCGGATGAAGTGCAGCATTACCATCTTTAATCGCTGTGTATGAGTTGTAACACTTCATTTGAACAACTCCTTTTTTATTATTCATGAGCAACTTATAGATAATGTATAACCCACTTCAGTTGTAAACAGATTTAAAGACATTTTTAAGTGTCTATTAATGTGTTTGTCAGCAGATATAACTCACCATGAAGCATCCGTTACTGCTGATCAACTATTGTGATCATACATAAAGGAAAATGTTGCGATTTGGTTAAAAGGCCGGGCAGAGTTTTGGGGACTTGCTGTTCTCTGGTTAAGAAGATGAGCTCTGGCTTATAAACCGCTCTCTGTATCCTTACTGTATGTGCCCTCAGCACATCACTGATGCCATACCTTCCTCTATCAATGTGGAGTTTATCCAGAGGTTGTTTTTACAGTTCCATGGGGAGGAATTTAAGTAACTGACCTTGGTGGGGATTACTTTGCACACATGGGCAGATACTGCGGCCTCTTAGGCCTATTAGCTAGTGGCCATCCTGCTGCTTTTCCACCCATGGTTTCATAAAATGACATTTGAGGTTCTATGTGCAAACAGCCCTCTGGGCATCCTCCTGACTCACACCCCTGAGATACAAGGCAGCTTCCAATGTGCCCTTTCTCCCTCACGCCCCCCCAAGGTGAGCCAGGATGCCCATCGTGAATAGGGCCAAATAGCATTAAATCAGGGGGCACCCACAAAACGAAATAATCTACATTTAAATCGGAGTAGTAAGATTACACATGCCACTTCTATTTCTGGGCCCTTGGATAAACACCGATTAGTGTACCGCACTGGACAGGGTTAATAGGAGCTTGTTCGGTGGGTAAGCACGACACCTCAAGGCTTGGCCTCACCGATCGATAGGAAACATTGCCGAGTACGTGCACAGTACCATTACTGTGCACAGGCATATAAGTTGGTAGCAGCTGGCAAGTTTTAATTGAGTGTCAATGGACATGTCTGCCACGGTGGGGAGGTCTTTCCATGTAAGGAATGCTCTGCACATAGTCCTTTTGTTTGTTTGTTTATTTATTTATGCATTCTGGGAGTCGGGGTAGACTGTGATTGAAACAAACACTCTACAGTATGTATGGCAATGCAGAGTCTTCCAGCCAGGGAGCTATAATTTACTGCCTTGTTTTTGACACTGGAGCACGAGCTCAAGTTTCACATCGACTTCTATTTCTATGAATTCTGTTCTGCAAAGCAGTTTTATTCATAATTGACTCGAGGAAGTTCTTTTCCCCTTGACCACAAAGAGGTCAGGGGTCAGGGTCGGCTATGAAGATGATGATGAGGCTTTGATTTAATATATAGAAAACATGCGTGAGCTGTTGTGTATATATATATATTTGCAGTAAGTCAAAAGGAAGACTTTTAAATGTTTCAGTGGGAGTACTTATTTCAGCTGCAGAAGGTGAAAAGCCATTAGCAGCTGATCTAACTCATAGACTTTATGGATCAAACTGAAAGGTAATTTTAGTCCAATCAGACTGCTGTATTCTCAGAACATCAAATGCATTTAATTCAGCCAATTCACTTTATTCTCTTTCTGGGCCAGCCAACTTTAGGATAACATACGGAAAAGGGACACACATTAGTGTAATTTACCTCCAACGTTTCAGCAGAGCCAAAGGACGACATTTGAACTAAATCCTCTGTCTTCCCATATTAACACCCACATGTGGCCCCAAGAGCAAACCTGGGAATTTGTAGGACCCAGCAGACCTCCCAGCCCCCGGCTTCACCTGTTCGCATGCACATTTCTTCCCCTTTTCTTCCACTTGGGATTGCCTTCTATCGCCCCATGATAATGACAAAAAACCTCATGCCTTTAACAATGCTGTCGTACGCGTGCAGCTTGCTGATCCTCTCCGCGTCTTTTGCCGGTGCCTCCCTGGCCGAGATGGTGTTCCGCTGCCCCGGCTGCACCGCGGAGCGCCAGGCGCTGTGCCCGAGGCTCACCGAGACTTGCGCAGAGATAGTGCGCGAACCCGGCTGCGGGTGCTGCCCCGTGTGCGCCCGGCAAGAGGACGAGATGTGCGGCGTGTACACCCCGAGGTGCACCACCGGTCTGCGATGCTACCCGACGCCCGACTCGGAGCTTCCCCTGGAGCAACTGGTGCAGGGTCAGGGGCAATGCCTGCGCAAAGTGGACACCGAGACGGCCACTTTGAGCCAGGAGCAGCGGGAGCAAACCAGCGGTCAGTCTGTTTCCTGGAAACCTGGTTTTCTTCTATCAATTTTTAATGACACTGTCTAGACTGTAGCCTGAGGAATAGTGTAGACATTTTGCATTGTCATGCAGGCTGAGCCCAAATCTGTGTCACCATTTTGCACAAGTGGATAAGATAATGTTATATCATACATTCTATTTAGTGTCTGCAGTGCATCCTTTAAACAGTAATTGGATAATTATGCGCCCCTTTAGAGCCTTTTTATGCCCTTTGCCATCAGGATTTACCCACAGACTTGAAATAATCTGGATGTTTGTGCTATCAGCACGTTGTTGCTTGTTGTATTAGTATGTTGCTCTTTATGTGCATTTGAGGTGTGCTATTTCTGAACTTCTTCTGCAGTAAGGACGTCTGTTCTTCTGCCTGTTGCATGGTATTCTTACACTCATGTTAAAGTCTGTGTTGCATTGACTTGTTTATAGTGTTGTGAATGTGCATGGGGAGAGAGAAACAAAAGGAACAGTCACCCAGCCCAAACCTCAGCTATGCTCCAAAACAGCTGGAACCTCCAGTCTCTCCCAGTATCCCCACTTTAAAACACTGTGACAGAGAACAAGGTAGTGGCCTGCAAGATTCCCAGAAATTACTCGGTGGGATCGTTGCAGAAAACATCATAGTATTGATGTTGACATTTCCACAGGGGAGTGGAGAGAAAGGAGTGGAGAGAGACAGCAGGAGGAATGCAGCATTGATTGGAAAAGTGGACTTTAGGCTTTGACCAGAAATCGCTATAAAGTGGTGTTGACAGTGACTGCATTAACCGGGCTGTCTACCTGGAAAACGAGCTGGATGTATGTTGCAGGCATGGATCACAATAAAGCTTCACGAGGCCTGGAGCCAGCAAGGCGCATGTGGCTTGTGTTTGAATAAGGACAGGTCGCAGTGAAGAAAGAAGAGTAAACTTCATTAATTGGCTGATTTTGAAGCTGCAGAAACACACACACACACACACACACAGTCGACGAGTGTGCAGCGGAGCCAGCCGCGCTGTGATTTCTACTCATTTCCAAATCCGTGCTTTGTCAGAGTTTACCTCCAGACTGACACATGTTTGTTTTGGCAGCGAACTCCGTAGAGAAACTACCGAAGAGTACCCCTGCAACTCAGTGAGGACTCTCCAGCACACTGACAAAAAGGGCAAAAATGTTTGCGACACGTTTGTGATCTAAAAACCACAAATGACTCAATTCCACATTTATGTAACCACACACAGCGCCCTTCAAACAATAACACACAAGCAATAAAACAGGCGTGAATTGCAGAGTTGCATAAGAGCAAAACATGAGGGCAAACTGCACGAACATCATGTAAAGGCTTGCTTGCAAGACAGCAATTTGTTAGGTGTCACTGATGTTTCTTCCTCAGGTGTGGCTCAGGCCGTGCCACGCAGTTTGAAAGGTTGGAGATTTAGTTAGATGTGTGCAAAAATCCTAGAAAGGCTGAATAGATAAAAGAGGATGGAAGAGCGTTACAGGGATTTTTATCAACAGGAAGCACCAGATGTTCTTCTTCTTGGGTCCTCAACCTCTGCTTCAGCTTCAAAATAAGTTTCCCATCCACTTTGTGTTTTAAATACAACATAATAAACGTACTGTTGGTTTTACAGATGCTTACTGTCAGTCTCCTGCTTTCCAGTTGGCCACGTTTGATACTGCACAGACCTGATTTCCTGTCATAAATTCTTCTCAGATACAAAAAGAGGAAGTAATGAAATCCCCGATAGAGCTCAGCTCCCGGCGGCTGTTGGAAGATTGAGAGGAAACTTCTGGCCGCGACCCACTGCAGCTCCTTTGTTCCAGGAATGAATGTGTAAATGACAGAAGAAGAGGCTGATTATAATACAATAATTAAGTGGCTGTGTTTAGCTGAGCAGGGGGAGCAGTGACTCTGGAGCGGATTTGAAACCCTGGGCAAAGAATCAAAGGGGGAAGTTTTGCAGCTGCTTTATTTGGATGTTTATAAGCCTCAACATCTTGGCATCCTGTTCTTCTTGCTTATTATATTCCAAGTAAATGTCTTGGACACAAATAACACATTGTAAAAGTTATTACACTGAAATAGGATTATGTAACATTTCAAATCAGTGTTCGAGGTGACATTCACGGCATTGAATGCGTTTTGAAGAATCGATCCGATGGTTCGTATCCGTCGCAAACTTTGCAATGACAGCAGCAGCTTAATCCTTGTAACCTCCTGGATCAGCACGAAAAAAAACAACCAAGGAGGTCAAAGGTCAGAGCTAATATTCTTTTGTCCCTAGAATGGTCATGGAAGAGAAAAGACAGCGAGAGAGGTGAAAATCAGTCCGAGGATGGAAATGTAGGAGAGATTACAAATTTGGGGGAAGATACAAATTTAGTTTTCTGTACTATATATATAAATATATAAGTATTTATTCAATGTATTCAGAATTACAGTTTGTAATATTGCATACAATACATAATACCAAATATTGAAGAACTTGTCAGTGAGTAATGAACTAATTCAATTTTTTTTCTTATTGGCTCTTCTCAAAGCCACGGGCGGTTTTTGTTCCCTGTTTTAAATGGCCGAAGCAAGTGATTACAACATATTAGTAATTCAGAAAGTAAGAAACTGATATTGCTTCATAACTCTCCTAGTAATGAACTCCCCAGAGTGCAGTAATGTCTTGTTTAGCTCAGCGGGGAGTTTGTTAGGCTTTGGCCACAGTCAAAATTCACTTATGACGGACATTCACGTTTGCTAAATCAAAAAGTAAGGTGTGAAGGTTTGAAAGTGTCTTAGTGAACAGTGTGTTATAGGGCTGCAAGATGCAGATGGAGGTGTTTCTGTGACACTCCTAAACCAGACTTGAATTGGATGGGTACACCTAGACATGTGGATCCATCAGAACATCTGAATTGAAAACATTAAAATATATGAAAATGCATAAAACCAAACCCTGTGCGCTCTGATTACCTCCCTTTGGGCATTCAGCATCTCTGGTTTGTGTGTTTGTGTGTGCTGCACGAGTGATTGCCTGCATGTGTTACACTGCAGGCAACTACACTGAGGGTTTGACACAATAGATTCCAAAAAAACGTGTCAAGTTTTGGCTTAATCCTGTGCAAGAAGTGTCTCAAACAATGTGCATATCTTAGAATAGATGAATATAGATGTTTAACTCTTAATCCAGATGTTTGCACACGTTCATGCAACTTAAAATCTCGAGTTATCACGATCTCTCGTGGATTCAAATCACCAGGACTTCTCTGTGATGTGGGGAACTAGGAGGGTCAAATGAGCTACTCCCTCATGAACCCAGCAACTGATTAACATTGAAATATTTCAATAATATAACTAAGTGTATTTCTATTTAACTTCCAGACTTTTACTAATAACATGAATATTCCACGTTTCCTACAATTGGAGCTGAAATGCCTCCCTATTCCAAACTAACACCCACAACCTTCCCACTAGCCTCTCTGTTTATGCACAGTATCACTTGATATTCCGTTCCCAAGGAAACCTGGACCCAAATAAAGGTTTCTTTAATCAGCCTGCATGGGCCTTCAGTTGTTATGACAGGGATCATACCATATGTGACCTCGACAGGGACCGAGTTGATTAACAAAGTCCAAACAGAGCCCTCAGTTGGTAGCTTGAATGTCTCATGAATTAGAAAAAAAAAAAATGGCTACAGTTAATTGGTTATTACTCCTCAAAAAGCCCAATTTTGCCCAAACCTGTCCAGATGCAGCTTTACATGTTGACAACAAGAAGTCTTTTGTGTTTGAATATTGAGGAAAAAACGAGGTGGAAAGAAAAGTGGAAAGGTCCTGTGCCGTCTGGTCGCTGGAATCACATTGTTAGCTAACAAGGGGCATTCCTGTGTACCTGCGGGGGCATCCAGACGGAGCCCGCAGGACTGAAATAGCTCCCAGATAATCCCAGGCCTCTCCAAAAACAAGGGCGTTTGTGCCATCTCCCCCCCCCCCCCCCAGGCGTCGACTTCACGTTTAGTCGTGCCAAGAATCTCCTCGTGCCTATTGAGATCCAGAATAACCTTCCCACCCTCCTTTTTGGACAAGGGTGAGTTAAGACAATACAAACCCTGTCTGAAATGCTACTTACACTGGAGGGGAAGGGCACGTATGGAGGGGAGAGGGACAATCTCTGAGCTTGCTGAGTTTTACATGGCGAGGTTTGAAAAAAACTAATTGGAAAAAACTTGAGAGATCACCAAAGTTGTCAGGATTCATCCTCCGGGCAACATGATTGGCTGTACCGAACGTCGTAGCAACTCTTTCGACAGTTGTCGAGATGCTTCACTAAAATATGGCGCTCAAGGAAAAGTTTGGGGGGGGATGACCAAAGTCAATAGGATCCACATGGTTAACAAAGGCGTTGGTTCTGCACATTGATGATTTGTTCCCCACCAGACCTTTCTTTTAAAACAGATGCTCACTTTATGGATAGAGATGTTCATATTTTGGTGGTGGTGGTGAAAGGAGTGCTGCCATCGGATGATGAATCAGGAGCACGACTGTGATGCCGACTGGAGGTGACTCGGGTGGAGGAGGGTCGCGTCCGCTTTGCTGAAATGACAACCGACAGCAGCAGAGAGGAGGACACTTTGAAAGTTTTGACAGCAACGATATGATTGGCTTCGGGAACCGGTGTGCAGAATCTGGTTGGTTACTTAAAAGTGCACGCAGCTGATAGAATAATCACAAGGAGAGGAGAGACAGAGATTATGCATGCGTGTCTACCTGACTGAACTTGCGCTTGAGCTAAATATTGCAAATCCCTCCCGACCAAATGTTCTTTCATTTCAAAAAGGGAGTGGAGCTTTCGATGCCCGATCTAACTCTCGTGTTGTTGTTGTCGTCGTTGTCATTCTCACGTTGTTCTTGTTGTTGCCTTCATCGTCTTCTGGCAAAAAAAAAAACGAATTGGCAATCTCAATTTAAGACCGTGTAATTTAACCTCATTTTAAATTGTTCTACTCTGACTTACGTTGAATGATATACGTTGACGTTATCTAACCCAGAGGTTTGGCGCTCTGTCCACTCACATCCCCTCGTATCTCTCCCACAGTGGCTGAGAACGACTGTCAGTGGTAGTAGATGCGTGTGATGTGTTCCAGCTTGCCTCGATCCATGTCCTAGTTTAGGTCCTGAACAGTCGCCCCAGAGTTCACCCAGCGGTGCAGGTAGAGAGCAAGATGCCTGGCCTTGGATACCTCGGTGTGTACGTACGTGCCAGAGCCTGTCCAAAGCCTGCTTTTAGATGACTGTTGCAGGCCAGAAAGCCTGGAAGGTAAACACATCTGCACTTTGCTGAGTTTGTGTTTCGAGGAAAACAGTCCCACTAGGCCGTGCGGTGGGTGATGTGCTGCAGCTACTCTTCGCCGTTTCTTTCATCAACTTTGCAAGTGGCACATGACCTATTTCCCACCTCAGAGCTGCCTTAAAAGCCATATTGAGAGAGACAACTTTTTTTTTTTTTATACATTCCAACATTTAAAGGGATAGCACAGTTTTTTTGCAACTGACTCAGATGTCTTTTTGTGCAGGTATAACGACCGGTGATCGTAGGTCAGCTTAGATGAGATACATTTTATTCTTGTTCCTCTCTACGAAATGATATGAAACTAAGCGACCCGTTGAAATACAGGGTTACCCAAATGCTCCATGTGCATTGAGAGAAAATGATCCCATTGATGTCCACTCATTCTGGAGAGCTTACTAACTCGCGTCACAAACCTTTTGCAACCTTTCCATTCTCCACCCCCGCGAAGTTCTGGCCATTTGCTTAGTTGACCAGAATCTGGACAATCAGACATGACACCTCTGGCCTACGTGCCATCTGGGAATTCGACATGGATCAGATAAAGAAAGAAAGCCTCTGGAGCCATTGTGTGAGGATTAACTCAAGCAGTAGACTGGACAGTAGGACTGCTGCTTTGTTGATACTGCTGATCCCAAGCCCACCGCTGTGGAACGGGCTTTGACTGCAGAGGCCTAGCGCCCCCTGAAAGTGGGGTCCTGACCCTCTGTGTTTGTGTGCGTGTACATTCGAGTGGGAGATCGCCCTATTCGCTGCGTATAAACTGTGCGTTCACGCCCGTGTATGGCCAAACTGTGTACATCTCAGGTTTCCTTAGAAGAGAGGGAGTGATGCTGTTGCACTTGGATACCGTCGGGATTATGTAACGCGGCAAAACAAAAAGCGCCCAGCCGCTAATATTTTGTGTGTCGTGTGTTTATCCGCGCCACTTGTGTGTGCACACACACACACACACACACACACACATGCGAGCACACACCTGATTCCAGTTGACTTTTGCCCTTTTTGGAAAGAGACCCAGCCTTCAAAGAAAAGCCGGAGAGAGCGCGATGGAGCGCCATGAGGGGAACTGAAGTCCAACAACACCAGATCTATCTGATGGCAAAAGGCGCCAGCACCGTGTTATTGCTTCGTTTGGAATTTCCTTTCTCCCGTTCTCTCTTAGGCCTTTTGTAATCATATTCTACAAGCGGATGTCAAATTTACCTCTTGCAGAGCGCAGAGAATGCCTCTCCAGTCCACCACCACCACCAGCAGTAACACACACTCGCTTTCATTCTCTGTCCCTGCAAACGCCTTTTCCACAAGTCTGCACGTTACAGCTTGGCCCTTGCATAACTCAAGCTATCCGCTCTCTGGCCCACTATTTGACCTTCTCTACTGTCTGTGCTTATTTCCCTTCTTCCCTTCAGGCGTCAAGTGAATTCCTGCATAGATGAAATCCACGCTCAAATGAAAATCAGAGAAAACAAACACTCTCCTGACATATTTTAAATATATTCTTACTAGCTAAACTGAGCCGAGATGTGATCATGTTGCTTTCTGAGGCATTTTCTTAATCTAAAATCAGCTGGTTTGGAGTGAAGCTCCTTTTCCGCTCCCTCTCCGTCAACCCTCAACCCCTAAGTATGCTCTGTTGTCAGAAACAACATGGTCTGTTGAACCTGATGGCCTCTCACATTGTTTGCTCCATCTGTTTGAAGAGAGGGTTTTTTTTTTTTTTTTTAGGTTGATGTTTAACAAGACTCCAAGGAGAGAGGAGACGGTCAAACTGAGCCTGGAGGAATCACTGGATGGCCACAGTGACTCTGCTGTTTGACATAGTTACAGTGACGGCAGTAGTTCTGGCCTTGTTGTTTTAATAGTCACAACTGTGAATTTCATCCAAGCAGTGGCTTTAAACTAAGAAATAATATATTTTCCAATATAACATCCTTTTAATGCGCTCATATATTTAGCCATTAGATGAGAGGTTTTTCACGAACCCAAAGTTTTGAGCAATTTTGAAAAACCTCCTTTTCTTTTCTGATTCTGATGCGATCAGAGGTGATTGCTGGAGTTCAGTTTGATCCACCGAAGCATTAGATGTGTTGAAACCTCATCATTTTGACCAGGCCCGACTAGGATCGGGTCTGGACCGGCGAAGACCTCAAATCTAGGTCGAACTCATCATGAGGTCTTCCAAACACAAGTGTAAATGTCTGATGATTTTGTTCATTCATCACCACTTTTTAACATCTGCTCATGAAATTAAATCACACCAGTAAGGAAAAAAAGCAACCATGGAAACCTGACTGTGACTAAAAGTTCAGCAGAGGCCAACTTTTCTGAGCCCACAAGCTTGTTAACGGAGCTGCAATGTGGTTGCTTCGCTCTGTGAGAAAAGGAAAGGATTGTCGTGACTCATTGATTGTGCTGATGCGTTTCAGAGCACTTTAACAGCGGTTTGGACACTTCACCCCCCACAACATTACGTTAAGTGGAAGTGTCAGTTGGGACAATGAGGAAAAAATGGTCACAAACACGAGAACTATACTTCAATCCTAAAGCAAAGAGCAGAGTTAGACTTGCATATCCCGGAGGGTGCAGGTGAGCTAGATCAACCGGCTACCTTTGAATTAGGACCGATCGTCAGACGCAGTGGGGAGGGACGTCGGAAAATCCAGAGAATTGTGTTTTATATTTCCCTACCATCCATCTGATGTCGACGAGGATTCTCCTCAAGAGAAAAAGCAGGCCACTTACTTTGTCGCTCTGACAAATGAAGCTTGTTCCTCCACACTTCCAGCCTGTACAAAGCCCAATCCATTACCACGATGACAGCAAGAGGGCATCAGAGCGGCTCAGTGAGAGAGGCGGTCCTGAAAAGTCACAGGTTTTAATGCTTTTAGCAGCCAATGTGTCCATCATAGTGTCCTTGAGTCCTGTCCAGTTTATTTTCTACTCTTTTGGGGACACAGTTAAGACGTAGTTTAACAACTAAATGTATCAACACAGTAGACATTTTGGGATACCTAGATTAAGATTTGATGGATTTGTACGCCGTGTCTCCACTAGGCGAGGCTGTGGAGCCGCTGCCTGAACAGGGTGTGAGCGAGATGCCGGCCATCCGGAAGCCCAGCAAAGAGACCACCTGGCTGGGACCCAAAGAGAGCGCCGTACGCCAGCACAGACAGGAGATGAAGACCAAGATGAAGACCAACAAGGTGGAGGAAGTGAAACCCGCGCGGCCCAAACAGGTGAGGCACAAGATGAAAAAAAAAACTCCAACAATGGTGCAATATATTGTAGCTTCGACTAAATGACTGCAGACAAGCACGTGTAAGTAGTGCAGTCTTTTCCAGAGGAGACTTCCCTGCACCACCTAGCTCCTCAGACTGCTGAGGGGAGAGAAGAGGAGGTCGGTGTCGCCTCCCTCTGGTCCAGCAGCTGTGGATATTTGGCTGCTGCATTGAAAAGTGTTTTATTTGAGGATCATTCAAAGTGCAGTTTAATGCTTGAACCTGTTGATAAGTAAGAGTTCAATTCACTTTAAAGCCCGAGGAGGAAATCATGTAAACACCCAACAACAATTTCATGTCATGGCACAAAGAAAAGGCTTTTTTTTTCCCACCAACCAGGCAGATATTAAATACACCTGACCGGCTCTGTAATCCGGGTGAACCCCGGGCATTTCTAACCGGCTCTGGTATTTTCCATCCGCTATAAAAATCATTTAAAAGGTTATTGCTCAGCCAGAAACTTCTAACTGTCTCAACAAGGCATTTGGCTGTGTGGAATTGTGAGGTAAATCTGAGGTCACTGGCAAGAGTTGTTGTTCATTACTGGCAAGAAAACATGATTCATTTGCTCATTACAGAAAGCCCCTTCAGCTTTATTATGTGTGTGTGCCTTTTATGTGAGATTTTATGTAGCATGTCAAAAATGTGCTGATGCCTTGCAAACACATCTTGGTGTTGATGAATGCATTTCTGCTGTGTGCATGGATTACACAGAATTGATGAAAAAAAAAAATTTAAATCAGATTTCTGACGTTTTTTAAATAGGAAAAGGGAAAAAGGTGATAAAAAAAGATCTGATTTCTTATTTTCCAAAGAAAACAACAAACAGGAAAAACTCTAATCTCCACGCACAGAGGTTTGAATAACTGTAATATTCTTTTTAGAACATTTCTTTTGCCGCAGGCAAACCACGATTTACCCGACTGTCACAGAAACCTGGTGACTCTAACGAACCCAAACGCCGCTATACGGGTGTGTTAACATAACCTTTGCTGTTGTTTTTAAGACTCAGTGTCAGCAGGAGCTGGACCAGATCCTGGAGAGGATATCCAAGATGCCCTTCAGAGATAACCGAGGTCCACTGGAAGACCTGTACGCCCTGCACATCCCCAACTGTGACAAGAGGGGGCAGTATAATCTCAAACAGGTGACTCCAGGCGGTGTGGGAAACAGGGTGGGAAGCGGAGCGGGTGTAGAAACGTGATACTATACAGGTGTTGAAAGGAGAAACGGTGGGTAAAGCATCATAACCACCAATTTAAACAGTAACATGTGGCTTTATTTCTGTCTTATTAAAGCATCTTATTTCACATATATGTATTTAAATACTGCGTGTGTGTGTGTGTGTATAAGAAAGGGGATCTAAATGAAACATGTGCGACATAAAACTGATATTACACATACATGCATGTTGTTGTCATCTAAAATAGCGTAAAAACATGCAGGAATAAACACAGCATATTGTGTTTCAGTGCAAGATGTCTCTGCACGGTCAGAGGGGCGAGTGCTGGTGCGTCAACCCCCACACCGGCCGACCTATCCCGTCAGCCCCCATTGTGAGGGGCGACCCCAACTGCAGCCAGTACCTCAGAGAGCTGGAGCTGGAGCTCCCCGACATGGACCAGATTTAATTAAAAGGGGCATGAAAACAAACAAAAAACAAAAAAAACTGTAAAGTACTTGGGAACAAAAAAAAACAACATCTGAGTAAGCTATATATTATCTTTCTATTTGTACGTGTCTGTAGTTCATTTGATGACATTTGAAATCTTAAACCATAAACGATAGAATCCAGCTTGCTGCGTAGAAGTAAAGAGAAGACTTTCAGTAGACTTTTGCTTTACTAGTTGTGACTTTGCTCAGATTTGCTCTGTTATCGGCGTTTCGTTTCCGTTTGTGTTGAAAAGTGAAAAAGCCTTCAACACACTTGGTTGTAGGTGTGTTTTCGTTGTCCTCGCCTTGCAGACTACTGTTACGCCCCATTAACAGATAACGCTATTAAAATGGTCATAAAGTCAATGTGTGCCTGCCTGTGTTTTAATTTGTAGACACACTTTGAATCTGGCGCACTCGATGCGGTGTTGTTTTGATTCATCCTGAGAGGGGCACAGAAATAATCTGTACCTGATTTCACCAAAGATCCTCCAATTATTTAGTAATTTCTGTCAAAAACAGGAAAAGTCGGGCTCACTAAAGTCAGTAGGATACATCATCTGGTGAGCATGAATGTCTGTACGAAATGTAACGGTGATCCGACGTTGCAACTGACCAGAGACGTACGGTATGTTTAAAATAAAAGGACTCCCTTACCTTCCTTATTTACGATTACTGTGTCAAAATGAATCACATTTAGCACAAAACTATGCTGAGCTTGACCTCTGTGCGTGTCGAGTCTTTCCAAACATAACTCACCTTTGGAAACTCCCCGACGAGGAAAGTCTCCGCAGGCAGTTTGGCCTTAGACAGCAGATGGAAACAACCTTGAGTGTCAAGGTCAGAGAGATAGCAGCCGCGAACAAAAGTGGAGTTATGATTTTTTTTTTTTGTGAGTACATGAACTTTATTTAAATAGTGATTTGTCATTACAAAAAAAAAAAAACGAGTACATCAATTACACGCCTGTTAAATATTTCACCATAATGTTCACATTAATCTTTTTAAGAGATTCTGAAATGCTCAAAGTGTCACTGTGTTGTGTTCACGTGTGTGCTCGAATCAACAGAGAGGGAAGAACCGGCTGCTCTTTTTAGGAATGTCTGAGATTACAAGAGTTGTCGAATGAACGTTACGATTAGAACAACAACAACAACAACAAAACCGGGGCTTGACCGGGGCTTGACTGAGCGATCTTTTGTCAGCAACCAAACAGAAAAAACAACAATCATTCAACAACACAAGGAGTCCACATGCAAATGGGAATTCAAAGTGGCGTGGAGCAGAAGGCACTTCAATTTACATAGAAACTCAGCGGCCTCGCTCTCTGCAGGATACAGGACCCGATAAAACCCAAGAGAGCAAGTCAAATTTGCCTGTGTGGTGGCAGTGAAGACCCTTCAGGTGGAAACATAAACAACGCGGCGCCTTTGCATACGATTTGTGTGCCGAAGAAAGGAGACGCACCACATTCGTGGCACAGTAGCTGGGGGGTAGGCTGGCCTCGTGAGAATTTAAACCAGAGCTTGTTGTAGTTGAGAACTATAAGGGCATGGCACATACAGTACACAGTATGCACACACACACACACACACACACACACACACACACACACACACACTGTACATACATTTACAAAACAGAGGAGGCAGTTGTCTGGACTTGAAAAAAAAGAGGCCGGGTGTCAAATATCTCACCTTTGACAGCACAATGCAGTATGTTAGTGTTTGAGCGCTACGTGAGATGAGCTACGTTAGCTCCATATTTAACAGGCTCATTTGAGAGTGGTATCAATCTACTCATCTCACTTGTTTATGAACATAAAATGCCAAACTATTCCTTTAAGCGTGTTGGGCTTCTGTTAGCTGCAGGTCTGTAGATTTAAAACAGACAAAGTGTCCAGTGACATTCGGTCAGAGGCAGGATTAAATGTTAGAAGTCTGTATAATGTGTGAAAAAAAAAGCTTCTTACATCTATGTCGTTCACATGATTAACAATTAATAAAACGTTGCTATGGTAAAGAAATTAGAAGTGTTAATTTTTTTTAGCCACATGGAAAATATGTCTTGTCTCAGAACTAAATTTAGCAACACAATCAATAAACAACATAGTATCAATATCATACAAATATATATATATAATCCTCTATTATCTATGGATATAAAGAGGCGAGGCGTTAGCTAACCTCAAACGTAGTACGATCAGCGGGGAGCCACATAAGACCTACATGTGAGAGCTTTTCAGTTCTAGAAAACAAAAAACAAAAACACAGTCCATCACAGCTGACCATATATAGACGAATCTGTGCTATATTTTCCTGATTGGCAGTCATTAAGTGTGCTAGCTTGATTGGCAGGTTTAAGAAGAGGCGGCTCCTTCCCTCTCATTCGTTGCTGTTGCTGCTGCTGTCGAGTTCTTTGCACTGCAGGTCTCCTCCGGCGTAGTTGATGCCGGGGATTTTCACGCCAAACCGACCGACGCACCAGCAGATCCCCCTCCTCCGGCCGCGGGACGGCTTACACTGCAAGTACAGAGTTCGCAGAAAAAGGGATGAGGCGCTTGTGGTACTTTACTGCTTTATCAGATTAATTGTCTCGAAACCAAGCTGCTGCAGTTACAGTAAGATGCAGATATGCAGACGCAACCCACAGAAAAGACCTTTCCATACCTGTTTGCGCTTGAAGAAGCCCTTCTTGTCACAGTTGGGGATGTACAGAGAGAGAGCCAAGACCCTGGAAGTGTCCTTCATGCTCTGAATGAGATTATCCAGTCTTCTCCCACAGGGGCCCTGAACACACACACACACACACACACACACACACACACACGTGAGTGTTTGCATGGTCACAATGTGTGTTTAAACTTATGGTTCAAAATGGCCCAGAAATAAAAAAGTAAGGAGGTGGCAAATACCTCCACTAATGAGGACTTTAGTCATTTGTTCACACCTTTTGGGCTTGTGTGAAAGAGGCCCTGCAGGGCATCCATGGCTGATTTGTCAGAACTGGTTTCTTTATAATGATTACCCTGTGAGCTGAGTTTATAATCCCTACTTCACTTACGAACTCAGGCTCCAGTTTATCCAGGCTGAGCGGGGAGAAGTTCAGGCTGCTGGCGGGTCCCAGCCGGGCCAGCTGCTTCTTGCGGTCTTTGGCCTGCTTCATGGCATGGGCCTTCCGGCTGCCGATGTGGTCCCTTCCGTACAAAGGCGCCTTGGTTTGGGGCTGCATGGACTCTGGGACGGGTAGCACTGCGTCATCGTGGGATTCTCCATCTGATATATAGGGCAAAGATTTATCGTTATGATGCATGTTTGAGGTTCATTTAAAAAGGTGCCTTATGAGGTTTTCTTGGAAACAGCAAGTTAAACTCATAAATCATCAAAATAAACTGCGTGTACCCCTGAAGCCTTACAGAAGTGTTAAATGCATTTCCTCCGTCACAAAACATTTGCGAAGCTGACGGTTTGAATATTCTGAACACTGCAGGATAGCAGCAAATAGCTTGCATGCAATTCCATGACTGTGTATTGTATTACATGCACGGTCATGCATGTAGGCTACATATGCTGTACGTGGCACTACTGCCTGTAAGTCTTACTCCCTGTGCACTAGATTGAATACATTATGTCTCTGTCAAACATGTGCTTTCATTTTTTAAACCTTTCATAATTCAAAACTCTCCCTTTCAATCCTGCTGTTGTTTAAATGACATGAAATCTTTACTTTGGAGAATCAGTAGCTTTACTGCATGAATGACTAGATGCACAACTACTGAAGCAAGAACATGAATGTGCACCAGAAAGTCCAGCTGCATGTTAGTCCTCCAAAACAGGGCTTCAAAGCATTTTTCCTGCTGCTTCTGAGAGGCTGTGTGAAGAAGCTTCAAAATCAAAAGCTCTGCGGTGGCTCCCACTTGGAAAAGCACCTCTTTGAGTAGTTCAAATTAAAAAAAAGTAAAGCTAAACTCGTGAGGGCAATAGACAAGCAGAGTCCAATTTAGTAATGTCACAATACGACGTGACGATTTCACTGCACCAGCTGAATGCTTATTTAGCAGTAAGTGGCTACCGGCCAGTTGCAGATTGGAAGTGTTGACATACAGAACAACATAGCCTACATTTATGGCAAGACAGGTTGCCAGTTTGGGGTATATGTAGACCAGGGGTTTTAAAACGTTTATAGCCGGTGACCTAAATGAGATATTTAGTCTCACCCTGGCACCCAGACCTATGAAAACATACTATTACACTTGTCATGTGGCAAGCCACCAGAAACAGCCGCAGCCCATTTTGGGTCCCAACCCCCACAGGAACCCTCATGTCCATGCATCTTTCATCCGTGCAAAAATACAGCCCTTTGCTACATTTCGGGGAGTCGCACACAGTTGCTCAGACCTCAGCGCTCGGCCCTTCTCCCTCGTCCCCACCCTCCATTCACACGACCGCAACGAGGCCGTGTGGAGGCCAGAGTGAGTGGCTGGGACTTTCTTTCCCTAAAGCCCTTTAAACTGATATTCCCCTTCAGTTAGAGCTATAGCATTAGCCTTGTATGTGTCCTAAGCCACAGCTGGCCCGTTCCCACTGCTGTGTCACGTACTTGTTTCCGTTTCATTCTGCTTTTTTAAACCCCTCCGTTTTTTCTGCACTGACGTGATCGCTAAGCTACTGAACTAAACGGGCGGTGAAACAAGGTCATCGCCACGTTGCAAGTGACGCCTAAAAAAACCTGCCGAGCCCCTCCACCACCCCCCCCCCAGCAATGATGGTGAAGATGATGTCATCCATCCACATAATGACAGGTCATTGGAAAAAGCAAGAGATTCCCCCATCCTCCAGTTTCCTGCTGACACAGTTCTTTTTTTTTTTTCTTCCTCCAGAGAAAGCTGAGGCAGATAAGCAGCAAGCGTAAAACCCAATCAAGTCCTCACTAGTTTGTCTAATCTGACCTGTGCTGACTGATCGCATCTTTCGCTTCTTCTTTCTTCCTCTCCCTGTTCTTCGTGTTTGAGTTGTGAGACGTGGGGATCCTGCAGAGCCGTATCCCTGCAGGTGGAAGTGACAGAGAACTGACGAGGACTTTTTCTTCCTCGCTTCATGAACTAACATGAAATCTGTCCCGATAATGTTGCAGAAGAAGAACTCGAGCGTCATGGTTCACACACTTGCACAAAAAGGCAACTACTGTTTTTTTCCAGCTTTGAATGACAACTGGTGTCATTGCATTATAATTGTGCAGAATGCACACATGCATAGCGGCGCATTAATGGAGGGATGTGTTAAAACGTACTGTGTAACGTTTTTGGAGACTGGCACGACATTGTATGAATGCACAGTTATGTATGCAGACACATTTGTCGCTCTTCTCCAGTGTCTATGAAATGTAATTTGTGTACGTGGTGTGTATGTATCAGTGTGTGCATATGGGTTTTGTTTAATTCATGTGTTGAGAAAGCGCCCAGCAGGAGATGTGGAGTTAATGGAGAAGCTGGCTGACGGGCGGACAGATGGGGGATCAGTAACCCACGCTCCGCCTGCATTCTGCTGAATCACTGCACAGCCTGGGCATGCCTGCAGCGCCGAGATGTAGAGAGAGAGAGGGGGGAGGGAGAGGAGGGAGAGGGGGAGGGAGACAGATGAAGGGACCAGGGTGGGACTAACAAAGAGGGGTGGGAGGGAGCAGCGGATAGTGTGGGAAAGGGTGGAAAAGGGAAGGGGAGATGAATAGAAGATTGGAGTTTTTTTTAATTTTTATTAAACAACAATTTCTCAGATGCAGAGCTGCTCTGAATGATCGTACTCTGCTGGAGCCAATGCAGCCAAAGATTTAACAGAAAATGTAATGATAAAAACAATATGAATGGACTGAAACAAGGCGAATTTGAATGAAACATTTGTATGACAGTGTTTCCATCCTTTCTTATCTTAGCAAGAACAACCGCGGCTCCTTGGCTGGAGTTTAACACAGCCAATGAGGTTATGTATTCCCAGAGTAGCTTTACCCTCAACCAAAACTCCAATCTGCAGCAAAGTAAAGCTTAACACAGAACGGGTGAAACTGGGGATGGGGTGGGTGGGGGGGGGGGGGGGGGGGAGAAGAAGAAGAATAGGGTGTAAAAGATGAAGAGGGACAGTAGCCAGCCGGGGAAAGAGGAGAAGAGGCAGTGTGGTGGGAGAGAATAGAGAGACGGAGACAAAAAGGTGGGTTAGGTGTGGGAAAAAAAAATAAACAGGTGGTGCACGTAGAAGAAGTAGAGGTGTGCAGGGCAACTGACAAAAGAATGGCTATAAGACAAAAAGGAAAAAGAAAAGAAACTGTTGCGTAAGAGAAGAGGGCAAAATCTGATTTCACACCTTGAAGCGAGTTGGTGCAGCATTTCCCACAAAGCACAGACACAGTGACTGTCCCTAAACTGCCATTTAAAGGAGCCAAAAGGGAGTCTCGCGGAGCACCACCTGTAATCTTCTCCCTTGTTTTATGTCGGCTGGGGGCCCCGGGGCGACGGGCCACTCACACGAAACCTACTGATTTATGGCTCGCAGCCCCACAAGGTCTATTCAAACCAAGATGACAGGTCGATCGAAGCTCGGCACCCATTGTTGACAGAGTTCACGGGGTCAAGGCGCACGGGGTCTTTTGAGTCGTGTGCCTCGGTAATGACAGGTGTCAGCCCGTCTTGAAGAGGGCTGTGAGTTGACTCCCTTCAGCCTCGCTGGCTCCTAAAGAGTTTAGGGGAGGGCACCTAAACTCACTTCACCCTCTTTTCTTTTGTCTCCCCCAACTTTAGAAAACAAAAAGCAAACTCATGCATATTGGAGTAATGTTTTATGACAGGGAGGGGAATAGTGAAAGTGGTTTTTTTTTTAACTGGTGAGTCCAGTCTGGAGGTCGTTTTTTTGTTAATCCACCACTGCATCACTGGCCCACTCTGTGTGTCACTTGAGGGCTTCATTCAAATTCCTGCATTAACAAGAGAGGAGAAACATCTCCATCCAGCTGTTTGCTATTTCTTTGCACCAAGAGCCTTTTAGATCAGCGGTCGATGACACACTTTGTGCAAATGCAACAGAAACACCAGCAGAGCTGACACAAAGTTAACCAAGTAGAGCACATTTAGTGCTGGAATATACTTTAAAGCCCTATAGTGGAATGAGGAGAGAAGGTTTACACTAACTATAATGATTAAAACATGTGATCTGAATCAGTCATCTCTCCACAGGCCTACCTTTCAACGGATGCATCAGTTTATACAACTTCTCGTTCCTGCATACGCCCCGGCCGTGCAGGAGCGCGTGCAGCGGCTTCTCCTCGCCGTTCTTGGGCAGGCAGCGAAGCCCGCGCGTGCACGGCCCGGTGTACACGCCGCACGGCTGGCCCTCTTCGAGCGCGCACGTCAGGCAGCAACCGCAGCCGGGCTCCTTCACCAGCTGACAGCCCACCGGCACCGGCGGACACATGGACTGGGCCTTCTGGTCGCACGGCTGGCACGGCACGTACGACGAGCCGCAGCCGGTAATGCTGAGCAGGGGGACCACGAGGAAGGAAACGCTCAACAGCATGGCGCGCTTCTTGTCTGAACTGCAGGCTGTTTGATTGAAACCGCAACGAGTATCAACTATATCTTGTGCTGAATCCTTTTTTTTTGCAAAAAAGATTGGAGTCCAAAGGAGGAGGGGGGTGTTGCATCCACAGGTGCCTTGCGCGCTCAAGTCCAAAAATGTCAGCGCATCCAATGCTCGCAATCCACAAAGACAGTCACTCAACCCTGCAGTCGCAAATTAATTAAAAAAAGAGAACAAAATATCCAGACACCACGGATCTCTCCCTTCAGCGATGGAGCCGTTTTTACGCGCGAGCTGATTGTCTCCAAATGAGAGATGGAAAGCCTGATTCCAACTGTCGCTCCCTCTGTAGGTTATTTAACCCGCACGGGTTGAGAGCAAAATGTATAATCTGTGGCTTTGAGCTTGCCTTTTAAAAAAAAGAAACATCCAGAGGCGAAGCCTACAACGATGGGTATGTCAAACAACGTTTGGAGGGGGAGGCGCACTTGTCAACTCCGTGCGCTGCGATGCTGATTTCACAGGGCGGGTGCTGGCATGTCTCCAGATCTGCCAGATACGAGGCGATGCTCCTGAAGGCGACTGAATAAGAACTAGTCTCTCTCGCTGCAGAGGGGCCATTTAGTATCCCCAGGCTCGAAGACAGCGCGTGTATTCTTAGTTTAGTTGTTTCTGCTGAAGAAGAAGGCAGATCACTTCTTCCAAGGTCACTTCAACCAAGAATATTCTGGAAACTCAATTTAAAATCGCTGATGAGGTCGTTTGAATTGCAGCCAATGAGCTCCCAAATCATGCTGCTGGGTTTAGGAGAGGAAAGAAAAGTAGTTTTACAGTGTTTACAGACCTCTTGTATATAAAACTGGTGCCATTACTGCAAGCACGAAGAGAGACAGAACAACTTGGCAGAAAAAGAAGAAAATGTGACCTTATGCAACAGAATTCATGTCACATGCAAAGTGTTTTGTTTTGTTTAAAGAAAAATAATGTAGGGTCAACAAAACTGAGCGACTCGTTAAGACGGAGATGGAAGGTGAATAGATTTCTTTCTAAGCTTTTGTGGAGCACATTTCCATGGGGAGATTATGACAACATATTTATTGGTCGGTGTGTTACTGGTCCCTTAATGCTCGCATCCTGCTCTTACTCAGACTGACGTTTCCAACAGTGTTCATCCACGTAGGGAGGAGGGTTTTGAGGTTAAACTGTACATTAATGATTCATACAACAGCTCCAGTTTTATACTTGACCCCTAATCTTAGTGTTCAGATTCGGGGTTGGTCTCCATCTCTGCTACTTTCACTGGAAATCCCAGATCCCGATCTCCATCAAAATCTAAATGTTCGACATAACCTCCTTGGGAAATGCAATTAGAGTATTCAGATACTCATGCTCCACTGTTCACTGTTCCCATGTGCAGCTAAGAGATGGATACATAACCCCCTAAACCCTAACATGTGTCATTTTCCTCTCTCCTTGTTTATATCAGAAATCTTATCACGGCACTAAACCAAATGTAAGACTTTCAAAGTTAAGGGTGGGTTCCTGCTTGTGAAACCAGAACGCTTTTATAATTCCCTACAGATATCTTCGGGGTTTCTCTCTTTTGCCAAAGTACTGTAGCTTTAAATATTTGTGCGATGCTGTCTTATCCATAACAAATGTATTCTCCAATGATCTGCACAATGAATGTAAAAAGGTCCAAACCGGGGGCGAACCGCACTCGGACTGACCTTTTTTCTATGACTCAGCGAGGTCAGTGTCCAGTGAGATAAGTGGTCAGCTCTCACGGATTGTAACAAAATGCTCATAATTCACTTGGTGTTTTGGCAGATACCAATATATATCTGAGGATGTTAGAAGATCTGCATGTCTTTGTTTTTACTATCCAGAGTCCAAGAGGAGTTCATTTAATGCTTTTGACCCTGGTCGTCTTCTTGGAAAAGCGCTGTGTATACTTCCTTGATTATTTGGCTTAATTTGCCTCTTTGTTTACATCCTGTTATTCTTCTTCTTGGTTTTGCACTTTAAGTGGAGTTTTCGTGCCCCGTGTTGGGATAACTCCAACGTCAGTCAGTACTGAAACTGACCTTGAAAGACCCACACTGATCAAAGCCTCTATTTCTTTGCTGTGTCGAGTTTCACTTCCTCTCTCACCCTTCCCCCCATTCGCGAAAACTTTGTCGGCAAACTCTTTTTAGATCATTCGACCCCTGTTTGCCGTTTCCCTTGACCTTCGCGCCCCGCATCGGGTGTCAGGTGACGTCACAGGTGCCCGGAAAGGTCAGCTCAGCGTCGCCCACGCACCCCTTTCATTTCCCTCGCCTACCTGTCCGGATCTGAAGAAAGAGCGCCATTCACGTTGTAAACCTGTGCGACACATCTGTCTCTCACAAGGTTCCAACAAAAAAACAACAACAACCTCCCTTTCAAACATCGTCCTGAGGCTCTCTATGGTTCATAAATTGGTGAGTTATTACCCAGTGGCATATTGGCAATGCTGGTGTTTTTACACTTGTTTTGTTTTCTGCACATGTGAGACAAGGAGGAGCTGTGCTCCAAGGGCTGCTAGGGTTCATAAACCCCGACGCTACGTTCTGCTAAGGTTGGGTTTCCTGTGTAGTTTGGGTCTGAGTCAGTTGGTGCATATGGGTATATGATGCGCAGCTGGTGGATGTAGCTGTTCTCCACAGAGGGGAATGGTTCGGGATTTCCCTGGAAATCAAACCCAGGACTAAAAGGGAGGGTTTCATGTTTTGGGTGTCTATTTTAACGACGTCTATAAAGCTCCTTTAGCAACACGCTAGCCGTTTGGGGTGTCACGGTACACAAATTCCACGGTTTGGTCCGTTTAACTTCGACTAAGTATTGTTGTTCTGTTCCACCGCTCTCATCCCAGCGTTACCATAACACTCCCAAAAGTCTCTTCAAGCTCTAGTTTTCCTTTTCTCCCACTGACGAATCTCGCTGTACGAGCAATGCATCAACACGTAGTATGGGTCACGGTTCTTTGGCGGTCATGTGTGAACTTTGAACAGCTTTTAAAAAAAGGGACAGTGTGAAGCATTTCAGGGGATCTATTAGCAGAAACTGAATATGATATTCATAACTATGTTTTCATTCACCAACATGGACAAGATGTTAAAGTCAGACAAAAATGGCGAAAAGTCTACGGTCGAACTCCATCTGCTGATGAAGACCGTGTGATATGATCGAAAGCTCCAGAACATCTCCTAAATAGGCAATGTGGTGAGAAATGCTTCTCAAACACTGAACTTGACAGTGAATCTTGTTAGCAACACGGACTTACTGTTCATCACAGGACATCACAGAAACCTAATGTCTTAGTGCAGGTGCAGGTTTTGTGTGCTTGTTGATTTGCGACACAGCTACTGAAACTGACTGAATGCTGATCTTTGACCTCCCTCTGAAAACAAGCCAATACAACAGCCTCTTAACTCTCTCTGTTTCCCTGAATCTTAAGCCTGCGTTTTCTTTTGTGACTGAAAGTAAGAACGTTCTGAAAGATGTTTAAGTTTTATCTGAGACAAGAGCGTTCACTCTGGATTCTCAAGAGGTTTGAGAGGTACTTTTCAGATCACAACTCAAATACAGTAGCGTTCAAATCATCCATCTTTGGCCCCTCTCATGTACGACTCCCTACTTTTTTCTCCACCATTGTTCGTCTGCCTCTTTGTGTTCATATCCTGACCCGCTTTATCCGCTGGAAGACACTGAAGCTTGTTCTGGAAGAGATAATGGAGCTGGAGTCAACTTGAGGAAATGATCAAAAGCGGAGAAAAGGAGCAACCTCAGCACAAAAAACGGTCCAGAGCGGCGATACAATCTATGGGATACAGCGCTCCAGTGTCGCGTTTCTCTCCGGCCCCGGAACCTCGGGCTAACACGCTGCAAAGTGTGCCAGACGATGAAATAATCCTTGTGAAAGTGATATCTTGAAAGCCATGTGCAGCAAGACGTTTTCTTGGAAGTAGTATTTGTTTCAGTCAGGTGGCAAATACTCATCTTTATTTACATGCATCAACGTTTATTATTGTTGGGCATCATTGATCATTTGTGTCTAATTGTTTTGTCACTATTTTCCATCCCAAACCCTTCTTACTGCCAAATGCTACCAAGTTAGCTTCGCTAGTTAGCATAGCTGACTTTCCCAATTGGAAAAAAACCACCATTTGGCACTTCAAAAAAACCTGATACTTTTACAGCTGAACATTTTTACATTGGTATCAGCACTCGCTTACGTAAAACATGTAATGAAAAATATTTGACTTTATTTGACTGTAAAAAAATTGTTTGAAAGTGGATGAAAAAGCATAAAATGAAGTACGGTGGATTGGGCCAACATCTGTTTCGATGCAAGTGATTTATATTTTATCCATATTCTTTCCGTGCCTAAAAGAATGAAGCTGAGAAGCAGTTGAAGGAATTTGAGTTGGTATCTGCAGCATGTGGAGGTTTGATCATCGCATTTCTCATCTTGTCTGCTGTTGGACGACGTCTGCAGCAAGGATGAAGAATGTGCGGTTTACTGTCCAGAGAATAGATAGAAAAGTGATTTAGATTCGGTCTGTATGAAGTTTAATCTAAATCTAATGCAATAACCCACAGTGGACTTTTACTGCGGGTTGGCTTGAAGCTGCTGCTAGTTATCACTCCAACTGTATGCAGCTTGATGTGGATCGGCAGATGACTCGTTTGTGTGACTGATGTGCGCCATATGACACAGTCAGAGCTTACTGTAAGCGACAAAGCCGAGTAAACCGCTGGAAATGTGCTGAGGCAGCACGCGTCGCCCTCCCCCATACACAGAGAAAGAGTCAGTTCCCAGAATACTGTAAGCACTTGATTTTCAGAAACAATTAGGGGAGTCTAAACTGGGGCTGAAACTCCAAGCAATGCAATCATATCTTTGTTTTGACGTACAGGTGGAGGTCATGGGGGTTGACCCTTGCCTTCTTAATAGCTCTTTAAGTACAACAAACTCACATATTTGTCACAGGAAGTGATGTATTTCATGTTTCTGGCATCAGCTGCAGTGTTTGTTCAACGCCACCTACACAGAGTTAATCAAGGGAAAGTCCCAGGAAAAACACATGTCCGGGTCATGGCCACACTGTCAGATTTCCACTTAACATGTGGGAAGTGAAGTGCAGCGATACCACATCAATGGCTGCACAGCATCAATGACGGCATCTGAATCGGAAAAACAACAGCAACATAATGTGTTGTTGACCGGCTGCAGTAAAGACAACAAATCTTGTGCCAATCCATATTTGTTTTGGCCGAAAATTGTCTTTTACTGTAAACTGCATGGCTGCGGTCGCTCTGATTCACAAACTTGTGAAGATGACAGTGCACTTGTATTTCCATGACACAGCAACTGCAGTCCCCGACACCAAATTACACATCGGGCAGTTTGGGAAATGTAAACCGCAAATCAGCAGGGGTGCTGTGATCTGCATGCGAAACTATAGCGCAAGGTAAGAGGAGGAAAAAAACCGGCGTTTGAAGAGAGCTGCAGGCTGCAGGGTTCAGAGAAGGAGGAGGTTAGAGGAAGCAGTACGTGAGATGGCAGATAGGCTAAAACCATGTCAGCACATCTGTGTGGCCCTGGCAACTGTGGATTGGACAAAGGCAGATCATTGCATCCAGATGTTGGAAAAGCTTTTGGTGCGTCTGTGCCACGGTGATTCTATTGGAAGAAAGTGCTTTTTTTTTCTACGAATTCGTGGAACCTGAATATTCAAATCGGTCTGCAAATCATCGGCCGTTTGTAAAGTGAGGTGTATTTAAATGACCTGCAGTGAAGACAAATTGTGTCAGGTGGTCTTTCTCTCAGAGGGAACTCGGATTTGATCCCTAACGAGTATGCGGCGAGGACATCTACATCAACCGTTAACTCTCGCACTCCAGGGCACAGGCCCTAATGTAGCACCTGCAACACACGCAACACAACCATAAAAATAATTCTTGGAAAACAGGATTTTGGCATCCTTTTTCCAAGTCAACAGTCATTTGAAAATGCTTTCTCAGAATTTGCGGTTTCTCTCTCGTCTGCAGCGTGACATGCAGAGCATCTCCCAAGAAAATATGGCTGAATTTGGCAAGAGGCGGCTCTCCGAGGAATCGTTTCGATTCACTGCTCCGAGGCTTCAGCCCTTGTTGTGGGCCCGAGCGGTTTGAAATTGCGGTCACCCTGTCCTCCGCTTTGTTGCTTTCCCACTAGCGTGATGGTTAGCTTTTTTGTAAAGGGTCTTTTCCCAGAATGAGTCCCACTGCGGTGTTCGAGGTCAGAGTGATTTGGAGAAGCTAAACTAAGTCCTCCTGGCCTCGCTCGTGCATCGCTTCAGTCAGTGTGTCTATGAAGTGCCAGAGAAGCGTTTCCTCCAGTTAACGTCCTCTTTTAAGGGCACAAACAGATGAATGCACACACACACACACACACACACACACACACACACACACACACACACACAAGCAGCCGTTTGACAGATAGTATAGAAGATGAAAGAAGACGTGCGCTGGCCGACTGGCTGGCCTCTGCTCTTGCAGGGATCTTTGTGCGAGCGCTTGTTTTCGTGTGAGCTGCAGCCTGATGATGCCAGTGACCAATATATTTGCTGGGATCCTCTCAGGGCTCATTCATTTGGATTCTTAAATGATTCAAAATGCGACTCGGGACAGCCATAACACCTCGACTCTGTGTCCTGTGTGCCATTTTATTTCTTATGCCGCCCAGCAGACACGCTTTCCTCCTATTAAGTGATCAGGCAATCCTCCCCAGGTGTGTAGAGGAGGTACGACTAACCAGCCATGAACAGCTTGATATCAATTAACACCAAATAAAATGAGTTCTAGATCCTTAAGGTGCTTTAGATGTGAATCAATTTAACAGCCTTAATGCTTTGTATATGTAGGGTTTAATGTTGTAACCATGTGAGGGGTGTTTATTTGAATATGGACCCCAGGAAGAGCAGTTATTGCCAAGGCAACGTCTAATGGCGATTCCCAATAAACAATAAACAATGAAGCTCCTTACAGCCTCGATCTTTGAACCCGTCCCAACCACAAATAACCAGAGGCTGCGTCTTCACAATGAAGGACTTTGTGCCCCTCATTCAGCGCAATAAAGCAACTGTGTAATCAGGTTAATCAGGTTGGTTCCTGTCTCCATTAAACCAAGTCATTTTGTTCGCAATAGTTATATCATTCCTTGAAATCTGCTGACGAAGGGAATGCTCACACGGCTCACTGCAACCATCAATCAAGTAGTAAATATGTCAGGTTTGAATGCTCATAAAGCAACACCCCTAATTTAGTCTTGTTTGGCTATATCGTGGCATTATATAGGGGGCATATCCTCCAGCTTGACTCAAAGAAAAGAATGTGTGTCAAACTGAAAAGCGTGCTTTGGGGCAGATGTGAAAGGAAGCCGACATACCCATGTCCACACTTTACTCCTCACACACACACTTTGTTTCTTTACACAAAGGCATGCTTCTCCAAATTCAGCATGCTCGCATTGAATCTGTAAAAAGTATTGCAGTAGAGCCCATGTCGCCAGGAGGAGATGTTGGCATTGGGGGTGTTTCTGCAAAACCACGATTTCGTCGAATGTCGCATTTGTTCAGAGCAAGCGACGTACCTTTATTGAAAGTTACGTGGTACGAGTGGTGCAGGGATCATTGCAAATCAACGTTTATGATACTCAACGTTTAAGATAGTCTTCAGTGAATGCAATCGGCAGAAGAGAACGTGCCAAAAGTGCAATAATGCCGACTCATTTCCGGGGTTTTAGGACTGATTCGTGTAGAACAAGAGTGCTGTATTGGTGGGAGTGCTGGTGGATGGGTCAAAGCAAACGCATGACTTTCTCCCAGAAGAACACGAACCAGAAGTCTGATTTAGAGAAACGACTTGATGTTACATAAACGTTACATCAATGTGGGCTCGTAAAAACAGTGCGACACTGTGGTTTTTACACCCTCAGAGGTTAATTATCCTCAACAATTTCCCCCGGTGTATAATGATGTGTCAGTGTGAGATTTTATGACCCCGACACAGTTTGCATCAGGTAAAGACATCTCTACAATTCAAGACAGCCTTCGTCAGCGTCCTTGGGGATCCTGCATGTCATGGCGATGCGAGAGGCCAAGGAGACCAGCATGATGAGGGGACGAGAGAAGGTTTCCGCGAGCGTTGCAGATCCCTATCGGAGGTGCTGAGCTTGTCAGTTCCGCATTTTTGGATGCAGAGATACCGAGAGATCGTTCACCGATGAGAGTCATGGAAATGTGCACGATGTCTCCTGCAAGAAAAAAAGCTAAACAAACAAAAGCTACCCGTCTCTTCTCTTTCTGGTTTTGAGTAATCAGTGTGTGTCCCCCCCCCCCCTGAAATCTGTCAAGTATCAGATACGTGCAGTGCTTCCAAAAGTCAGCTGGATTGAAGCTCTTGTTTGGGGGATCTGTGAGCCGCCGCCAGAGCCGTGTCTCTTTGCTAAGACATGCGATACGGCAACAGGAGGGCATTGTCGGGCTCGACTGAGTCAGGGGGGTGTTCTGTTTTGTAGACAGAAACTCTCAAACGGCGAGTGAGCGCACATACTCGCCGGTGAACGAGAGACACACTGTCGTCTTGTGTTTCAAGTGCTCGGTTTCAGCTAGCGAGATGACTCAAAGACAGGAGCCACTTTCCAAGGAAAGTTGGCGGAAGAAATGTGGAATATACGCTTCGTTGAAACCTCAACTTGTCCTTTTTACACTTAGTAAAGAAAGTAAATAAGCATATTCCCCAAAATGTCAAACTTTTGCCTTTAAAAAAGGAGCTGGACATCCTTTTTTAATCATCTTTTGGTGGATTTAATGAAAATAATCCACCTCCACATGTTAAATCTTCCACACCTGCAACTTTCAAGGCCTAATTTCTCAACTCTTTCTCTAAGAGCTGAACGACAACAGCCGGCACTCGTCTGAAAAGAAAAACAACGCAAAACAAACCTTTCACTGAGCTGTCACTGACACGTCTTAATACCCACCACAGTCTTGATTTAATGACATGTCATACGTGCGGCCTGAGTCACTCCTCTTGGCGGAGACAAGGGCTCCAACAATCACACGAGGGAGTTGATGGAAATCTGTCAGGAGGGATGCACCTTTCCTCACTACTCGCACAGAGCCGCTCTTGTTTTTGGACGGATGTGTGTCGTGTGCACGTTGACGTTTTGGGCCATTGTTTGAAGGGCTTATTCTTCATGCGAGGTTTCTTTCACTTGCTAAACACGGAGCACCGTTGCAGAAACACAGGCGACATCCTCACCTGGATCCTCCAAAGTGTGCGTGAGACGTTTTGCATTCAGGCCTGAACGAATATCTTGAGAGAGCTTTTTGTGGTAGCGTATTTGCAAAGCGAGAGTCTTAAAGCCTTCCAGGATTATGGCTTTAGACAGTGGCATTTCTCTGGGATTATGCTGTACGTACTGCTTGTACTCTTCTTGATGCCAATCCAAGTAGAGCTCAAGACAAGTTAATAAAGCTGCAGACATTAGAAGAGGCAGTTTAACTTCACAACTTTCAGTGTTATTTCACGATTGTTGGAAGAGAGTCTTTTCGTGATGTATTGCATGCATTGAAGCACAATTGGTCAGACTCATGACATCTATTGATTTTCGGGTTATTTGGACTTTTTTTGATTTTGCATCTCCAGTCTAGAAGAATAGCTGCAGGAACATGGAAACTCTACATTGGTTTTGGGAAATCCTTTCCTTTTCTGCAGGTAAGTGAGATTGCAAGAGACTGCAAAAGGCCAAAGGACAGCAGGGTAGATCTTAACCTGCCACCGGGGCCCTGAACCAGAGTTTTCTCTGCGTCCATCCAGCTGATCCAACTCAACCACGGCAGGCAGGGAAGCGAAGTTTCCGTCTCTCTGTGTTTGCAAACCGGCATCCTTCCCCAGCCAAAAGACAGAACAGGCTGCTATTAATTACCAAGAAATATTATCCTCTTGCGAGAGGTTCGCAGCAACACCAGTATCCAAAGCAAACAGATACGGTGTGCTTGGAAGCTTGGTGCCTTGTACAGCTGCCATGCCAAATCCAGGCCCACAGATCCTCTTACAGCAGATCACAGAGAGGGAGGAGGGGAGGTTTGTTATCATGCATGCTGCAGCATCCTAATTCCCATTTCATCTTCACTTCTCGACTCCAAAACTGATTGGAAAGCGCCACGCAGAAAACGGTCAACAGAAAAGTTGCCTGAACTAACTTTCTGCAGCATCGGAAGAATCCGATTGCACGATACATACTGTCTGCGATAGCAGATGGTTGTGTGGGAGGTTGTGAGTTTTTCAACATGCATAACACCACATCAACCCTGGAGGAGGAGATAGAGAGGATTGCGTTCATTACACTCAAGATGGTACATTTTGGCCAAGAACCACCGAGATGTGACGATAAAACTGGATTTTTCCCAGGCAGGTGGTTCTAATACCATTTGACTAAAAACATGTTGCATTTAATCTTCACTGAAGGTAGAAACCATCAAACGAAGTCACGCAAGTCACCCTCATTTAGCTAGAAAAGGGATTTAGTTACTGACGGTGCTCCAGTTAATTTACAGTTCGAGCCTCTAAAGCGAGGGGCCCCCTCGACAACGTCCCGCAGTGCGGTGCATAAAGACATCGTAAATAGCCATTATTCCTTTGACATTACCTGCAAACTGTGAGGAGAGGACATCCTGTGCAGTCAAAGGGAGAGCACTCAGTGTCAGGATGATGGATGAGGCTTGGCCGTGTTGTTTTGATGGAGAGATGGTGGAGAGGGAGGTGTGCCTGAGAGAGATGATACCCAGTGGGCTGTTTGAGTGACAGCGAAGCCGCAAACACACCGCTGCCGTTTTTTTGTGCAAACAGTGGATTTGTGGGTCCCAGAAGGGTTCTCGGGATCGTCCCCCAGTTGGAGAAACTCTCACGGCTGAACTACAGCGCTGCACATGTCGGATATGATGACAGTTCCAGCTCAGCGCGTGCATGCTTTAGCTTTAAGGCATTCAGATTATCGACGGCAGGAAGTCGAAGCCAAACCGTTAAACTGCATAAAACACGTTTGGAAACACTTAGTTTTACAGGCCCCGTTATGTTCTAATGATTTCTTATACATGTTGTGGAAAGAGTCATGTAGTCTGGAACTAATTATAGGTTCGACCATCCCATTTAATAAATATTAAGTATAAACTTTCAGAGATGTAGGAATATTTGTTGTGGGTTTAGTTGACATGATATGAACATTTGACTGACCAGTTGCGGCCCATATAAATAAATATAGGGTCTGGCTCATTTTTGCAGATGTAAAAGCAGATGAAATCTTTAAATGAAAAATGAATAGAGCGAAAAAAGCGGGATCCCGCTGAGACCTAAATGGCTTCGTTACCATCCGGGCTAAAAGAAAGGCCTCCTAAAGTGAGCGTCTGTGTGTGTGTGTGTGTGTGTGTGTGTGTGTGTGTCATCAAAGTCTCCATCATCAGTTTCTCTCTACAAGAGGCTCAGGGGGGGAGACAAAACAGCCGTAGCATGCTCGTATTGTCCGGGAGTTGTTGTGTCCAGGCCTGTGATTTTCTGCCTCCCTTCACCTCACACGATGCTCGCTCCATATTAAGTGAATTTCAGACATTCCTCCAGAGTTAAAAATACTCCAGCGTACTGGTAACGATTACTCACAATGGAGTCATCCCGTCACCGTAACTTCGACCACATGAAGCTCAACTCTGGATCGTTTCACCCGTGTCTGATTTTGTTGACCTCCTGTTTATACAAACGCTTTTTCCTGTGACCCATATCTGATTCCCGTATTTAAACCGGAACTCTGTTGTTGACATTGAAAACAACCTGCATGCACAAGTGACGTCAAAGGTAAACGACTACATAACCAAGCACAGCCTGGGCAGCCGTCACAGCTACACCAACATTTGCGATAAACAAAAACAAGACAAGACTGATCCAAGATCAGCGACGGTCCATTCGATGTAGGATGATAAAGGAAGAGGACAGCCCTGACTGTAGCCTGGAGATAAATACATCGTACCCTGGGACCGTCTCTTCATTCTGGGGCTCCTCTTGTTGCACCTCAGGAGATATTCTCCAATGACTCATGCGTTTCTTCTTCTCACCTTTATTTATCTAGAGAGGTTTTGCTGAGTATGCACGCCCTCCTCTCGGCATCAGCCAGCTCATAAAGTTTCACAGCATCACACCCGGGAGCCGCTTGGTAAAAAAAACAAAACACTTCTGCTGTCGAACGCTCCTCTGGCGCAGTTGTCGGGTTGAGTATTTTTTTGCTCAAGGGTACTTCTGACAGTCAGTGCTGAGAGAAGGGTGAATTATGCTTTTTCGCTTCCCCTTACCACAGCTTTCCAGGCAGACTGGGGATTTAAAGCGGTCGGAGCTTGCAGACATAAGCCTGTGTGTGTGTTTTCCCAGCCCATAGAGGAGTTTGTTTTAATGTATCTTTGGGGGATTGACAGGTCTGATGACAAATGCCAGTGATTCATTGATTACTTTGCCGGCTGCTGAGATTGCTGGCTTTTTCAAATCTGTGTAGAAGTAATTAGACAAGTTTTAAAACTAAGAAGGAGAAAATGAAACGTAAAAACGCTGACACGCTAAAACATCTCTCGGTAAAATATTTGGTGTTGCATCCACAGAATTTAGGGGCAAAATTGAAGCAAGGAGGCAGAGAAAATCTCGAGTTTGTCTCGAGCAGGGGTCAAGCCCTAGATATCCTGTTCGGACACGAACAGCGGTCTCCTGGGTGACAGTCCTGTGTTCGTTTGACCCATCCACCCCGACCTCCTACAAACATGGGCTTTTGCACACTAGGGTTAAGCCTCGGTTATGCTTTTCGTACAGACATGAGCTGAATTGAGACATGGAAATGTTCTTTTATCCTTCGTGCGGTTTTCTCCTCGCAGCAAAACCGATATTCTCCCAAAGTGACTCACATATATACATACTGAATATATACAGTATATTATATAATGCAGAACTCCTACTGTCCTGAAAGAATTCCTGCTATGTTGGACTCTGACAGATTTACAAGGTGCATTTTCCAGATCAAGGAATTTACAGCATATACAGTGTGCAGGGTGTCTGAGTGTGCACACGTTTCTGTCTGATTCTTTAATCAAATTGATTTTAACAGGACAGAAAAGCAGAATGGTCATCCAAGTTTTGGAGAAATATGCTGTTTTAAGAGTGAGGCAGAGATAAAAAGGGAACGTTAGGAGAGACACTTTGTGTAGTTTTCTGGCAGCTTCGTCTCTGAATGAGTGTGTCGAGGGGTGTAAGTTCCAGCGTGGAGGAGATCGTCTCGATTTTTTGTTGCTATTGGCAGAATTCATAGACTAAATAATGGTTGTGTAATGGAATCGGTGCTGCCTTAAACACAGGAAGTAACTGGGGGTGGTCATGTTCATTCATGCTGGTAATTATCACTGAAAAAAACAAAAAAAGGCTAAACCCATTCAAAGCAAAGAAATTATGAACTTTGGAAAGACACTGACCGTGTTGCATCAATCCAAGATTTAAAACCACTTCTGTGTCTGTCTTGGTGCACTCAACATTTTGATACTGGGCAACCATTAACAAGAAATCATTCCTGCTCTGGGAGCACATGTTCAACCTCAAAGGGCACTTTTTCCAGCCAGATGAATCTTCAAGTTAAAAGGTTTCTTACTTTGGAAAGATTTCCAGAAATAAGATCTCGGATGTGGAGACAAAAAGGCGCCTTGAATATTATACATGTCACATGAATAATATCACCTGAGAAAAACTCCAATAAAAGCATCTGAAACAAATTATGCAGGTAACTCCATACATTGTGGCTCCTCTCAGCTGGCCCCAGGACCGGACCTTCTCAAAGCCCCGAGGCTACTCGAGGGCCACGTCGTAAAAAATAAACACTTACGCCCCGAACATGACTCAAGTTTGGGAGTATTCACATTAACGACATGTTGTGTGTGTGGTCATATAACGTGCTGATCTTGTGTCTCTACGCTAAATGTGAAGCTTGAGCCAGGAGACTGTTAGCGTAGCTTAGCATAAAGACTGGAAACAGGGCCTGGTTCTGTTCAAAGGCAGCAGAATCCACCTACCTCTAAAGCTCTCTGATGGATGAATTATATCTCGTTTAATCTGCACAAATGTAAAGATGACAAGTTGTGGTGTTAGCTTTATGCTAAGCTACAATTCAAATCACTTCGCGAAATCGCGAAATCCAGCATGCCTTGTTAAAATTCAAACATATCTCTAAAACCACAAAATAAGTACAACTTCTGCATATATTTTTGTGGCAGAGACCAGAGGAAACATTCTTTTTCTGATTTTGGCGGGATGAAACCTGCTCGTTTCCTTCCAAATCTAAGTCCACGCTTCACTGAGATGCCTCATAGGCTCCACTCCGCCTCACAAAAGTTGACCCTTTCAAAGCCGAGTTGGATTCGAATCCTCACACGACTGGATGGTGTACGTCGGTGCGGCAGATATGAGCACTGATTAGCGCTCTGATGCACGATCGTTGTTCCGGAGAGATTTCACATGAGCGTGAAGATAAAAGGGAGTCAGTGAGACACGACGAGAGTCTAACAGGGCTTTGCTCTGCAGCGTTGGCGGGAGAACAGCTGGCCCGTTTCAGGGCCAAGCGCTCGCGGCCTCTTTCTGAACAACATGTGGATGTGAGGAGAAGCCCAGTGTACCGTTTCCAGCCCTAATTAGCCTGCACTGTTATCTTAAGGAAAGCCTCAGGAGCTGTGAATCGTTCAGGGGTTAGCGGCTAAACCCAAGCTTCTCCTGACAAGATTACCACAAGCAGGAACAGCATAAGAACATCAAGGATGAGCTTTTAATATTTTCAAAAAAGTATGTCTGGAGGCAGCGAAACAGCAACTATGCTTTTAGCGTCACTTGAAATAAACACCTGCTGCTCTGCTTCGTGAGCGGCTACAGAAGATTGAACCTACGTCTCTCATGAGATCCAATAATAAGTCCTCTCTGGGAGGTAAAAGACAGGAAAGAGTTGGAGTGCAAACCAAAACAAGCAGGTTGATTTTTCCATTTGATAAGAGCAGAGTGGGAATTTTCCCTTATTTGAATATTTACAGTCCAGTGCAGAGGTCAGGTTTTTCCGAGACAACCGAGTGTGTGAGTGGAAGGTCATACCTGGGTGAGATGCCTCTCACAGTCGGCTCATGTTTTGGTCATGCGTGTCCATTCACATATCTTTTGCTTCTTATGAAGCATCGCATTAGTAAATACGTTTGCTGAAACTTTCTCAACTGCAGCAAAAAAGAACTGGAGGTGTTTTTTGTTGAAACGCCTTTGCCAAATAAATTCTGAGGTAATGAACATTTAATTATGACGGATCAGCTGTTTCTGCTGTCAACGTCCTCTCTTATACATGTTGTGTTTTTGTCTTTGTCTCCAGGCAACATTAAACACGGCCAATACAAGCCGATCGTGAAAGAAATATTCAAACATTGCCAACTTTTGTGTGTCTGCATACGGGGGAACGTTGGCTAACTTAACAGTGGCAAACCACGTTCACGGGTCATTGGGAATTCTGCATCTGCTGCACCACTAGACGGCGCTCTGAGGCCCAGGGGTTGAGAATAGACAGCCGAGTATATTTGCTCCAAATCAGTCGATGAACATTTCAAAAGTTCGCTTAAAAAAAGCAGTTCATCTTTGGTCTGGAAGTGAAATATCTTCACAACAGTTGTATGCATAGCATGACATTAAAGGTTGCCTGAGGATGAACCGTAAAGACTTTGGTGATTCAACTAGGCCCCATCAGGTCACAACTTTCACCTATCAAGTCAAATGTCTTGACATGTTCCCAATGGATTGGCCGAAGTTTGTACAGACATTCATGGTTCCCAGATGCTGTATCCTAAGGACTTGCTCTTCTGCCTTTTCATACGGCACCACCACCTAAAATGTATCTGTCCATTTCTATTTAACTCCTAAACAATGTAAGGTTGTATCTCTCATATAAAACTGGAGAAATGCTTGTTTTAGTTGACGAGGAAAGTGCTAAAAATGCTTCGTCAGATGTATTTGAACCTCGGTGGATCCCAGGCCACAAACTTTTGACACTTCATTCTCTCGCCGCATGTTCTTTGGCGTGAAACACTTTCAGCGCACCAGACAGGACGTCATTCCATCACAACCGCCCCAGCCCTCGTCCTTCAAAGACCATTTCAAAAGAGAGAGAGAGAGGCATCTGGTCCTGATTTTGAATTTCGATGAATTGGCCGCCGATCGAACCCCGAGCTACCCGGTATCAGGCTAAGCGCTAACCGCCGCGCCCCTGATCTCACGCTCGAACTTTCACCATGTTTTTATTGCCTCGACAGATTCTGTTTTGAGGTCGCTTTATTTTCTCTCGGTTTCATTTTATTGAAATGCTAGACGCATTCGCTGCACAGGGGATCTCTTGTAAAAGAAAACTTTGCTGTCAGAGGGATTTCCTCGGTCAAATAAACGTGTCGATTCAAATCAAATCACATTGGCCGTGGGACGGCCTACCTTTACATCTGTCGGTTTAAAAGTGTGAATGTATATGTGGTAGTGTCTATGAAGTGAGCCAAGAGGCCCATGAGGCACATGGTGAGAGCGTACCTCCCTCACAGCTCATAATGTGCCACAGCGAAGTGGAGAGCGACAGTGCGTATGTAATTTGTCAGGGGGGAAGTGTGTCATGCATATTTGGGAGTTTGAACACTGTCTGCAGCCGTGAGAACCTCACAGACTTCTGATTATATTTCTTTATTGCCCGTCACCGTCTCCCACGCCTCAGACTCTTCGCCGGTCTCCGGCGTGGCGGGGCTCGGGCCTTAAGCTTGGAATCAAACACCGAGCAAACAAACAAGACTGAGCTACTGCTTGGAGAGCTGCCTTGTTGACTCTGGAGTTCCCTAAGTGGCTCGGCCACAAACACACACCTGTTATCAATTTGTTTGCCCTCGTGTGATAGTTGTTGAGCTCTGGACTGTTTGATTTTCTGGTTGTGGTTGAAACTCATTTCGTTATCTATTACCAAATCAGGAAGCTGCTCAAATGGGGAATTAAATAGATAACTAGGTAATAGATGAACAGAAAGTCAAAATAAATTAGGAGCGATGTCCACACTTGAAAGTTGGAAAATAATTTTTGGAGACTCTGCACGTGTTCCCCCAAAACTAACTCAATAGAAAACCAGATTTGCTGCCTTGAGAGGCTTCAAGAAATTCTGCACATTTCTTACTTTCTTTGCGAGGCACCAGAACAACATTGGAGCCTGCCTTTCACTTTGAACCTAGTACATTTATTTTAATGTAACTCTAGGACGACACGGGAAGTACGGACTGAACAGGCAGTAGTTTGACAGTAAAATAACGTGTCAGGAAGTGAGGACGGCAGCGGGCGAACAAACTGTCACATGTGCCTTCAATGCAAAGTTGTTTCATTTGAGGAGGTTTGGATTTCGATCAAATGACCAAACTTTGTTTAATATGCCACATTTGATTTGTCTGAAGCACTTTCTCTCTCAGGGACACACACACACACACACTTAACAGTCTGTCGAGAGGCAGCAGCTCCTTAAATAAACTTCCCCAGGTGTCCCATATTGAAGCCAACGAGGTTGAGCCAGGAGCTGCACACCTGACAGAGAGGCTGAATGATTGAGGCTGATGTTTGGAGAACAAAGGAATGCTGTCAAATGCAGTAAAATCATAAATCAAGACTGCTATAAAAACCCATTTATCAAGTCACAAAACACCCACATAGCTTGAATGTAACTCATTTGTATTGCTTTAATGTTTTTTTTTTCTCCTTAGGAACAGGTAAGCCATGACAATATAATGTAAATGATAAGCGCAAACAAAACCCGAGACCCTTTTGTACATTCATAGTATCACATTCATACAACAAGTCCCATCTGTACAAAGGGGTCACAAATCTTTTCTTTTTCACTGAAACCAGGTAACTCTTGACTCAAAGCCAACAGGTAAAATGCAATATCAGATTCTTTTTAATTTAGAGAACTTTTTTTTTTTTTTTTCTCAAAATGACTAAAAATGGCACAAAGCTTGTTAGTAGTCGATTTAAGTGCAATGTACCTCTTTGCCCTTAACAAAGCGCCACCATACATTCCTCCATTCGTTAACACTGACCGTTAAAACTGCAATGATGCGACAATGAAACAAGATTTTTTTTTTTTTTTTTAAAAACATGTCAGGAAAAAAAAAAAAAAAGAATAAATAAGAATAAATAAATCGAGAGACTTTTCGAGAGAAGACACCTTTTGGCAGTCTGACGGAGCTGCAGCATCGCGGTGAGACACGTCGAACCTTCATTTTACCTCCAGCAACCGACACCCATGTGGAATCTCTTCTTTTGGTATTGTGAGATGTAAGTGCTTTGTTTCCACACTTCCAAACTGGGGCAAAGAGGATCTGTTCTCTCTTGAACAAGCCGATGGAGGTGGGAGCATTGAGACACCAGTAAAAACAAATTGATTAAAAAAAATTAATCTGCAGCTGAATGTCTCGCTGTTTAAACCCAAAGGGGCCCCCCCGTGTGTTAGCTGCATGACCAATAACACACACTTGGCTGCTTGAGCTTCCTTAAATCTGATGGTGTGTAAAGTGTGAAACACAAAGATGGAGTAGCAGTTGAACGTAAAAAGCGACATGCAGCATAAGGTGTTTGAATCTTTGGCAAAACGATAAATGTAACTGTCATGGGTGCATACAGCTGTTTTCATATTGCATTGGAGGTTGGCTTCTGAACTTTTTTTTTTTTTCGTGCTTCCCTTTTTTCTAAAATCGACAGGATCTACCAGCTACAACGCATTTGCTTCTATGAGTGCGTTTCTGCTGCTGAAACGCACTCAAATGCTTCTGTCCATGCAATCCAGACGCTTCTATCTCATTCATGCCCTTCCTCGTTCTGAGAGAACGCAAAAATGAAAAAAAAAACAAAAAAAACATGACGAGCCGAAAAACAAACATATACATGTACAAAGTAATGTACACCATATATTCAAACACATTTCAAAATCATCAGACTTTGAAATCTTTAGCCAAAATAAGTATATATTTTTTTCTCAACCCATTAGGTAATCTTCTAGACTGTACAATATATGTATATATGAGTAATCATGAGGGACCAAAGCAACAAAAATAAATACTTTTTCGCTATGTCACCTTTCAAAGTAGTATATCTATGTACATTTATTTCAATTTTCCTTAGCTTATTGTGAATGGTTGAGCGTGTATTCAACAAGCAGGCATATTGCGCACAGTGTGGAAACTCCTTTTTTTTTTTTTTCTTCTTCTTCTTCTTCTTCTTTGCCCTAAAAGGTATCTAAATGTAAATTTTGACGACACTGTGGAAGGAAAAACAAAGACCGGACCGTCCTTGATACAGTGAAAGGTAACCCTGGCTCAAATGGACCAAACATAAAGAAAGTAAAAATATAGCATCTCGCCATCATGTGACTACTTCAACAATGGGTTGTCTACTTCTTTTCAGGACTCTGAGAAGAGTACAAAAATGTTGTCTATTTCATGCAGTCTTTGACAAGTCATACAACCTCAGTGTACTTGTCTAAAGGTTTTTAAGTCATTTTTAGCACACAGCATAGAATGTTTTCAGTGATGTTGAATGTAGCTATGAGGGAGGGTGCAATTTGGGACAACAACATGCATAAAGAACAGTGCATAGGTCCAGGTCATTGGGCCAGTCCCTGGTGATTTCCAGTGTGTTTCAGTGGCAGCGTCTATCAACAGATCCACTACTGCAAGCAGTTGGTGATGGGCAAGTCAGTGTGACGCTTCGGGAGAGGGTCCAAGCCTGAAGGGGTAGCGCCATCTTGTGGACAATAAGTCTTCCTCTCTCCGACTGCCATGCTATCAGGAGCTTGCTGATTTCAGGAAATCCAATAAGCGAGTTTTGAGAGAGAGAGAGAGAGAGATCAGGCTTGGACCGGGCGTCGAAGTGATGCAAAGTGTGCATTGACACAAGGTGCGGTGACCTCAGCGTGGCGTTTTTTTTTTTTTTTTTTTTTTTAAAGTCTGGTTTGCTATGCGCAGTTTAGATCAGTCTTTGTTTCACTGCAGAGCCCTTTCCAACACACAACAGACCCGAAAAATGACCACTCTAAGGATTTCACAATGATTTTTGTGGAAGGTAAGAAGAACCAAGCTTAAAGATCAAGCTAACATGCATAAGGTCTTCAGACACTGTTTTGCTAAAAGCCATCAAGGCCAACTTTTTTCCTGAAGACAAGTTCAAGAAGAAACCGTATTTCTTTTCTTTTTTTTTTGTTCAACACTTCATCTTTTGAAAAGAGGAAATAATAATGGCTTAATAGCTACATCTTTCTTGCACTTGTATTGCAACTACCTTTGGTAAATCAATCAACAAAATCGACAACGGAAAACCCTGAAACATACGGGTCCTTACGTGTTCCTCGACTGAACTTAGCGTTGTTCCTTTAGTCTTTAACTAGCATTTCTCCTAGTACAGGTTCCCCCGTTAGTACATTTCCTCCCTTCAATGGCCTTCATGTTTGTCACGTTCACAGTTCCACACCACACTTCCACTAGAGCCACTCTGGATTCCACACCAAATCCCTCAAGTAGAGACTCTTCCAAAAATGTCCAAAGTCAAGACAAACCAGCAAGGCAGAGAGAAAAATAGAGAGAAGGGAAACAGAAACAAACCAACAGGAAACAGAAAAAAAAAAGGACATCATCGAGTCCTGGCGGAAAAAGACACCAATGACGAAGGAAGATTTCAAAATGGCCGCTGCCATTCGGACGTCGTGGGTTTCACCGCTTCATCATTTTGGAGGCAAAGCTGACGATGGCGGAGGCGGGCTGATCCGGGTCCAGCTCAGCAAACAGGTGGCTGACATTGTCTGTTGTGCTTCCTTGTTTCCTCGCCACGAATCCGAAAAGCCTGGTGGGATTAAAAAAACATCAACCTGGAGTTAGTATTTTTCTGATAATCCTATAACACCGTAATAACCTAATAATAAAGAAAAATGCATGAAATATTCATTCATTCTAACTATAAACGTACTTCACTGAGCCGCCTCCTTCTTTGCCCCATCTGTTGAAAGAAAACACAAGATGTTTGAATGAAACAATCAAAAAGTAAGTTTTCTTTCATTGACAAGAAAACGGGTGTGGAGGTTTCTCACTTTCGGTCCTGGGGATCAATGTCGCAGTAGGTCACCGTGTTGATGGGATAGTGTCGCCTGAAGAAAAGTCTGCAGCAAGAGAAATGAAGAACACACACGTTATAGTTATTACGACTGGGCGACTCGTACGTTTGTGTAAATCCATTCATTAAGTCAGGACTTCTGCTTTCTGCAGGTGTCGACTCACTTCCTCTGACTGTCGGTGAGCGTGATGCCCTGCGTGGACACTTTGAAGTGCACGGTGGTCGCGGCAGGCAGAGGGTTGGTCGCCAGTGTCTGACTGATCGCCTTGGCAATGGCCTGAGGCCCCGTGAGAGACTCCATGTCCACGGAGTTGATGTAGAGAACGTTGCACGCTAGAGGACAACAACACAGAGGCACTGTTAAATGAACACCAAGTGGAAAACCATGTGCATGCAGCTCAGTGTGAGGGGACGGCAGATGCAGTGAGGAGTGTTTTGAAAAGCTGACAATAAAGACTGTTGTGTAGTTACGTTTTCCATGCACTTCACAACATGACGATCTGTGACTCTCAATGTACCGTGCATGCATTTCAGATTTAATTTGGTGGATCATTTTAAGTTGCTCTCAGATGCAAATGAAAATGGAGTAAATGACTTCATGAACGCATTGGTTTGTGTGAGAGCAGGCATCAACCGCATTCACATTCAGTCAGCGTGCATGATGGAGCGGAGCAATGCAAACCAGCATTTACCATGGGCCTCCTCAGGAACCTTCTGAACTGTAAGGTAAGGGTGACAATGTGTGAATGAACTGATTCATGAAAGGATTGATGTTGAATCCATAACAGTGGGTTGAGAATTTCAAATATTCAGTTTTTTCCACAGATCGTTTATTGTCATATTAAGTACTCGAGCTCCTGCATTCCTAATTCATTCGGCCCCATTTAAACAATATCAATGGTTGCATTTTGGCGCGATGGAAGCTATATATCGGTGATCGGTGACACTTTGAGACTCTACAGTGTAAAAACCTGTGACAGCGTCTCTCCACAGGTGAATTACAGAGCAGCTTACCTGCTCCCTGCTTCAGAAGTTCAACAGCCGGATCAGTAGGTGTGGCGAGCTCCAAAGCCTCTTCATTCGGGTCTGTGAGTGACAGAACAGAATAGAGAAGGACAGGAATTGTCAGAAAACAACTTTGCGACACAGACTACAAGAAACAAACGTCCGTTTAAATTGCAATAAACAGCAGTAACATTCATCGATGGATAAGACGCTGACCTTTGGCGGGGATCATCAGCTTACAGGGCAGAGCCAGCGGAGTCATCGAGTGTTGGTACACCAGAGCAGAAAGACAACCTACAAACACACAAAGGAATCTCTCTATTCAACTTGATCACTTTGATATCAAGCGCCGATCTTCAAGACCGAGGCAGTGAACTCACCAAAGTAGGGTTCATTGGGACAGCCCTTCAGACGGACGCCTTTGGGGCTCGTCTCAATCAGGAAGTGCCTCACCAGCTCATTAGTCATGTCACCAACTGGAAAACGTTGTTGTCAAAAGATCAGTTTTTAGCAGATATTCTGCTTCAAAATGAAACTTTCACGCTGCCAAAGTATGTTTCTTTACCTTTCTTGGTCTGTTGGATGGTTGGTGGCGGGCAGGCCACCTTCATGGCCAAACCGTAGGCTCCTCTGAAGGAATGGCTGTCCCTTATGATGAACGCCCCGGGCTCCCTGTCCTTCAGCACATTGATGGCTGGATGAAGAAGAGACCAAGGAGGAGAAAAGAGGAAGAAGAAACAGGAGGATGAGAAGATCAGAAAAGGGAAATGAACAGAGGAAAACAAAATAAGGAGGACATAAAGGGGATGAAGATGAAAGCAGAATACACAATCATGTGGAGAGCAGCTGTCTTTGTTTCTTAAATTCAAAGCGCTGGTTTGCTTGATGTGTCTGACTCTCACCCTGCTCTCTGGTGATGTCTGGCTTGTACCAGAACTTGGAGGTGTCCTGGACGAACTTGACGTTCATCTTAATGTCTGGATAACCATCTGTTTGGACCAAAGAGACAAGGACATGATAACTGGAGAGGACACAAACATTCCGAGAGGTAAACTACCGTGCCATGTTTCTTCGTATCACCGTATATGGACTTTGAGACGTCTGGGAGTGTGTGTGTGCCAGACAGGTTCGGTGTGCTGCCGCCGCTGGCCGGCGTCAGGTTCTTGTTGTCCGTCCTCTCAGCGTCTCCGCTGGACATGTGCCTCTTCTCCGGCAGCTGTGGGGAGACGGGGAAGGCGGGCGTGGAGGGCGGTTGGGTGCTCCCCTGACGGGAAGCAGCCCCCAGCTCGTCAGGCGTGCTGTGGCCGCTTGCCGCCGTGCGGCGCCCCATCAGGGGGCTGGGGGGCACGCCAGCTGCTGCCGTTTTAGGGTTTCGGCCAATCAGAGGGCTGGAAGGGACGCCGGCTGGAGTAGGGTGTCTGGCCAGTGAGGGGCTGGCTTGACCCAGGCGTCTCTGCAGGGCGGGGCTCGGCGGCGTGTTGGTGGCCACTGTGCGGTGGAGGGTGTTGGGGCTGCCGGGGACGGTGTGGACGCCCATGATGTTGACCTGGGAGCCCTCGGGGGAGGCGGGTCTGTAAGGGTAGGAGGGGACGGGACTGTGCGGAGAACAACCAATCCTCCTTCTGCACACAAAAGAAAAAAGATTTACTACAGCATCACAATATACAATAAATATCCGAGTGTCTCGTCTGCTCATAAGGAACTATTGATTAGTATTCTGGTTGATTAGGTGATCGTTTGACCATTTCGTGAATGTGTAACTTCTTCAATCATTTTAAACGTGCTGCTGCTATTAAAACTACATGTCCCACTCACCCATCAGCGCTGTGGACGGGACTGCTGGAGGAGAAAGGAACGTTGAATGGTTGTGCTCTGCAGTCCCCAAAACTGCGATTATCTGAATATCACAAAGCATCACAGAAACAAACATAGTCAGTCTCTATGCGTGTCATTTAATATTTTTTATCCAGAACCAAATGGGATGCGGTTATCTGACGTCGGACCCAAACAAAAAGTTGGAGTGACAATAGTTCTGAGGAAAGCTGGGATGCAGAACGGAAAAGTAAAAACATTTGGTTGCAGTGAAACAAAGAAACTGGGCCGAGGACAGGAGACGTTTACAGTGTGTATCGCCGCAGAAATGTCCTTACCTTGCTCTCCATCATTAGAATCAGAGTCTGACAGCAGGAAAAGATAGAGAGCCAGAGAAAAGGAGATGTGTGGAAGAAGAGGAGGAGACGTTTGAGCGCAAAGCAAAACCGGGTTTGTGTTAGCTGTTAGTGGAAGCATTTCCAGGAGTTATAAAGCTTCTTCATGTTTTCTATTCCACCGTTTGAGCCTCTTTAAGTAGCTTTAATGTTGTTAGAATCATCAAATGAACAGGACATTTACTCAAATAAAGATGAATATATTGTATTTGATGGGCGTAAACTGACCTGATCCTCCCTGGTGATGAGGCTTCAGTCCCAGAGCTGACAGAGGAGTCTTGGTTAGACCTGGAGGAGAGCGAGCTGCAGGGGAAAAGACGGGGATGTAAAGCAACACAACTGTTAATCATGACCAACAACGAGGACAACGAGATGAGAATTGCACATACAAGCCATGCAAGGATGTAAAACAACCAATGTAAGGCATGAAAAGACACAATTCTTCACTTTAGCATCAATGCAATGCTACATGAAAATGCATTAGATGGTGGATGCTTGAGGGGCACTCGGTTGCACACAACGTACAATTAAGTATCTTATTAACCGTGGGATAAGAATACATTATCTCATCCATTGCTGAGATAATTGGCTCAGATTGCAGACTAGAACGTATGCATATGGTGGTGTGTTGTTTAGACGATGACAGTTTTTCTTAAAATTACAGATTATGACACTGTAGCTGAAAACGAGCCATGAGCCATCCATCCACAACGCAATTAATAGCATGCTGTGACCCAAACGGGGGTCGGATCCGTATTAGATTGTGATGAGATGAGTCAACAGCGCTAAAGGTTGAAGATGGGGTCATATTAACGTTGACAAGTGAGGTGGAAGAGACACATGAAAGTCTGAAGAAAGAGTTATTTCCAAAAAGATCTAGTCAGTGAGGTAATAATATGGCATCTTTTTATAGACTAGATCTTTTATATTCCAGGTACTGGACATCCGGCATTTTGGAAATAAACTCTTCATTAATCCTCCACTTACACGAGAATCCAGCTCAACAGCATGACCGGGGGTCGCTCACTTAAGGTGGCATGGAGAGGGGTGAGGGGGGGGCGTAGATTCTTACTGCAACAGCTGTGTGCGTTCAGGACCGACTGCAGGAGAGGAGGCCAACCTCACGGTCTACACAATCTGTCAAAACAAGCTGCTGATCGCTGTGGTTGGCGCTGTAACCGAGCGGGTGTCTGGAAATCTAATAGATACGTCTCAAGGGGTTTGGTTTGAAGGAGTAATGTATTTGATTTGCCGTGTGTGTGGCCTCTCCTTTCACTCTTCCTGAAGCTCACGATGTCGAAAACGTCGGTGCAACGAGAATCCAACGTTCGTGACGACATACAGAAGTTGTGCAACACTTCAATTCCACTACTCTCCATCATCTATATTTCTATATGTTTGCACTGAATATATTTCATATATTTCTTGCAGTGTCACTCCTCTTTGCATTTGTCCTCTCTAAAATTTGCTTTTTAAGTAAAAACATGACAGAATGACGAACTACTTCCCCTTGTTCTTCAAAAATAAGATTTGCACACACCTGCTTTGTGTCGTGATTCGCTGACAAGTCATGAAACGCTTCATGTTTTGCCTGAAATCTTTTTTTTGAGTGTTGGGAAAAGTGCAAAGTCATCTAAATGTGGGCGTTTATCTCTGTATGTTTACGTCCAAAAATGACAAACACAAAGGGTCCCAAACTGCGGCATATTTGTCTTTGCACCTTCATTGTGGTGCAGGACTCTCTCCATTTATAACACAAGACAGTGATGGAGCAAACCTTCACCCGCATCCTGCTCCTGCTGAGCTTGTCTGCAACTCTTGCCAAGTTACGTCTACATCACGGAGAGAAAGACCTGGCGTGGGGGGGGGGGGGGGGGGGGTGTCCACATTTTTCTGGGCAAGGCATTAGCAGTGGAGTGGGGACAATGGCGGTTCACGCTCCTAATACAGGAAGTTAAGGAGTGAATATTGCAGCGCATGATCAGCGAGAGATTCATTAAGTAAGCGAAAAACTTTTACTTTTGTTGATTTCATTATGTAATTATTTCCTGTTTTTTCCTTTCTTATCTTTTCATACGTGAATCATTAAGACAAAAGAGAGTAAAACAGGTCAACGGTCAGTGTTTGGAAGGTTGGAGAGCGCCCCTTTGTCTGCAGGCAGGGTGAACCTACACATGTTGAAGTAAGGAGTCTGTGGCGACACAGGGAAGCTGGGGGTCTGGGGGGAATTCTCACCACCGCCTCCAAAGGCGGGACTGTTGTCAAACCCTTCCGCATCGTCGTCCTCAAACGCCTCCCGGTAGCTGTGCATGGGACCCTGGAAGAGATGAAGAGGGGACAGGTGTACACACATGTACCAGAAAAGGGATTTAGACATTTTATATTGTTTTTCACAAAACAAAATGCTGACCTCTCTGGGCCGTCCTCCCGGGTTGAGGGACAGATTGTGGGCGAAGTCCGGCGAATCCACCATCGACGCGTTATCATGGCTGCTCTGGTACTGTCCCTCACTGGTTGTCCGACGTCGACCCGTCTCCTGCGTCACTTCTGGGGTCATTCCTCTGGATCGAACCCCTGAAAGAACAAAAAAAAACAAGAGTGGAATTTCAACTCGCTGGGTATATTTTTAAAAAGTAGCCTACAGAGTTAAATATAGACCAATTCTTTATGACCCTTTTCATGTAATTAGATGACGTGTAGGTTTATTCTACAAACCTGCCTTTATCAAGAGAGACAGAGACAGAGACAGAGAGAGAGAGAGAGAGAGAGAGAGAGGTATATCTAGAAGTGAAGGGAATAAAATAAGCAGTGGAAATAGAGAAGAAACAGGAATTGATGAGAAGAGATCTTAAACTCAAAATGGTTGGGATGCTGACACAGATTCTACAAATGCAGGGAAAAAAATGAAACAAAGTCAGAAAATAAAAGCGAGGGAATGTGGACAAACCAGAGAAGGAAAAGGAGCGATGGCGGTCAGATTCTTGCGATGTCATGCTTTCACTGATGCCCCGAATACGAGCGTTGTACTCTGTTCAGGGAGGTCAGGGTGGTGGATGGAGGGCAGGAGGGTGGAGGAGAAAGGTGGAGGAGGAAGGTGAGAGAGGTGCAGTGGTGGGAGCAAATGGTGGGAAGGGTTGTCCATACAGCAGAGAGATGGATTGAACAGAAAAGGAGAAGAAATGTCAGAACAGAAATGGATCTAATGAAAGTGAAGAGAAAATGAAAAGAAATCTGTCAAATGAGGTGACAACTTGTGTATTGTCCAATTAATAGATTTTCATCGGGTTGATGATTATTTCATGTTTAAAAGTGGTTCAAAATAAGACGATTTGTTCCACTGGGTGGCGCCTGGGAGCATCCACATGGTTTCACATAGATGAAAATATGGATGCAGACAATGCATGGAAGCTGGAGCCTCTGAACGCTCGGTTATTCTTACTCTCACCCCATCTCCACTCTCACCAGAGTCCGCTCTGCTGCATTTCAGCTGCAGAGCTAATTTTATGACTACAGGTCATTCCTCTGGTGCGGCACTCCATGATGAATCGGTAACAGAAACTGCTGAAAGCCGCACTGCTCATGTGCTGCATGCTGCTTGAGACTAAAAGTGCCTCCAGCTGAAGTTGACACTTAACAAAATGAACTCGCAATACAGTACAGTGTCCAATCCAGTCAGCCTCGTCAGCATTTTGGATTGGACACATTTTGCCTCGAACATACAAATGATTTAAAGCCTGTTTATGAATTTATGAAACAATAGCTGCAGATTACTTTCAAAGCATATTGTACTGCCTTAGATCCTAATTCATTTAAATTCATTTCATAGTGGCAAGAAAATATACCTGACCTGAGACCTGTTTTAGATTTGTAACTAACCAAAATGAACATCTATCTGCATCTGATGTGAAAGTTACGTTATTGTTGCCTAGCAATCTGCTGTTCACCCTCCTCATTTCAGACAATAACTCGGAGCCTTACCGGCGATGCGGTGAGCCACCAGGCCCTCCAAGTTAAGCGTCTCCTCCTCTGCATCTTGTTCTCTGGGCAAGGATGAAGAAGACGTGTCTTTTGTCTGGGGGGTGAGTGCGGGGAGAGGAGAGGAAGAAGCACTGTAGCCTGGATAAGGAGACGAGTCCTGCGGGTCCGGGGAATGGGAAACCCCGCTTCCTGGGTACGAGTTCACAGGCTTCACTGGCACCTGCTGGTTGAAATTAGGGGAGGGCTCTGTGGGGTAATGGTGGGCTGCTTGGCGTGTGTGGAGGTAGGGCTCTGGGGTGTGTGTCGGGGTGGTGTTTTGGTGTTGGTAGCCGGCGTTGGACCTCTGGGGAGAATAGACCGGGGACTCCATGAGGGGGCTCTGGTTGGGCAACGCTCTCCCAGTCGACCGCAGGGGCTGATGAAAGGAGTTGTTGACGGACCCGGAGTTGTTGTAACCATGGATGGCAGAGTCTGCTTGGTATGACGGTCTTGCAAGGGTCTGCGAGAAGGGTGCCTGGGATGAAGTGAGGCTGTCCTCCCCAGGAGGCGCACTGTGGGACTTGGACATGTGGGAGTTGATTGGGTCCAGGTCGAGCATGAGCATGTTGAGCGCCTCAATGGACTGCTCAATGTCCCGCTGCGAGGCTGAGGTGGGGAAGTGGGGCAAGCTATGGGTTGACTGAAGAGGAGGGCCAAAGGGATCATCTGGTAGGCTATACTGGTGCCAGGTGTTGAGACCTCTTTGAACAGCCTCCCGGCTACTGGTGCTCCTCTCTGGGGCCCTGGGCATCAGTTGCGGGTTGGTCTCAGGGCTGCCGGCTGGCGGATTCCCAAAAGACTGTGAACGGTACATCCCTCCCCCGTTCTGGAAGTTGTTGTATCCCCCCTGTGGCGATGCAGAGTCCACAGACCTCTCTTGCATCGCCGTGGGCGTTTGTACTCCATGCACGGGCATCTCGCTCAACTTTTCCCCAAGAACAACTCTCTCAAGGTAGGGTCCGTCGTTTTGCCTGCTGGTGGGCGTCTGTGATTGGTAGTAGAGGTCAGCCGGTGTTGCCTGGCCCTCCAGGGATGAGAGCGTGCCCAGGCTGTCCACACTGTTTCCCTCTTGGCTGTTGGGCAGCTCGTCGTCTAGAATTTCTGTCTCACGCTCCTCTGTTGAAGGGGCGGCAACTAGCCTGGTGTGGCCCCCGTTGACGTGCACCTGCGCTGGGACCAGGTGTCGGACACCTCCTCCTGGACTGGTGGACGTGGACAGGTAGGCCTGTCGTTGGTGAGTCGGTGCTTCGAGGCCACTCAGAAGCTGGTCGAGCTCTTTTTTCTCCTGCGGGCTGAGCGTCGGGTGGGTCGCTGTTGGGTTGTTGTGGTTCACGGCACCCTGCACGGACTGGCTGTGCTCATCAGTACGATCAGTCTTGACGGATGCGGTGGAGTTGCCCGAGTCGCTGCTCACGGATAGGGTGTGATCGACGGCAGGGAGGGAGGCGTGGCCTGTCACAGGAAGGGTCTGTTCAGTGGTTTGGAGGGGATGACTGGGGTGTTGTAATGGGTTCTCGGCATTGGTCAAGGGGTTTTCATGGACTGGGAGGCCGTTGATGGTGACAACTCCCTCCAGGGAGTCTTTCTTGCGGACCCGGGCATATAGGCTTCCATCAAGTGGACCTTGGGTGTGAACAACATCTGAAAGAGATGGAAAGATAGTTCCATGTTTTCATGCAGTTCCAACCGTACACAGCATACAAACATAGAGAAAAGGGTGAGTACAAAACCTGTTTGAGATTATTTTAATCATCTGGTTTCACAAGGTTTCATGGGCCCAATCATTTTCATAAGACAGGATCCCTCAAATCCACGATCTACGATTCTTTTTACCGAGGTTCAGCTCCAGCAACACAGCCCCTCCAGCTCTATTAATAGCCAATTTGCAGTGCTAAAGCCCCTGTCACGTTGCGTCAGTGCAGGCCCACATGGTCTGACGTGAACTCGGGCGGCTCCTGTCCAACACACGTGAACAGCTGGTCTGCGCGAGCCAAAGAGAAGAGCTGCAGTGCCAGTTTGAAAGCACAGAGCTGGACTGGGAGAGGATGAGCTGTCTTCAAGTTGACTTCTGTTCTGCTGAATCATGCTGGCAAAGACAGACTGATTGACTACATGTTGCACAATCAAAGTATCTGATTGGTTCACAGGAAAAAGTAATTTGGACATATTTATATGATCTCTTTTGGTGTATTTTTATATGGGGCAGGACAGTATTTCATCTCAATGAAGAGTAACTTTACCTTCGACAACTTTCCAAACAGTCTGTAAGCTTCCACAGTAACACCGAGTGACTTGATAGATTGTTGAATAAAAGAAAATGCAGCACAACTCATTTGTGGCACATAAACAGAGGTCAGGTACAGTACTGTAATTCACACACAATGTGTACTTTAATTATAGGCCAGGGCACCATTTCAAACAGTAAAACACTGTACTTGCTGCCACGAAAATGCGACAATCGCACGAGCAACAGCTCATTCCGTGGTAACACTTGTGCTTACCAGAAGAAAGTAATACACAGATACCGGCTACCCGTGTCCAGTATACATTTGCAAAGTGATACATGACATATACAGGACCACGGCTGGCTCGTATGTTGAGCGACCCCCGGGGACATATGGTGAATCACTCGGACCGCAGCTATTTCAAAACCCATGTCAACAACAACTCACAGGCACAGCAGCAACAAGAACGAGAGGGCAGGCGAGGAAGTTGTAAACACAGTTTGTTCCTGAGGTTGTTTTTAATGATGACACGAGGATTAACATTATGAGAGTAAACTGTGAGGTCTAAGGCTACATGTTAGGTTTCATTTGTGTGGAATTAGACTTCAGTCACAGCTTTTTGGACAACATTTTGATACAAAAGTATTATTTAACTTTTAAAAAGTTTTGTTATTTTGAATTTATATTTCAGCAATAATTTATGAATCCTGGATTTTTATTTTTTCCATATTAAGTGACTTCTATTAATGCTTCAAATAGTAATTACATTTCTATATCAGAGTATGAAATTCAGTGGAAACATCCTCCTTACCTGTACTCTAGGTAAACTCTCAGAAAACCCTCAAGAAAGGACGAAATATTTCCTCTTCTTCAGCCAATTACATTGCGATTAAAAAGCCACATTTGAGTCCTTCAGTAGCCTCTCAGTGACTGAACTTTCTGCCTCTGGGCTTCTTGTCTTACTCTCCCTGTCCTCTCTGATTCATGTCCTCTCATCACCCAAAATGTGCTTCACTGGAGCGAGGCAGGGCCGTACCACCGAAGCTGCCGAAAGGGGTGAGCTGGCACTCCCTGGATGATCTGTGACTGTTCCCGGCAGCGGGGGGGGGGAGGGGCTCTACCAACGTCACCGCCACATCCCAGCTTCCTGTGAAGCCACGTCGTTTTAAATAAACTACAACTCCCACGCCATCTGTTTGCCTGGAACTGCAGCACCCTTGCCTGGTGATGTCATCAGAGGGGATCCCCTCACTCAGGGTCACCCCCCCCCCCTTCCCTTTCCTGCCTTACGGAAAAAGCTTTCACTGCATGACATCAATCCTTAAGTAACTGGATTTTATTACCTTTTAAGAAACTTTGATGTAAATAATCTTTGATCTGCTGACATTTCTCTGAGGTTCAATCGATTGGTTGACTGGTTAAGTATGAATGTTTCCGGAGTGAGTCTTGCCACCTTAAACACCTTCATCGCTATTTTCTCTCGCTCGCCGACGGGGGTGAAGAGGCCTGCGAGTTTGGTGTGATCCTAAGTAAAGAACGGAAGTGCCGAACGACGTCGGGCATGACAGGAACTTATCAAACAAGAGTTGCAAGGTCACAACCTTTACATTTCCCCACACTCATGGCAGGTGCGTGAGTCGGGAGAAATGTGTACACATGACTACAACTACATATGCACATATAAGATGGCAGCAGAGGTGAGGAGAGGAGTTCAAAGAGGTCGGCCTTCAGCTCAGGTGACCAACAGAAGTCTAACCGTCCAGGGATCCAGTGTTTCATTTCAGATAACTGTGAAAATCTTGAGATTTAAAGTTCATTCTTGACACCAGTTGACAACAATCTCACTTCAAAGTAGCTCTTCTAGAGCTTTTGCTCGTATGCCATGATCTTCTAGAGATAAAGAGGATCAATGGTCCTCTTTAAAATGCTCCAAAGCATATGAAACACTGTCATCCAGGTATGAACCAAGAAATATTGGATGACTCTGCGTCAGAACAAATACCTTTCTTCTGGTGTCAATAAATAGCTGCAGCAGACCCCAGATTAGATCGGTTGAGTCACCAACGCTTGGCGAACACAAATAGCTAACAACTTGTTTCCTACTGCGGTAAACGAGTGTAACATGCCATTCTCCCTGCTTCAAAGGGACAAAACGTAGAAGCTCAAGAAGTACTGAGAAAAAAAAACCAAAATGCCAATTACATTTAGCATCTAAACTGGCCCTTTCATCAATTTAGCACTACGGTCTCACACACACACACACACACACACACACACACACACACACACACACACACACACACACACACACACACCTGTCCATTCTCTGTATTCTCTCATGCGACAGGTGCTCTCCTCTCGTGAAAGTGCCAGAGGCATTGCTCATACAACACTGCACACACACACACACACACACACACACACACACACACACACACACACACACACACACACAAACACAGCACCTGCCTCTTGGCTGTATTCTCTTAAGTGTTCGCTTGAGTGTCTCATTGCCACGTTGCAGCCTTTGAGGCCATTAAAAAGCCATTTAAACATCTGCGGCCAATGGTTTATTATAAATAGACAATGTGCTACAACCACTGATATTGCTGTATGAAATGCACCAGCTGGGATGTTATAGACATAGTTAGATCTTTTGAGATTAACAGGACAGGGCGATTGAGGCGGCACATTTGTCTACACACCTATAAAGCAATGAGAACATGGGTGGTTGGCCATTTTGGTGCGAGACATTGTAGCTTAATGTGCTCCATGCACACATATTTCTCCCTGGATTCTTGGCTTATACACCTGTGTGTGTTTAGCGCTGAATGTTGGAAGTCAGAAGTGGGACAAGAATCATTCCCCTCAGGGAAGAAACATATGAATGGCGAGGTTGAAATGTTAGTTGGTTTGCTTCTTAAAACCATCAGAATCCGTTGCCTGTAGAGTCCAAAAGACCAAAATAAGTCAAGTTGACCTGTGAAGGGGTTCCTCAGAGCTCTGTTCTAGGACCACTTCTGTCTCCATTTATATTAATATATTCTATGCATATGACATTTTGTATCAGAAAGGGACTTCTTAGTTATTGGCCCAATAATTTAAAAGGTTTCTGGGCGGATTCTTCCTTTGAATTCTGTTACGAGCTGCTTTAGAGGTTTCCAGGGCTGGTGGAAACTTAAAGACGGGCTTGACACTAACATGATGACCTTATAAAAAGGGCCAAAGCCATTTTTACAAAACGCAGACACATAAATATAGAAACACACCTAACGTTTACACGCACAATTAAACGGTCCCATGGTGGGTCTCTCACCCACTTAGGAAAGAGCTCTGCAATCATAGTTTTATTGGATATGGTGTATGATTTCATGTTTATAAGTGCATATATGCACGCACATGCATATGGACATCTACAGTAAGAGCTATTTAGAGTGGGAAGTTGACCTTTGAAAGGTCTCTTTGGAGTTGGGAGAATCTCTACGGGTTAGGAGGAAACTGGGTGTGCATGTGTGACGGCAGTAAAACTGGGAGGTTGGGGAAAAGTGAAGCACCCAGCTTAAAATAGGACCGGCGGGACAAAGAGGAAAAGAACCAAAGTGCATTAAAGACAAACCAAAACAATGCTACGCTTAAACTTCAAGGAGCGGGATGAGAGTGATGGACTTGAGACAGAATGATGCAGATTAATAAAGCGGAAAGGAGATACAGGAACATGTTTTGTAAACGTCTTGGTATGCTTGCAGTGACAGGCATGTGCATGCACAAACATCTACACACACAGTGCTGTAAGAGAGCCATCAGGTATCTCTCAGCAGGACGTGACATTCACCATCACAGCTTTCATATCACCGTGACGACGGCCAGTCTGCATGCCAGCAGTGGGTGACTGGGTTTGACTGACAGCTGACTGACTTGTCTTAAAGACTTGTGTGTGTGTGTGTGTGTGTGTGTGAGACACGGAAGACACTGCAAAAACATCCTCGTCAAGCCATTTTGCACTGATTTGAGGGAAATACTCCCGTTTGGATTGTAGAGATCTGCCTTTCACAAACTTCTTCCAAACTCCAGAAAAACACGAAGACAGAAAATTGAACTATTTTACAAGGAACTCCATTTAGGCTGCATGTCTTTGCAGTAGAGCATGAGAGGGAAAGGGCTACACCCGATCAAGGGATGACAGCCCATCAGTGAAAAAGGTGTCATGGCTGGCGTAGCAGTGACAGGCACAAGGAAAACTGTCGCAGTTTTATATTTGCCATGTCTGCCTCTCAGTCCCGTGTCCAGCTGCCTACAGTTTGAGGTAACGTGACGTGACTGTATCAGTGTCTGTCTCCACGATTGCTTTCAGGATGATGTCATCCATCCGCCTGTCTGTCATCTCAATGACTGTCATAAAAAAAAAATACATCTGTCTGTCTGTAGAGGTATCTGACTGACAACCAGCTGAACTCCACGTCTGATTCATGTCGACTCTTTTTACTTTGCAAGATAAACACAATGTGTGTCTTTGTTTACAAGAAAACACCTTTAAACTCAACCACTGTACTGCTCCCGTGTGCTCCTCTCAAAAGGGGCCAGGTAATCTTCTTTGCATATGAACAAGAAAACTATATATAATGCCATAAAAAGAGGACCAACGGGATGACGTCAGGGTAATTGGCTGGCCTGTGTGTCTGCCTCTGTGCGTCTGGCTGTCTCCTGACTGGCGGGCTGGTTTTCTGTGCATCTGTCCATCCATCTGTCTTTCACTCATGAGGATCAGTAGCTGTCAGAAAGGTGGATCTGCCTGCTGTCTAGCTAGATACATGAATACAGTTTCGAAAGCATCTGTATGTCTCAGGCAACATATTTTGTGTTTTTTCAGAAAGGATTTGATGAAGACACTTCTAGAAATTACAAATGAGGCTCAAGGAGAAGGTCCTAAAAGACCGACAGAGAGAGAGAGAGAGAGAGAGAGCCATATGGGGACATCGAGACAGACAGTAGGAGAAAGGAGGCATTAAGAGATGAGGACTGGCTCAGCGGGGTTTCCAGGGCTGGGATTTGAACCTGCTGCTGTAGCTCACCGTGCTGTCAGCAAGAGGTCTAACTAGAAGCATTATGTGCTCATGCAAGACACACACAGGGGGCTTTTAAAATACCTGACTGCTCTCCATTTCTGCAGACTTTTGTAGGCCACTTTTAGTGTTCAAAGCTCTCCTTAAACCCCCCGATGTACTCGGTTTGATACCAAGATAAACAGCACAAAGAATGTGGAAAGGTTCGGAGCGAGTCTTCGAGGCATTGAGGGCTGGACGCTGAGAAGTTGCAATACTGACAAACCGAACAACAAGTTGCAACTCCTCACCTCCCGAGCTATCCCACGTGCATTGCATCCCGGTCCGAGCTCTCTGGAGCTCACATGAAGTTACCAACCGAGGTCCCTAATAGTTTTGGTATACCCAAATTGCAGCCCGCTCATAAAACGTTCCACACACAAATTGCTCGCTCCATGACTCATTTTATACCATATATAGGTGCCAAACACACAGGATGCAACGGTGTTGACATGGAAACACAATAAACAGACTAACAGACTCATGTCTGCGGACCGAAAGAACAAAAAGTTATATACAAAGTCGTTTTTGGCAAAAGAGCGAGGACATGACGTGTTAGGGGGTAAACCTGCATCATTTTGCCTTTAAACCATTTGCAAAAATAACACAAATTTTGCACACAAGATTCTATCGAATTTGAATTCGCCGTATGTTACCGGCAGTTTGAAGCAGTAAGATGTTTCTAAATAGTAAAGAAAGTTGCTCGAGGAAATCCCAAGGCCTTACAGAACTACTCACCAACCAACGCTGTGGAGCTGATCTCCGTCTCGCCTCGATTTTACTTCATTCCTTAATCTCTCCTTCTTTTTTCCCCTTTCTCCTTCATTCAAAGTTCAGCAACATATCACAAAAATAACTTCCCTCGCTTTGAAGTTTTGGCAAATCTTTGCAAAAAAAAAAAAAGTCTGGCCTTCTCTGCTTCTCTCTGCCTCTCTGAGCCTGCCTCTCTATCTCGGTCTCTGTCTCTATCCAGCTATTCCAGACATGTTTCAGGGCTCAGCCCCAGCCAAATATGGGAGGAGGGCAGTAAACAAGGAAGACAGCCTGTGCTGTCACTGGGCCCGCTGCCCTACTGTACACCACACACACACACACACATGCTGGAACACACACACACACACACGCTTATTCTCCTGCGGCAACACACTATCTTTAGTGGTTATTCTCATTTTTCTGAACTCAAGGGATCATTACATTCCCAGAACACGTTTAAAGTGGTTTGACTTTCGGTCAAATTAGAAACATATGAAACATCTACTTGACATGTTAAAGATGCTAAATGAAGCACTTGTAAACATCAGCATACAGTATTAGTTTTAACACACCAAACTATGTTTTTAGTGCCACCAACCCTCTTCTCTGGCATCTCTTCAAACATTTGGATTTGTGTGCCATGAAGCTTCAAGAAATCTGGAAATTAAATGAATCATTTTCAGATGTAAAACAGTACACGTGTCCCTTTTAAAAAAAGCAGATTTGCTCGTATCAGTCGCGCCATGGCTGCTCAGTGGCCCAAACGGTGGCCTTCTGACTGGTTTGACCTACGGGTCGACAGCTGCCACCACACCACAGGGCTATTAGTAGAGCAAAGGCAAGCCGACAAACACAAGGTGCACTGCACACACACTCTTAACATACCACGTAAAGAAAAATGCAAAAGGCTCATATAATCTAGAAAAAGTTACAGGCGCGCACAGACGCGAGTGCAAAAATACTGTGTTACATAAACACAAACAGCTGGACTAAAACCTTTAAACACACACGCTTCACACGGCCGCGATCAACAAGCGCTGAAGTGCAACACTCGTCACAAATACCTTCCGTCAAAAGAAAGCTAAGGACGCCTCTCCTCACGTTCACCGCGATGCGAGCGCATCAGTATGAAATGCACACACCCTCTAAGCTGCCTAATCCTGCAGACGCTTTGCAGACACCCATCTTTCGTTGATGCCTCTCAAGTGGATTTCCAAGGTCGCTGGACTCTGTTTGAAATGGCGTCGGGATGAGTTAGCCGAGGATGAAACATTCTTTTTACACCCGCACAAATAAGCAAGTCTGGATTCTCCAAATGACACCTGATGAGTGATAAGTGTCCTGCAGCGTGTAAAAATAGGCCATTCCTGCATGTCAGTGTTATCCGTGTGGCATCCGTGTGTGTGTGGTCAACTCAAATGTGTATTCTGCTTTTTGAGACAGCATATTAAAACTAAAAATACGTACATTTCACTTTTAATTCAAACGCTCACAGAGCTTTAGAAACAGCTCTCCTGTAATTTTCTTTAATCTTTTTTTTTTCCAGCTTTCCTCCGAACATTCGGATTGTCGCGTCCAAAGTGTAGGAGCGAAAGGCTCCAATCAGAGAAATGAATAAACTGGCCGAGAGGGTTTTTCTGCTGAGTGCTGAGAACGCCGCCACCCATTCAATTAGAATCAAACTTGCAATCCCGGCAATTCCCACTGACCTTCTTGCAACATAGCAATTACCGCAACTGTTCTCTGGGGACGTTCATAAGAAATGGCTTTGTGAAGCCGTGTGGAAAAAAAGAAGAAATCCCATATATAAAAGTGGATGCAGCACTACGATGAGTGCCAAGTCCTGACTCGACTGATGCTGAGTGCATCCGCCTGTTTTCTCAGATTTAACATTTATGTTAAGTGGAATGGTACACTTCTTAAAAACTCTACAATAGTAAGGATATTTTACGATATTATGTTCAGTTTATTACAGATATTAAGTCTTTGCCGTATGTCATACATGTGGTATTCCATGCACTGATTCTTCTATGGATGACTGAATAGAGAGGAGGGGGTACACGATACAGGCCGACCAAGTTTCAAACTCCTGATGGGAAAGCTGGGAGTGGATGGAGGTGGCTTTGGGCACTCTGTGGGACTTTGGGTTGGTGGTGTCTCAGGTTACAACCCCCCTGAGAAGTGGGCAGCCACCGGCAGGGCGACTGACGCCCCCCTATTTCTGCAGCGGCTATTTAAAGGACTAATTGACAGACCGGGGTTTAGGAGGGGGGCTGTATGGCTTAGAGGAGGAGAGGCGGTTTGAGGAGCAGAAAGACAGACGGATCTTCTCTTCAGTGGAGTGCCGAGTGCATCAAAGCCAGAGATCTTGAGCTGTGGCGGTGACTGAGGAATTGGATTTATGTGCACTGAATTTTAAGTGTGGCTCTGAAACCTGTATGTGGATTAGTGATACTGAACATAGTTACTATTTGTTCATTTGTGAAATAAAATTTAATTTGAGGCGATAACGCTGAAACGTGTAAAAGAAGAATAAAGCAGCAATACCAAATAAACCATCTACTGAGTCTGAAAGTCTCTATTAATAACTGTGGATGAGTGGAGACAACTAATCCTAATCCATCAAACTGTGTACTCGTGTGTGTGTGTGTGTGTGTGTGTGTGTGTCAGGACATACCGTGCTCGCCATCCGCAGTGTCCTCGCAGCGCTGGGTGAAGCTCTCGTACGAGTCCCAGCGGATCAGAGGGTCCTGGGTGTTGTAGTCCACGGAGACGCTCGGCCCGTTCTCCAGGTGGCCAAGGCCTGAGGAACACATGGCATGATGGTTAACGGAGCCCCGACAAAGCGCTCTATAAGTTGGGAATCAAAAAACTTCCAGAAAAATGGTAATTGTCACCTTTTTGAAAATGTTAATGATACCCAATATATCAGGTTTAATAACCTTGTTGTTGAGTCACATTATAAAAATCTAAATTGGTCAGGAAAAATGTATTACCTTTGATTTTTTCTGGTCCATATGAGAAAACAAACTCCACCTTCCCATACTCTGGGAACCTCTCGTCTGTATGGAGACACACAGTATAGAAATGTTTCTCTACTTGCAAAACAATGGACACACAAAACGTGTGATGAAATGAAACCTGCATGGAGCATTACAGTGAAACAGACAGAAAAATATGACTTATTTTCTTTATGATCGCATAAACACAGAGAAATATTTTGTAAAAAATAAAAGATCACACCCACCCAGAGAGCCGTTACCTTTGAAGGTATCGTCCAGCTCGTTCTTCCCGAACACCACCCCGAGGTCGTGGATGGCGCAGGTGTGGAACTGCACCCTGAACATCACATCCCTGGTGGAGTTCCTGTACCTCTTGTGGTAACACTTCAACTACGGGGGAGACAAGAGAGAAAACATCAGCGCATGAATCGACGCATGAATCAGTTTTAGTGTCAGTATGATGATAAAGTCTCACCAGGATGTCTCCCTTCAGAAGCAGGCCGGGCTCAATAGTGATGCAGATACTTGTGTTGCTGTCTCCTTGCACATTGCTGTAATAACAACAATAATAACGCGTTCAAATCCAATACAGGGTCAGCTCTGCCCTGCATTTAAACACACACCACACTGAACTGAAGGAAAAGTTCCCATACTATATTCCTGACGTGTAGACCGGTTGCATTGCCTGGTAGATCTTCAGGAAAGGACGGCAGCCTGTGGAGGGAATCAAAACCACAAGCGTGAAACATTTCCAAGAGAAACCAGCAGGCTCTTTCTGTTCGCTGGGCGGAGGTGGAAGCTCACCTCCTTTGGCCTCAAAGTTGGGTATGCCGTGCATGATGACGTGGTGCAGGAACAGAGGCTTGTTGTTGATTTTGATGTGTCCGGAAAGAAGTCCGTTGAAGTATCGCACATACCTGAACACAGAGGAGAGTAAGCATGAGGTCTCCAATTCATGAAGCACATCCAGCTCTGCACAAATAACCTCCATCCACTACGGGAAATGTCAGAGTGAATAGGTGTGCGGAGGCCGGTCGGGGGTCCGCTGAGTCAGTGTGGTCTGGTTGTTAATGATGAGAACAATGATGGCACCTAACGTGAACTTGACCGTGGGGTCGCCACATGCAGACGCTCCCCCCTTTGCTCTGCTGTCAGTGTCCAGATGGTTCAGCCTCTCTGAAATTCAATTAGACTGAGCGGGGAGGCGGCAGGGGCTTGTAGTGTCATACGAGACTTAATCATGTTCTGTGTTTTACCAATGAATTATCCTATATTAAAACTACGTACACAAGCATATGAACACAGCCGAGATTCATGAATATTGTGTGACATTCAGACTCGTGGTTGTTTTTCCTTTTGTCACCAAAAAACTAAAAATGCTCCATGTAACACTTTTAATCCAAACTTTTACAAGCTTCTACAGCAGCAGCAGCTCATCTCCTAATCGTGATGTTAATGTCACACATTCCAGACCATAATACTCGCAGACTCCAGGGGGCAGAGATAATTATATCCAAAGCAGGAAATAGCAGCGTGGCGGAGGGCAAGCCTGTAGACCTGTTAAGAGAATGGCTTGGCTGCTTGAATCACAAGCTGAAATGAAGTGGTGTTAAGTCCCCTGCTGTTTCCTGTGTTTCCTCATTTATTCCCGGCAACCTTTGTCCTGCTCATCTTTTCCAAGACGGGCTCAGATCGGGATTCCTTTCTCCGCAGGTGAAGAGGAGAGACGCTGAGGGGGTCAAGCCTTTAAGCGGTTAATTGTCTGTTAATGTAGAAGGGGCAGGTAATACGGTAGAAGCAGGTCTATGAGTAAAAGGAGGAAGTCTCAGAAGTTACTACCCCTAGAGGGGGCTGCCTTCAAAATAAGACATTTCTTAAATGCTTTTAAACCACTCTTGATTGGCTCTGGTTTGGAATTTGCTCTCTATTCACGAGCAGCGCATTATCTCAAAACACTCGATGTTAAAAGTGGAGAAGAAACGGAGGAAAATAGGCTCCGATATGCTTAGAAGACAGGAATGAACTGCCACAGAGGCCCCGCAGCCTCCCCAGAGACACCAGAGGAATCCCTCAGACAGACAAGATAGACGGCTTGTCTCCGTGCCACGACGTTTACTCACAATTATCCCAATTAAAACTAAACTGGAGATAATCTGAAGGGGGGGGGGGGGGGGGGGGGAAAGAATTTCCTCTGAAATGTTTGTTAAACAACAACTGGATCAGTCAGTTTGTCTTGTTGTGTTGAAGCAGTGTGCATTCGAATGTATGAAGAGCAACACTCTCTGGGGGTTTCTCTCTTCACCCTCGAAGAATGTAACACAAGCTGCAAACATTCGGAAGCAGCAGGCAAGCTGCTGCGGCAAAGGTCAGACTCATAAAGCTTCATGTCAGGCAAACAGGAAGTGAGGCAACAACTGACCGTATCTGTGATGGCTGGCCCACAGGAAGTGCTTTGTCCTCGTAGAAGCGCCGCATAGCAAACCTGTCCAACGCCTGGTCAGCACTGCATCGCACACATTTAGACAGACGGTTATTTGTCATACTCGAGAGCATTTTACAGTATTAAAGCTGCACACTTTTTGACAAGTTTGAGATTTAGAGAAATCCCCTGGCCCTCATCATTTAAGAAGCAGCTTTAAATCCTCCTGGCTCCCTCCCACCGATCGACATCTGGTCGCATTAAAGAACTATGACATGTTGGGAGTGCTTCTTCTCACAGAGCCAGAATAATAAGCTGGAGTGTTTTGCAATAATAATAACATCGGCGTTTCATTCTCAAGGCTGCTCAAGTCCCAGACCTCGAGGGCCAACTGTGATTGACTGGTGCTCCTGTCCTTACGAAACCTCTCGAAGGAGGAGATTTAAAAGATTCTTAAACATCAGCAGCCTTAATCCTCCACCTCTGCTGATCAATCTCTTCGCTTAAACTGCAGCCAATAACAATTAAATGTAGTAGGTCGACAGATGTTTGATACCTTGCGGATATGTTGCTGTAGTGCATGTACGCAGCCACCACCACCCCTGTTCGACCTCGGTTCCCCTGTGACACAGAAACAGAGACCACAAGACATGTGAACATCTCGTATCGTGTTTGAATAAGACACAAAAGGAATGTATAACTACAAGAATTGGAAAAAAAAATACAAGAACGTGTGTTGATTTTAGAAGGTCAGCAGCCACATGTGCATATCTCATTGAAGACATTTCTTTCACATTTAACGTATATAGTCCAACGCCAAGAAATAGTCCAGCACGTATGGGTTTTAGTCTGATTAAACAAATGAAGTAAAACGTGATAATTAGCTTAAATGGTGCTGGTTGGCAGATTTATTATCTTTGGACAGAGCCACGTTTGCTGCTTCCCACTGTTTATAGGCTTTATGCTAAGCTATGCTAATCATCGAATCATCGAATAAGTGTATCTGCAATGTTGAATATTCATTTCAACTGGGCACGAGGAGGAGGGTGTGTCCTTGACAATAAACAGATGCTTTCCGTTCCCATTGTGAACATGGTGTGCCGCCCCTCCCTGCTTTACCTTGTTGTGCAGCACCACTACGTTGCGTGGGTCTCCATTGAGCCACGTGTCGATGGCCTTGCACATGCTGCAGATCTTGTCGAGCGCCGGCGCATGGTGGTCTGGCCAGCCAAACTCCACAACCTGAGGGTAGGGGACCAAAAGAAGGGGTTCCTTCAGGCCTGGTTCTGGACTGGCTTTGAATGGGATGTTGGTCACCAATGAATAGTGAAAATGTGATATTCTTTAGGACTGTAAGCCATTACGTGCACTGTTTTTATAAAGCCTCCCGAGAATGTTGTTGGCACTGCACTCTGAGGCTGCAGATTTATCAACATATCAGTCCATCTAACATTTGATCGTGTGGTCAGTTATAGTAATGTATGTAAACTTGCCAACAAACAGTGGCCACAAGTTAACCGTGCAGTACTTAAAACAAATCCTCTGGCCTCGGGTTCTTCTTGGTTTAATTCCTCTCTAAACAGGAAGTCACTTAATAGATGAACATGTGTGTTTATGTGTCTGGATTCAAATAACAAAGATGATCCAGCTGCTTTGTACCTTCGGGTTTAAATTTGACAAGTCACTGCTCCACTCGCTCAGGTTGAGAATCTGAAATCAGAAAGAGAGCACAGTCGGATCATTGAACTATAAGAAGACATCAGTTGATAAGATAAAAACAGAGGGATATGAGTCCCTTTAGGGGGCGTTTCTCACCAGATAGTGCTCGCCATGTTTGGACCGCAGCATCGTTGCCACCTCCTTGAGGTTGGTGGTGTAGCTGCGTTCCTCGGCGCCGGCGGGGAAACAGACAGAGATGATCCTCTCTGTGATGTAGACCAGGTCCACCTCATAGCTCTCCTCCATGGCCGGAACCACACTCTGACTCCTGGAGAGGCAGAGGGGGAGCGAGAGGTATTTATCTGAGGATTTCACCTTCTCGCCCGTTCGTTTTTTTAAGCACAGCTGTGCTGTGAGACGATTTCTCTCAGAGTCCACTTGATCAAATGTAAACTCCCGCAGATCACGCTTATAGTTCTCGGAAAGGAAAAGATTCACAATCCGTCACCGATCGTTGACGTGACCTCTGTTGATAAATGCTATCCGTCTCACTGAGATAGATAACAGAGGAGGAGAAACATCCAGAACAAACAATCCTTTTTTGGACTTTTTGCATCTCTGAAGAAAACTGGCAAATCAAAGCAAGTTTTTAAAACTGAAAAAAGAAGATGCTTTATTTCTTAATTCATCCCATATACCGTCATCATTCCTCCTGCTGAGTAAGTGTGTACATCTGCACATTCGCATTTAGTACAACACAATAGTATAACAATGCTGTGTCTTACCCCGACTGCTTTCGCAATAACTCCACACTCTTGCAGGACCTCGTAGATCCCTGGAGAGCGCACACACACACACACACACACACACACACACACACACACACACACACACATAGGCAGAGGGAGGGGGAGAGAAAAATGATTAATAAGCAAACTCTTGTCTTAATAACGGGGGATGTTATTGAATTAAAATCTGACATAACCTACAAAAAAAAGTTTAAAAAAGAGAGGATGAAGGGGATGAATACAAAGTATTACGTAGTATTGGAATTAAAGATAGAAAAGAAGAGGAAAAAGAAGGAAGAGAAGCAGGAAAAGGACGAAGACAAAGAAAGAGGATGAGGTACCAGAAGAAGACTAAGAAAGAGAAGAAGTGCAGTAAGAAAGGAAGTAGGAGGGTGAGGAGGAGGAGGAGAAGAAGACACAAATCACAACACATCAGTGTGTTCCAGGAGAAAACCACCCTGACTCAGGTCTTTCAGCACAAACTTTAATTATCCAGTCGTGTATTTAGTGAGGAAAGACTGGAAGCTGTGCTACTGTGACGGGTGCTGCAGAGGGAAAATGTTACTAAATATGCCGTACTGTCGAGGAATCGCTGCATAATAGATGCGAGAGTTGGCTCTTCCTCTCACTGTTTGTCGGCCCAGAGGAGAACTTGTCTGTGTGAGTCGGCTGCCATCAAGAAGATGAAGCCGTCCAAGAAGATAGAATGACGGCAGAATTTATCTTCCGTCCTCCACTTCTTTCCCTCGTCGGAGAGAGTGAGCGTTCGGCTTCACTGGTCAAGTGGTTAAACAGAGATATTGGCAGGAGAAGGGTCTGTAATCACGGCGCAAGGTTAAACACACAGCCCCAAAGCCCTCTCTCTCTCTCTCTCACAGATGAAGCTAATCCCACCCACAAGAGCCGAAATGGGAGGCATAATTCTCTGTGATTTGACAGGAACCAGATGCTCGGCGGACGGCGGACGCTGGTGTTTGCAAAATGAAACAGCCTGTTCACGTGGGGCTTCGGGGGTGTCACGCCGGTACGTTTCACATCACGGGAACAATCTGTTGTCTTGTAGCAACATGGGCGCATGAACGCCTCGTGAAAGTCAATGCAGCATGTAAAGTGGAGGGAACTGTCTGTCCATTTCACACGGTGAAAGGCTGGTTCTCCAGTGAAACGACCAAAACCAACAATAAATGTGGACATTTTTCCTGTGCAGCCAAAGCATGATACTGCATATCTTATTCCTTAGAAAACACATCAATGAGTGACATGTTCCTTCATTAACATGAACCTATACCTCGTGCCACAACTCACTTTACATTAAATGTGAATTCATCCGCTGCTGAAAAAAATAGTCCCAAATAAATTCCCCATTCTGCTGTTTGAGTATTGAGGAAAATGTATAATAATACCGACCACATTCATGAGAGAAAACGATAATAATTCGTTGCATATTTTAGCATAGATTTCATTAAATATGAAGCTCCAGAAAAAAGCATTTAGTCAACTAACGAATTTCACACGTTTTAAGCTGCACACTTCCTGTGTGGGAGGGGCCTACCTTGCTGAACAGGTACCCAGTGCTGCACCTCCAGGAGGAACGCAGGTAGTCGAAGCGCCTCCGAATGGAGCGGCCCAGAGGCATGGCTATAGATGAACTGGAACCACTTCGCTAAAGTTTTACTATTAAGATCATGCAATCAAAACAAAGAAGCTCCGGACCCTCATGATGGAAGAAGATGCTGGACTTCATCAGCGATTATGTAATATATATATACACACATCGATGCATCTTCTCTCCGTTCTTTCCTCTCGACTGTCTGCTCCCTACTTTCTCCTGCTTCCTCTCTCCCTCACGCCCACTTTGTGTTCTCTGGATCTACTCCTCCCTCGGTCTCATTATCTCTCATTATGCCCGACTCCCCTCCGCTTCTCTCGTCTTGACTCCCTTTTTTCCCAGGCCGTGTGTTTGTGCATGTATGCATGTACAGTATGTTTGTGCTTCTCTGCTGCACATGTGTTGAACCTTAATTACCCGTAAGAAGAATCTCCAGACTTGACAACAAAAATTTTTTCCGTCCTATCTTAATATTTCCCTGCTGGCTTCAGCAGTAACATGACTAGTCATTACAACAGAGACATTTCTTTCCTTTGTATTTAAATAAAGTTCCCACAGTTAGAACATATGGATGATAAATCAGGATCACGAGCCTCAGTTGAGGATGCAACTCATTTTTACGTTAAATGGATTTGGGAGTATTTACTCCCAACACACCACTTAGTCATTGTCAAATTGTTTGTGACAACTTTCTATAATTGCCGTAAAAATGAGTCGCCTCTGTCTTGGTATTTTTAGTGCTGGCACAGACTCATAATTACATCCACGTTTCCCATAAACCACGTTGTTGAGAGGATGTTGCTACTTTGTTTCCATTGTTTCTCCGCTTGTGCGTTTTTACCAAAGAGGATGAACACAATCTTACACCTCTTATTGCACAACGAACACAGCAGGAGTTTCCTGTTGATGGTAGATAATTACACAATTTAGAAAATATTATCTTTTGAGTGTAAAACATTGCTTGAAACTCGGCCCAGAAAAGGTTTGCAGCTTGTTTTGTGTGCGGCCTGGATTCACAGCTGCAACCTGCAGTGACAGAAGCTGCACAGAAACGTCTCCATCCTTCAGTCCCTGCTTGTCAAGACTCCCGAGTCTGCGGACCTTCTCTCTTCCTCTGTGTGAAGTCCCAGACTGCGTATTAATCTCCGCGCAGACTGGTGCACGCAGACCGATCTGTGTTTATAATCTCGCTCTGAATCACCGCCGCAACTTCTGCTGCCGCTCTAAACATTCAGGCGACGTCCGACGCAAACACTGACTCATTATCGTGACTCACAAGAGGGGAGAAATAACAGGGATGCGGGACGTCAGTGCTGCTTTTATCTTTTGGATAAATGTTGCTTCTGGTTTCATGAAAAGGAAAAGCCCCTTATGATCTCAAAACATTTGAAACAAGCGAACAGATGTTTGCCTCTGTGACCGCTGGTTTGAGCGACCTCTTTTCTTTCTGCATCAGTAGTGGTTCTCTCCTCTCCTAATTTTCTGGAATCTCGCCCTCTTGGAAACAAACACCCTTCATGGTTTAGCAATGTCAAGCTAAACATGCATGCCTAGTCTCGGGCCTTGGCAGCCATTTCTGGCACAGATGAGACAATTTGCAGTAAACTGGCAGCAACAGATGTCACGGCAGCTTTTTCCCATTTTGTCAGGTATGTACCAAATATTTCTTTACACTGGCACAGAACAGAGCGAGGGTTAAATCATTTACCTCAGGCCACCTGCTTGTATCGAGTCAGGGATATCATTCTGGACTTTTAGATCACTAACTTTGCCACTTAAGAATTTGAATCACCATCGTTGTGTTTCAATTATTAAAAAAAAAATGGATCAAATAAAAGGAGTCGAAGCTGCAGAGCAGCAACAGGAGCTCTGATTGGCTAGCGGCTATGTGTTGCATGCTGCTGCCACCTTCTGCAGTGAGCAGGAACAGGTGGTCGCATTTGCAAGTTGTAATGAATTTGAAATGTATTAATTGAATATACTTAAACACAGAATCAGTCTATAATTATTCCAGTGCCACACTCCAGACTCAAGAAAGATCACCAGTGCATATAAGGATTGTTATTCCAGCACTTTGCTGCACTACAATAGCAGCCTTTATGAATGAGGAGCTTTGGCGTTAACACTAATAAGGAAGAGGTGTTACTCACCGGTGTATCTACATGCTTTAATGCCAGCTGAGGAGTGGGAGGCTGCAGAGAGAAGCGAGACAGAGTCGGTGGGTTAGTCATTGTTTCTCTCACGCCGAGGAAGAAACAACACGGTGAGAGAAAGGATGAGAGAGAGAGAGAGAGAGATAGAGAGAGAGAGGGAGAGAGAGAGAGAGAGAGAGAGAGACACAATCCTCAATTATAAACAATTGAAACAAAATCAAAAGAAGAATATACAATAGAGAAATTAAACTAAAATGTACAAATACATGTCTTATGTACATGTCCCAAATATGAAGACATAAGAATAAAAAAAAATCCCAAAATTTGGAAAAGCTGCAACAGGATGAATCAGCCTATGAGGACAAAAGGTTTAATCATCTCATAAGTATATATGCAAGCATATTATATGTTCAGCATTTATCCACATTCACTATGTTGAGGGACATTTGTTTATTATCTATAAAGGATCATAATTATGTTCTTTTGAAAAGATGCAGATTTTCTTATTTGGAGGTCAAAAACAGTAATTGTTTTGGTCCTAAAAGGATAATTTTTCACTTGGAAATGGTCGTTTGCCTCAAGGTTGACTCACTATATGTCAGTGATTTTAGCCACTTCTCATGAAATTAAATGGATTTTAGATTTGGTGAAAAAACAGAGCAAATATAAAAGTAATCCGGTCCATAAGTGGCAGAGAGAGGCAGAGATGCAGAAGCAGAGACAGTGTGTAAGTGGAAAGAAAATATGTACACACACACACACACACACACACACACACACAAAGAGCTTGACAGTGATCCATGTGTTAAGGAAAATCTCTTAACCGAGTTAAGTACAGCGTCTCAGGCTGATGTGAGCTCTATAAACAAAACTGGGGACTGTTTAACAAGCTGCTGCAGTCATTTAAAACGGCCGGCGTCCAGAGTAAATAAGTGAAAAGTAGTTACTGCTGCTCGGAATGTTCCTAATTTGGTCATATCATCGGTGGTTAATCTTGACAATATAAAAACAGGACTGACTCTGCCACTTTTTATTCGACTTTATTGACTAGAAATCAGGAGAACGATCAAATTGCTTTCCCTGCTGGTTTTCTAATCATGACCCACCATTTGCTGAGCGTGCGTTCTTTATGGAAGTAAATGAAATCTCCCATTTCAAGCTCATTAAAGGGAAAATGACTCGAGCCTCAGTGTGTAAATCACATTTTGTCTTATAAAAGGAGCAACCCCTAGAGGAAAGGAGAGTAATCACTTAAGACTGCAGCTCAGTTTCTGTCCTCTTCTACTCCGTGTTGCATCTAAATAGCTTTAAAAGATGGTCTCATTGGTGCACACACACACACGTTACACTCACCAGATCATAGTTGGTAGTTAGTTGACATGATGTGGTGACCTGTACATGGAGAAACAGAGAAATCGTGAGTGAAGAAAAGCATTAAAGTCTGGTAAAAAAAAAGGTGTAAGTGTTAAGTAGATCACATGAAACAAAGACAACAAAACCACCATAAATGACATAAAGTAGTGGCCTCTTATGACGTACTTTAGGACTGTGTTGTGTGTATATTTTTGTAGAAACAGCGAGGGAGAGACATCACTGAGTTCCCCCCCTGAATGCCGGAGTATTCCCTAAATCGCCCTCAACAGCACAGAAATAACCCCTGCTTCAGAAAACAGACTGTTTCTCTGTGTGGGAAACATGTCAGGGCCATTCCAGGCAAAAATCACATTTTAGCACCGCGTTCACATTGAGAGCGAATGCTTCCTGCAAAAAAGAGTCAGAAAACAAACACGCGGGGTTGACGCACTACACTGTGACTTCATAATTATTTTTGCATGATGTTATTGTTCCGTGTGAGAGGATCCAGACACAACGCAACACACAAGTGCCCCGTCAGCCACGTCTAAAGCCATTTCACTTGTATTCAATAACAACTCGGGTCAAACATCATGCGAGAAATTCAATTTACAGCCACACAGTGTGTGTGTGTGTGTGTGTGTGTCCGTGCAGGGGAGGGCACCCGGATCCTCCCCCTGCTCTGTGACTCCACGTGCACCTTGAACACATATGCCGGGATCGGACTACACAATATTGATGCCCTCCCAGATGGTCACTGTGTCAGATTAGGTAATTATAGAGTCATAACTTCTTCCTGCGACTTGACAGTGAAACATGACAGATTACATGTTGGACGCCGGCCAATCATAGGAGATGTGTGTGATGTCCGTAGGCGATAAAGGTGCCACAAACAGTTTCCTCGTACACGACAATATTTTTATAAATAACAGCGTTGAACCACGACTGGGCTTGCCAGTGGTTCTTTACTGCAGTAGGCCTGCAGATGTAATAACATTACTGCTGCTAATTACTGCTTAAATGCCGTGCAGCAGTGTGGCAGACAAGACCACCTAAACCGAGACCAAGACCAAGACCAGAGTGTATCGAGACCAAGTCAAGACCAACACCAGACCCGGTCTTCTCTTTGTCTGAGACCAAGACAATACCTCGTAAAAAAAATGTGGTCGCTTCCGAGACGGAGACCTCTCGAATCTCGAATACTTGAACACAATTGCTCGTGATAAAATAATGTTTTATAGCCTCTCAATCTCTCTCCCTGCTGAAAACTACTTTACCACCCCTGGTCTGTTTTGGCAATGCAGCCTACATACTGAAAAAGAAAACGGAAAGCTTCAGCTCCTTTTGTCTTGTGAAACAGCATCCTGGCTCTGCTCGGTGCTGTGCAGCCACTCCGTAAAACAACAGTAGCTTTCCCAACAAAAACAACTGGGTGGCACACCAGTGCTCTGAAAATGCAGAGCGGCGGGCCCAGTACCTGTCGCCAGATCTCTCCAGCAACAGTATCACTTGTCCCCTAATTATACTATCGCCTCAAACCTAGAGCGGTATTGATTTCCTGATGTTGCAAAGCTACATGTAGTGTCTTTAAATAGAAGGCCATTTCGGTACTCAACGCTTATAGTATCCATGACAGGCAAGTGTGGCTCCTAATAGTCTGCATAACCCTGTGCACCGCAAATCACCGATTACCATTGGGTAAACAGGCCCTCTCTCTCTTGGCAAGCTGAGTGACGTCCATCTGATTGTGTTTACTTCAGCGTGCACAGATAAACACGCGCGCGGGGGGGGGGGGGGGGGGGGGGAGCGCACGGGCGCGTACGCGTGCGTGTCGCGAGGTGACGGATGTTTACGAGCGGTGAGATGAGAGCGCGCTATCTGCAGACAACAGACGCAAGTGCAAGGAAGGAAGCCGGCGTAATTTGTTTGCTCTGGGAAAACAAAAGACTCATTGGCTTTGTAACGCTATCATCAAGCGTATCAGAATACAGTAAGCGGGATAACATCTCGGCAGAGCAGATCCCGCCCAGCGCATTGGTGTTATCAGTCCGCCACTCAGTGCTGATACGGTTACGTGCTCCTCTAAAAATATGAAGAAGCTGACCAAGGGAGGTATTTCAACAAGGTACACAATGTTTCCGCTGATGTCTATGTTGCATTGCTGGCCCTTTAATATGTTACCATACTGACTGCTTCTGATATGCACACTGCAATATGATTTGCACCCTTAAATAAGACATGAAGTGACATTTTTAATGTCATAAAATCTGCATGCCTTGTGTGGCCAACATCAGTTGGACCTTGTCCTTGTGTGTGCATGTGTGTGTGTGTGTGCATGTGAGAGTAACCATTCCTTATGAGAAGCACAACTTGGGGGGGCATCATTTTGAATACCCGGGTTAATTAAGTGAATGAGTTACAACTGGTGCTGCTGCAGGTGCTTACAGGGAAGTGGGTAAAAGTCGAAATCAGGAGGATTGTTTGAAAAAAAGATATGTTGCAAAGAAAATACAAATGTACACCTAGCTAAAATACAATAGCCCTGCAATAACTCCCATATTCATGGATGCATTTGTTGAAAGTTGATTCAGCTGTATGGCAGGAGCTCCTCACAGCCAACAGAAGAGGAAGTTGCTAGTCCCAGAAGCGAGTCGGCTCATGCCGGCTCTTTACGGTGCCTACACTACCTGGGGGCCGGGGCTGACATTCATATTTCAGTGTTGGCGCTCCCACTGGCCCCCGGGGCCTCGTAGCAGGAGCATCTGCCTTTATTCACAGCTGACATTAGTTGCTGTTCTGTGCGCTGTACTGTAGCGTACGCCTGCAAATGTCCCGGTGATTACTCCCTCCAGTATTGATCTAAAGGTCAGAAGGGTAGAGTGATGACTTAGACTTCCGTTTTGCGGCTCTAGAAACCGGACTACTGGTCGGCTCCCAGCCTTGTGAATGCTGAATCATTTCTTACAGAGCACATCTGTGCACGTCAAATGGTTTTCAAGGAATCAGGCGCGTACACGGCTTGCAAATATGGTTATCATATCACTTTTTTTTAGCGAGGCAGTCATGAGAGAAGACGGCCGGAGCAGCAGACAGAGAGAAAATACAGACTAACACCGTGTCAACTTAAAATCCTCACCGCATCACCATGCAACCAAGCGAGAGAACAACAGCTACCCCGACTTCATCCATATATGGCGGCTGCAGCTGGAAGCCAGACTAACACAGGCTTCACGAGGGCTTTACCAGCTCAGACGGATAAAAGTGAAGGAATCTCCGAGAGGCCCTGCCACACGCTTCAGCACCTGAACTCCATCCGTCTGCAAATGTTTGTGCAACCGCATGTGCATCTGTAAAATAATCCAGTTCAGTTGCTGAATAGGGATAAAAAAAAAGACCTCTTTGTGTGGTAGTTAATCCGTCTTTATCCGTGCATTGTTTCTTCAGCATATGTCTCGCAACGGACCATTTGAAATGATGAATGTTGACCTTTTCTTTGGCCACTGAGTGAGTTTCACAAATCACTTCCCAGCAAAGTGACCAGCAGACCGCAAAGAAAACTCTCCGACATGGAGAGGAACAGAGTCAAAGTGGTTTTTAGGCCTTTAAAAGAGGGAGTTTATAATCTCATCGAGTCACAAGGGGCGTCTGGGAAGCCGCTGAACTAGAACAAGGAGTCAAGCGAGCCACCGGGGGGGGGGGGGGGGGGCCTCCGCAACTTCAACCCAGCCGAGAGGCCTCATTAGGGGGCAAACAGAGGTAAGCTGAAGCGGGACGTTGTTGAATTACCCGCAGCAAAAGGTCAAATGTCTCAGGTGAGTCTCGACAGCTTCACAGAGCTTCCCTCCTCTGTCTTGATCCCCCCCCCCCCTCTCACAATGAGAGCGTGGATCAGCGACAGCGAGGGCTTTAATGACTTCAGCAAAAGTGCTGCTCAAGTACTCAAGTGGGTTTATATGGAAATGGAGAGTGCAGAATATCAAAGCAGGACTCTGGAGCCCCGGTCCACCGAGCTGAATCGCGGTATAATGAGTAAACGTGCTGCAGTTCAAGCAGGATAGTGATGAACGGTTTTCCCTCCGCGCTCACGCACTTCAAACAGGCTGGAACAAGCATCCTCAGAGAAGCGAGGAGGAGCAAGACTGGCGTGCTCAGCAGCCTTTGCATTCTTCGTTTGCACTTTGTCAAACAATAAGGGCGATAAGCTTCCATCGTCAGTGCTTTTATTGTTTTAGTTTTGTGCTTTTTTGACATGTAAAAAAAGTAAGAATTACATTTATATGTGATATATTGCGTGGCATACCCATCAAGCTTCTTATTTTTCCAAAGCTTAAAGATTTGTTAGAAGTAGAAGTTGAGTTTTTTTTGTCCATTTTGTTCCCTTTTGATGCTCTCTGTTGTATTTTCCAGAGATGTATGCCCTCTTACCCCTCTGACGTAGCAATAATCAATCTGGTCTTGAGTTGATCTACTTCAGCCGAACTGATGGGAGAAGGCATGTTTCCCACTGTGCATAAATCATCTCATTGGCTCCAATAAATAAGCCTGCCATTGGTCCAACCACACTCAGAATTCCTCAAGCACTCCTCCTGCCCACACAAGAGCCACTGCCGCGCTGATGGCAGTTTGCCTGAGAAAGTAAATTCTTCACTTTCCAAACGGGGGCCAAATAAGGACTGAAGCTCAAACGGCCCCTTTGGAGGGATTTATACATCGGCTGGGTTTCTGTTTAACTTGGAAGGCTAATAAATCCGCCGAGCTGCTGTGATGGGGAAGAGCCCGTTCCTTTTTTTCCCCGCTTTGACATTTTGACATAATGTCAAGTGTGTAACACGCCGTGTTCGACTGGGTGGCAGTGTGTCGCTGGCAGGAGCGCGCTGGCAGCGGCGAGCGATGTCGTCAGTGGCTGAATGATGATGCAGAATTTAAACAGACGGTTAAATCCAAATGTCTCAAAAAGAGGAATGATGCTTGGGAATATTTCACCACTAAAATGCTATCTTTCGGTTATAAGAGAGTCAATAATGCAACATCCTGTGAACCAGAGAATCCACTAAACATGTCATTTAGTCAAGGGCCTATGCTATTTGGTGGATATTTAAATTTGGAATCAAACATTGAGAAACATGTTGTTCAGTCTGGGCTGCTCCATGAAGGTCCATTTGCACCCAAACAGGATGGAAAAGGTCTGTTGTATACACATGGAATCTAAATAACTGTGTTTTTTAAAAGAACACGCTGCCTGCCAGCTGTTTTCCATCAACACCCGGTAGCGCAACACTAACAAGGTCTTCCCACCGCATGAAATCCATCCTACGATGGTCGCTCAAATGACGAGGCCGTGACTGGACAAATGAAATGAAAAGTTCCTCCCCACCCTTCTCATGAAGAATCCACCGTCTAAACGTTGTGGATAAACACAAGAAGGGGATATATTTTTCATATGAGAAGAAAATCACTACCACATGGTTTAACACAGCATAAATAAGCATAACAAATCGACCGACAAAGCACAAGCATTTGCTTCGACCCTAAATGGTTCAGACAATATACACCACAACACGCAGGAGGTTATTTACAATGAGATGCATCACAGTGGATTGCCTTCTTATTTCAACTGCTTTGGCTGCCAGTGAGCTCAGCGTTTGTGTCCAACAAAAGGCGCTGCCAATATTTCACCTCCAAACCGACATGCCGATGTCGGGTTTGAGGCCCAAAGGAGCTTCATCAAGTGGACGCGGAAGAGGCCAAAGACCACTGGGGAAGCAACTATTTGGTCATGGTCAGGCCACAGTGAGCGGTGAGCGGGCTCTGGCTTGGCTGCTTCGCCCCTTGTACGGTTACAACCAAATCCCTGCGAGCTACAGACGACAAAATAGCCCATTAAACAAGGAAATTATGAATGTCAGATGTGCAATTGTGGCTCGCTTTGGACACAGGTTGAAAAAATATGAATCGCCTCGGAGTTCTACGTGGAAACGTGTAACACTTCAAAGGCCGGGGCTTCTGTGAGAAGCTGAAAACAAGCATGTTTTCATCATTACTGGACGGAGCCGATGTTGGACGGCGCTGATGTGTCTGTTTCCGGACAGCGTTCGCCTATCAGTTCCTGGTTAATTAGTGCTGGCTACAGGATGCTTTCTCTCAGTCCACCACTAATAGCACAGTGAAGCGAGAATAAAGAAACACCGACAAGCCAAAATAAAGGGTCAGCACACAGAATTATTACCATCAAATACAGGCCAACTAGAACACAAGATGCTCAAAAGGATTTGTGAATGCTCTTCTCAATGTATGCAGACTTTTCTTACGTAAGTGTGAATCTGAAAACAATCACCTGGTATTGAAATTTCCTGTCACTCGAGACTTGTTTTTTTGATTTTTTTTCCTTGCCAGCCTGTCACTTATTGACAGAAATAAGTTAGCGGGTACGGCTGAGCCTCTGCTAACTCAGCCGTGGCCTCTTGTGTGGTTGCGTGTTAAATGCCATCCTCCCCGGTCACTGCTGCTTTTATAACACATACTTTGGAGCTGACGCAGCTGGAGGTTCACAGGTTTACCAGCCACACGTTCCGTTTGTGTGCTTTTCTCTCGTGAAGCCTCCCGTAGAATATCTGAAAAATCCAATCTGACATGATGCGTGACATGGCAAAAACAAACATATCTGCACAAACGTGCGAGTGGAATTTCTATTTGGCAATCAGAGTTATCCATCTTTGAACCTTTCAAGATGATTTCTTTTCTGCGATTCATGGTATGTTTTTCTCAGCATTTCTGCTGAGGCTGCCAAGGCTTCACTCCTTGATGTGTCAAAAGATGAAGCGCCCTGAGGGAAGCTCGGCATGTTATTAAGCGATGGGAGAGACAGATGGAAGAGACAACTAGTTCAAGAGGGATAGATCTACAGGGAAAGCAGCCGTTCTATAAGCATCACTCTTGGAGAACATCTTCATGTTATGGGACACCAGGGAGACATGAGTTAGGGCTTTTTCTGCAGTTTAAGAGGGTTTCTGGGCAAGGTGGAGAAAGTGGCGAAAGGCCGTTTTTTCCTCGAGACTCACCACCGATTTGAAAAGTATAAAGACGGGGCGAGAGCATTAGGGTTCAAGGTTGTGCAACGTCTTCAAATGGAATTCAAAAAGAAAGAAGAAAAACGTGTCGCAGTCAAAAACAAGGGTTGAGTCTTGGCACCGTAATAAAACTGCATTCCTTCCTGTCGTTTTGACCCTTTAGTGGGAGACGGGGACACACAAGCCTCGCGACCTCTTGACTGTTCATGTTTAACTGCCAAGCCTTGTGTTAGCTCAAGTTCAAAGGTGAGTGGCTGCCATCATCAGTCTGCGTCCTCTCTCACAGGTGTCAGAAAGAAAGAGTGTGAGAAAAAGCGAAGGGGAGGCGACGACGGTGCAAAGGAAAAAAGACATGTCCTGCAAGCGTTCTACGCGACCAACTGCTCTACTTCATCTCTCGTAGGTCCACAGCAGATGGGGGTTTACGCTGGGAGGGGAAACACGTGTTTGCCTGCTGTGTTGACCAGTTGCTCCGGGGTCTCTCTCCGACTCTGCCGCCGCAAATCACTTCTCGTCGGGTCAGGAAAGGCTGACGAGCCTCAAACAGCAACTGGAATGAACTCTGACTGTCCCGTTCCCATGGGAGCAACTTTCCCATGAGTGTGTGGCAAAACCAGCCCGCACCCAAAACATGCAGAGTAAAGCATTTTAAAAAAGGGACATCAGAAATCCCTCGTTGTTATAGCTACAAACTCGTGCACCAACAGCCTTTTTATGCACTAAAACACTCGGAATTCAGCTTTCTGAAGACCCATTTTAAAGAATGTAAAGAACAAATTCAGAAAAACATATTCAACATGCCAACCATGCAAACTACAAATGGAATATACTGCAAAAAAAAAACAACCTCCACGCATCTGAAAATGTACTCTGCCAGCTGTCTTACCTGCACACCGGTGCCACTTTTTCTCACGCTCTCTCCCCCTCTGCCTTGTTTCTACCTCTGCATTCTCCCTGCCTTCAGACCCCCCTCTGGGAGAGAGAGAGAGGGCAAGAGAGGGAGTACCAAATACAGACACTTTCCTCCTCCTCCTCCTTCTTCGCCCCTCTCGCTCAAAACAGCAGTAATCCCAAACGCGTGCCAGAGAGCTACTGAACTCGATTCTGTGTATGCATGTGCGCGCATGTGGATGTCTGTGCAGCCTGTGGACTGAACCAGGATACACTCTTTGTACTGCTGGCTTTGGTTCCTCCCGTCAACTGCCAAGAAATTTCGAAAACACGCTATATAAGGCCAAGAAAGTGGCTCGGGGCTCCTTATGATTCCGGTACCCAAAACGAGAGAGCAAAAGCCGTCCGGGGGCCGACAGTAACTGTATCCCTCTGTATCCCTCCCTCTGCTCAGCCGCTCTCTCTCTCTCTCTCTCTCCTCCCTCCTTTCCCTCATAGCCGTCTCTGTTGACACATGCTTGACAGAGAGAGTGAGAGGGAGACAACTTTTCTCTTCTTCTCTCCCTCTCAATTCAAACGTCTCTGACTGAGCACAAGAATGTCCTTCCAGCCTTATCTTATCTTGAAATGATTCTGAGCACACTGCTTTACATAGAAAGTGCTTATAAATAAGAACAATATATGAGCAGTGCAGGTTCAAACAGAATCCTCTCAGGCAGCTTTTTTTCCCCCAAAGCATTTATCGTCAAATTAGATACACACATGCGTGCACGTTTACCTCAGAAGAAAAACTTATAAAACCCCAAAATCCCTCTTTTCTAAAATACTTGGGAGGAAAATATTTGCCAGCGCCCCGTCGGGTTTTAAGCACCCGGGGTGAACTTAGCTCTTGACCTCCAGACGAGGACTGAGGTAAATTGGTCCATCACTCATCTGCTAGCACCCGGTTATTAGGCCGCCCGTACAGTTCTGTCTGCCAGCTCTATCTCCCGACTACCGCGGTGCATCTATACCGCTGAAGGGCGTCGCTATGGAGAAGTGCTGTGACGGCTCTTTGATGTGACGTGTTTGCGCCGGGGAAACAGACTTGCCTCTGTGAAGGGCTGCTGAGGAATGAGGAGGCTAGTGTGTGTGTGTGTGTGTCTCATCATTTTCTCTCTCCCTCTCTTGTTCTACCTTTTTCACTTTCATGCTTGGACAGTTACTCTCTTTTCCATGCCAACATTCTTGAAACGCTCCTCATCCCTGTCTCTATGCACGTCTTACTGTGTTTTTGGTCTTGCTTCACGCACTTTCTACCTTTGGAAGATGAAGCAAACAAAGCTGGTAAAACACCACTGATAGCAAAAGTGACTTCTTCAGCCATTTGGGGACATCATCTTGCACACAGGTTAGGATGTGGATTCAAATGTTAGGATGTAGCTCGACCTCGAAACGCTCAACCTCAAAATTCTGCACCGGAGGAGATCCAGCTTAGCTCAAGTCAGGCTTAGTCCAGTTTGGAATGTGCACGAGTTGACTCGGAGACAAACAAATGAGCTTTAAAGTCACCTTTAAACAGTAAACGTCAGCTGTTACAGGTGCAGACCCTGAGAGTTTCATGGAGCTTCCTTCCTTCTTCTAAAATGCTTCGCTTTACTTTCTTGCACATCGGTGCTGGTGTTGCGTAAGCTGCCAGTGAGTTCAGCTTGATGGAAGGGGATTCTGGGCTACTACTGATGAACCGGGGCCGCCCGAGTCTCCTCGCGCCAATAATATCCCCTGGATTTTATTTTGCATGACAAAGGAACTATTGAATCTGCTAAAAATAGAAATTCAGCATGTGACTGGGTTTCCAAAACCTTAATAGCTTCAAACCAAGGATGCACTTTCTTAGCTCGAGGTTTGGAGAAAACCTGTTGATTCAAGAACAGTTATTTCTTAAACTATCAAATGCAAAATACCCGACTGGGTTGACACACTAAAGAATGGAAACATTACTATGAACAATGCATAAGAGATATAAGTATAAATGCATCAACAGGAATACGCTCCTTTGGATTTGAATGCGTCTCGTACTCTCTTGTTATTTTATTCTTGGACTGCCACCGTGACTCACTTCCTTGTCCCACTGTGCTGCTCTCAGACCCGTGAACATCTACAGGAAGTGGAAAAAGCCTGATTACGAGAGCACTTTGTTTGGGCTCCAGCTGAGAGCAGCGATAAGTAAACAAGTCGTGAGATTTCTTAAATGTACTCGCTGAATCAAAAACTTGTTGAAAGCCTGGTAGCAGATCGAACTGGTCCCTAAAGCGTGAGAAGAACCTGGGTTAAATGTCAGCAAATCCCAGCCTGGTCCAGGCTTAGAAATAAAATTCATAAAATGCAGCTGGGGCAAAACTAAACATTGTTGTTTGCGTGCGGATTATTCAAACTTCTTGCGCTCTCACTCGTCTTTGTCCAACCCGTTCCCATCATTCCTCCCCGGCACAGCCTTCCCCTGCCAAACCTCGCCTGTGTCTTCCAACCCGCCAGCCCGTCGAACAGCGCAAACCGCTGCAGCGGCATTCCAGGAGGCTCCTCCAGGACATGGCAGGGATAAATCACCAGGAATAATGAGGGCTTGTTTCCGTAGAGGACGAGGGAGAACCGAGAGCTCGCAGACTTGTCCAGTCAACACGTGTCCTTGCACACACGCATGTACAAGGATCTGTTTGCATATTTTCGTTGCAGCGGGGCCAAAATGGAAACCCTGAATCCAGACAGTGGAGTGAATGAGTTTACTCATAAAACAGTAGGAAACATTCATGAAATGTGGGCAGGTTACCACAGTGATGACAACAAATGTATACGCTCACGTACATAATGTCCACAGCAACCGGTTTCCGCCTTTAGAAATCTATTTAAATAATAAATCGAGTGTATTGCACCAACGTCTCTCCATCCTGATTCAAAGATCCATGTCTAACAGAGAGCATCTGTCTCCAACCACAACTTGGGTGTCCAGCCAGGTTTCAGGCAGTATCCCATGCAGCCACAACACCCCTGTCCAGACAAGCCTCCACCTCAACGTGGACAACCCATAACAACCACACTAAGGTCACCAAGTCTGCACCGCGGGACGAGAACGCACCCTGCCGCCGAGCTGCGACGTCCTCAGGGCTCCAATAACAGACGTCCACGCAGAGACGGCTGCGGTTGGACGGGAAGGAAAACAGAATGCGACGGGTGGCCAGAGACGATTAGCCGTTCTTCAATCAAGGCACGTTGGTGGACATCCGTCTCTCGGATGTTCTGCTAAGACATTTTCACGAGCTTAATGACCATGTGGTTACAGATTTTCAGAGAAAGAGAAACATAATAATCGCTCCACTGACAACAAGATTACAGGTCGGTGGACATGTTTTATGGACTTTAAAAAGGTGCAATAAGTCAGATTCTTTTACCAATCACAACAAATGTATGTCCTCCGAATAACTGAGCAAATTATTGCAGTGTTTAGCAGGGTGGTGTGCAGAGTTTCTCATACTTCTTGATGTCAATGGCCGCACAGTGAGGAACAACGTGAGATGCCAGAGAACTTTTCATGTTGTTGCGATTCCCCTGGTCGCCAACAGAGATCAGTAAATGCCACTTGGTTGCTCCTCGGAAACTAATAATAAGAGTCTAGTAAATATTAGAATCAGCCTTGAGAAATGCACGTGTAGTTTATGTGTAATTGAACGACATTAAATGTATGTAGAATGATTACTTTTGTCCGTCCTGATTTGGAACAAAATGACTTAATTATGTGAAATGACACATATATTGTCGAACATCACATGTGAAGAAGATTCACCTTCATCACTCGCTCATTAAGATCTGAATAGTCCTCATTAAAATGCCATAGAAACACAGAGAACGTCTTCACTGTTCTGGTTACTGTACGGCGTTAGAGAAAAGGGAAGTTGCGGCAGCTTGAAATGATAAACGCATTAAAACCAAGTCAACACAGCGCAGCGGTCATCTTCATGTCTGGTGAACTGCAAACCGCTGGCGACAACCTCCATTGTGCTTCATGACAAATTTACTGTTCGGGGTCTGCGCGGAGTCCGCTGAGGAAAGCGCCGCAGTCTGCCTAAATCCACACTCGTATTCGCACAAAAGACTTTATTTTTCCACACTTTTACAGCCTGAAACAATGAGTGCGCCGCTGCCATAACTGTGTCCTGTTTATTTTTACTTTATTCAGGGGGGTCATTTCACCGGATGAAGCCAACACAAATGTTTGGTCCCGAGTAAACCAATTTAGGGATTAGCACATTAGCAAATAAGGATTAGGGAAATCGTGCCAAAACTGTAATTTTTAACCAAATGAACCAAAGTCAAAACATTTCCTTCCACAGCACTATCGGTTCTTCATCTCAGACACACACACACACACCTCTGACTTCTCCTCCTAAAAAACATTTCCTGTCCAACGTCCGTCACCACCACAATGAATGACTCATGACTCTGGTTCTCCTGATTATTCCCCCAATTTGCCACCACAAACGGCTTCGGGCTGGTTTTGGAGGTATTTGGGAGATTTGTCCTCGGATGTTTTGGGAACACACAGCTTTTGCTCCGACAGTAATATTTGGGTAGAGCGATGGTTTTAGGGGGAATGTTTTTTGGGGGGAAAGGGAGAGAAGGTAAAAATCAGGGCAGACTGGAGAGGAAAAGAGAAGAGAGACATTTCAACATTTCTCCCCACCAGTCACAACTAAAACCACTAAGAACAGCCTTGTTACGCTCTTCCCCTCCGCCCTTTCCCTCCCGTCTCCCCGTCATTCATTCCTCCCTTCTCATTTACTCTCCCCATGCATTCTTCCCTTTTCCACAGCAGATTGGGATCGAATGTGGTGAGTCTGACCGAGCAGGGGTAGAACTTTGGAATACGTGATTCGATGAGAGGAAGCAGACAGCGTGCGTTTACTTCCTCTTCAAGTCTTTTCTCTTCAAACATCAACGACAGCCCAGGATATGAACAATGTTCCCTGTGTCTTCTTTTGCAAATAAATGTGAATTATAAAATGTATTAAGTGATGCGAATGCATGGGCCCGTGTTAGAAAAACATGTTTCAGGTAATAGGATGACATATGATCCAGGAAATACGTGTTTTGAGAAGTAAAACCATGAGTTTGAAGGCTTTTTCAGATGCTAAAACACTGCTCAGGGGTTTCAAATACTCAATCAATTTACAGCAAAGAGGAACTTTGACCTGCAAGTCCACTGGAACCTTTTTGACTGAAAAAGGATGTGCATGCTTGCATTAATCTGTTGTGCAGGTTTTAATAGAAGTCAATGGGAGATAGAACGAGTATCTACTGGCCAATGCAGTTGCTTGCCGGAAGACGTCACATTAAGTTGTGGCAAAAGTCTCTGCAGGTTTTGACCTTTTTGCTGAACAAAATCTTATTTTTTTTTGGGTCGGATCCCTCCGTGTCTGCAACCCCATTGTGCCAGCGTCGTGGCCTCATTGAATTGAATGAGAGTGCTGCATTCTTTCAGTGACGATGTTGGTCTAAACACGGCATCAGTCTTAGCTTGATTGAATGCTCATAGACAAAAACGTGAACTACTACAGAGCTGCTGCCTCTTTTGTTGTATACAAGTTACAATAACAATAGAAAATAGAATAGCCAATGACCAAGTTCCAGTTTTATCCGAGCAGTGTGTTAAAATATGTGTGTATCAGTCGGAGTGTGTAAAATACATGGGCACACGTTGGCATGTGGGTGTGCATGAGTCACAATATCAAGTAATAATAATAGTAATAACTAATAAGGAGTCAAAGATGTTCAGGGTCTTACCTTCCCTTCACATTTTCTGTGGAGGGACAACCGGCACACTGAAAGAAAAGAGACAAAGTTAGGTTTGTGGTTTGAACAGAAGAATAGAGCAGAGAATAAAGCTCAAAGTAGCAGGTCATAACTGTGTTCACTGCTGAAACAAGGTCAGCTCTCATCCTGACACTAACATGCAGTGGTGCTGCCCCCCAGTGGCCACAAGAAGCAAACATCCATCCATTCGTTTGTGTTTCAGTATGCAGCAGGTAAATACCACTGGACGCTTCCTACAAACAAAATACGATTCAAGTATGATTTAGATGAGCAAAATATCATCATGAGAAACAGACGCAGTGAGAGCATGTGGACCTCCGGGCAGGACACGGCCATGTTTTAATGTCTGGGCAGGTACGACCCTTAACCCCCACCAAACACCTGCGGCCTCGCTGTCGACCTGGGTGGTCCCCAGGTGGCGAGAGTGTTTCTGATGTGTGAGGTGGAGATGCTGGGTGGTCTCACGCAGGAGCACACTGGCAGAAAAACACTCTTCGGTTCATCTAAATCTAATCTGAACCTCTGTGATCGGGACAAATGGAGCACTTGGTCATTTGGTCTGATTGAACATGTGTCCGAACATGTGTCCAGGTGTTTGTACAGTTCGGCAAAAGGATCACATTCAATTGCACCAAAACTTGTTTTTTTGCTGCTCAAACCAAGTGTGTGCACATAAAGCTGCTGTTAGGCTTCAGGAGGCAGTTTTGGGTTTTTTAGCTGGATGACGTTAAGCTTTACCATTTGGCAAGGAAAGCTTATTGCAGTCTACTGTATTTTATAGAGGATGGATGAACAAAAGAGGGATGAAAGGGAAAGTAATTCTCCCGTGCTCCCCTTTTTCCTTTGTTTTCCATGTCTATCTCCAAATCCCCCCATACCCCAATTTCTCTCTCTTTATCCTGCCTCGCTCTACTCCCCCACCCCTTACCCCGCTCTCCCTTTCCCCCCCTCTTATCTAGGCTAATGCAGCAGCAGCAGCCATGCTAATTTTAACAGCAAATCCTCAGCCAAAGCCCCATACAGGCCCGCTCTCCTTCCGCCGGGCTTCTGAGTGTCAACTGCTAAAGACTCTGCGTTTGTAGTTCAAAAAGGAGAAGGGGGAGGGTGAGTGAAAGTGTGTTAGAGAGATGGAGGGGGGGGGGGGGTGACAAGAAAGAAAGAGAGAAAATGTGAGGCTGCCCGGGAGTCCTCTAACATTAATTTCCCCTGGACTTTTCTTGGAGTGACAATAAAACCCTCAGTTCTTCTAAAATTAGAATCGAAAAACATGTGACTGGATGGTGGAGGAAGACGGGGAGGCAGGGGCTTAAAGGGAGGGAGGAAGAGGGTAGAGCAGACGCATGCATGCATACATACTGTGTGCACAGTAAAGGAAAACGAGGGAGATGGATGCACAGCGAAGACAGACAGAGACGGATGTAGAATAACAGCTGACAGACACATTTGACATCTCGTTGAACTGAATTTGGATCTGGTTGGACAACACAAGCCCTGTGAGGTCTTCAAATTGTACAGAATATATTTGAGAACACATTCATGAATGGATCGCTGTCGGGTCACAAATCACTCATCGGATTCAAAGTTGAACTGGAAGATGGAGGACTCACCTTTGCAGATGAGGCCCTCCTTGGTGATGGCCTGCTTGCATATATCACAGCTCTTGGCCTTCTTGAACGGCTTCAGCTTGAAGGTGTGTGTGTGGACGCCCTCCAGCTCGTCGGGCTGTGGGAAGAAGAGGAAGGAAGAGAGATCAGGAGGGAGTCGGTTGAATTGATGCCAGCAGGTCCACGGCCAGTACATTTGGTATTCGGAAGCGATATATCCGCATATGGCGGCACGTCGGGGGTTTTGACCTCAGTCTTTGATGGTTTCAGTTGACCGCTTCACTTGTGTCTTTGTTGTTTTGAATGTTTTTCTCTCTCCGTTTCTTGCTTTCTCTGTTTTTTTTTCTTCCTCTTCCTTGAAAAGCTAAAGCACAGGTTGAAAGTACTTTCTTCAGGGTCAAATATTTCACGTCATTTCATGAAGCAAAATGTAAAATATTCACTGGTTCCTTCTTCTCAAATGTGATTTTGTGACCAAGAAGACACACGTTCACCACAGATATTATTTTGTGTCACAATGTTGCATCTACATTGCGCACACACACCGACACACACTGACACAGTCCGCCCACCAGCAGAGGATGTTTTCACTTTGAAGTTTTCTAATTAAATGACTAATTAATGATGAAGAGGAGAGAGAGAGAGAGAGAGAGAGAGTCTCACAGCAGCCAACAACCTCAAAAACTTGAGGAATGCTGTACGTGTGTGTGTGTGTGCGTGTATACATTTGTGTGTGTGTGTGCTCATACTGTACTGTATCGTGTGTGTGTGTGTGTGTGTGTGTGTTTGGGCCGTGCTGGAACATTTCTCAGAGCAGCCTGAGGACACAGCAGCTCTAGAAACTGCACCAAAACCTGAGCAGAGCAGTGAGGAACAAACAGTGCACGTGATTCTTGTCCCCCTTTAAAAAGCTAAGACACTGATGATGATGATGACGACGACGACGAAGGTGGGGTTGATGTATGCATGTTGCTCGTCGGCAGGATAACAACTTAGACCTTTGCAAAATGAACTCCATCACTTCTCTCTCTTTGATTACGGACATGCGGTGACATCTCCAACACTTTCAAAGCATCGCTTTGTTAAAATGTGATTTTCCCTCCAACCAGCTGCGCATTACTCCGTGTTGATTTGACTAGTTTAACCAGGAGCATACAAAATGCAGCCAAGAACGCTGTAACTGGGTCACTAGAATTCCCTTTGAAGGTGCCTCAACTCTAAAGCAGCTCAACCTGACTCTGGATACTTGAGAGCATCGTGAAATTGTTTTTTAAAAAAATACATTTTTGGTCATTTATGGAACAGTGTGAGTAATGCATCACATATTGCATGTGTTTTATTAAGGTTTTATTCTATGGCACGAGGCTGTTTGGGTTAGTTACTTAAGGTCAAACTCATTAAAAACAACAACAACAAGGACAAGCAGCTATTTCCAGCTCTTCTTTTTCTTCTTGCTCACCCTCCAACACCCTCCTGGATCTCCCCGTAGTCCTGACCTGAGCTCTCTTTTACCACCATCCCTCTGTCTGAACAACCCCCCTTGGTGAGTCACAACGATGACGTCATTTCCTTTGTGTATTTGTGCAGCTGGGCCGGTCTGGGTTGGGCTCCGCTGGACTGTAAACCGTAGTGCTCTTTAGCGGAAAAACAGTGTTTTAAAGACACCTTGTTCCAACTATCACCTCGAAAGGATGAATGAATGAGTGCCTTCAGGAATACGTAGCAGAAATGTGACCAATCCCGTGAGAGGGGATTCCAGTTTTGCATGATCAGCAGCTTAAAATGGAAGAATTATTGTATATGCCAAATAAAATGGTCTGCTGTTGCGAACCTGCAAGACCCATAACTTCCTCCTCTTCTGCGTAGATTGGCGGGAACATTCATGTGCATCTTTCTACGACTACTTCCTCTACAACCACAACGTATCACTACTGCTGCTGCTGCTACAACCAGAACTACTCCTTCCACAGAGGACTCCAGGTGTGATGAAAACAACACCACGTTGTGTAATCCTTTGCCTCATTGTCTTTGAGCTCATTTTCTGCTCTCTTTCTGGAGCTCCCTGGTCTTTTTTTCTCTCTCTCTCCGTGTGCCGCAGTCAATTTGTCTCAAAGCTTTTACAAAAGTGTATTTCTCAGCGTTTTCGCTGCCCTATCTCCCTAAATCTTAATGGCTTTTGTCACACTGTGAGACCGCTCGCCGTAAGCTCCACAGAGGAGTCACGGCCGACCTTGGCTGCACACAGCATGTTACAACAGGTAGCGTCAAACAAACAATATGCTACACCGGTAATTCCTGTAAAATACTGAATGAACCAACGGTCCGCCGTCCATCTCATTAAAGGCATCTTTCTCTCACGGGTTGGTTGAAGTGTTGAGCAGCAGCTCAGGTTTAAACACAGACAGGCCGCAGACATTTCTCTCACTCACAGTTTCATTAAAGTGAAGGGATGTAATCTGAGCCGACTGATATCCATCATGATCATTGGAGGACTGCTGAGACGGACAAATGTGAGACAGTGCAGAAGGAAAACAAAAGGGGATAATAACTATTAGACCAGCTACTGCTGGCAAAACATGCCCTGACAATACTCTTATAACACAAACCTAATTCACTAAGATTCAAATAAAAACAGAAATAAATCATTATTTGGACAAAAATCACATAAAACTCTGCTAAATTACACAGGTAGAGAATAACTAGTCCAGACCATCTTTTACAGTGTGGGCCTGCCTGGGTTTATAAATAGCGGTTGAAGCACCTTGTGCCACTCTACAGCCACTGATGTTAAAGACGACCTGGCAGAAAGCCGCCGGCTAAACCAATCAGACACAGCCAGCTGTGCCACAGGCAGGAGCCATGGTTACCTGGCTGCCACGAAAACTGGGTTCAACGTGTCCTGTCACACAATGATGGATGAGGTGTGATTAAAAAAAACATACAAGTTTGCACACACACACACACACACATAAACATGCATGCAGACCCGGGTCTACAGGGGTGAGTATCGCCACAACAGGAGGGCAAAGGGTTCATGGATTGCTGCCATGCAGCATCTGGGATTCAACTGTTTTTCAGAGAAAGAGGGAAAAGGGCCTCATCAGCTTAAATGGCGAGTAATCAACAAAGAGAAAAAGCAAGGGAACACGTCCACAGTTGGAAATGACCCTCTGCGTTTTTACAGGCTGGGTTTTCTTTTTTTCAGGGAGTAAAGATGTTCGTAAAAGCTCACAATTAGGCATGTAATCAGAAAGCCAGTTCACTAATGAATGCCATCAGTTTCTCAACCATCCGTAAAAGATTTTATTATCCGGTACAAAACAACTTGCCTCCTGATGTTCATATCAAGAAAAAGCTTAAGATTTGCAAAGAAAAGTCCATGCAGGGCAAAGAAATCTGTGACTTTTTACCACAAATGTTAAAAATCACTAACAGCATTTTCATATTCTGTACAAATCCACTGATAAATAAATAAATATGAGCATGAAAAAGAAAGATAAAAAGATGCAATCTGTATTGAGGATCTTTAATAATTCAGCCTGGTGAACCAGAGCCCCATATAGAGTTCAAACACCAGAGTTGTGACCGTTTATCACCACGCTGGTCGCCGTAAATCAAGAAAACCACACATCAATGCTGAAATCTTCATAAATGTTCAGCCAAGATGATTTTTTTTTTCCAACAACCCAGCTGCTAAAATCAGTCAATCACGAACACTTTGAGTCACTTTTGAGTGCGTGGATCTTTCATGGAAGCTGTGTTTTTTGAAAAACAGAAAAAAAATCACAAGCCCTGTCCTCTGTGTCGTGTTAGGACGAGGCTCCCGGGAGAGAAAATGGAAAGGAGAAGGGAGAGGGGAGAGGGGTGTAGATGGAGAGAAAAGAGGGGGTAAAGGGATAGAGTGAGTGGTCTAAGAGCAAAGGATGGAGGAAGAGGAGAGTAGGTGTTTCTGTGAGTGTGCATGTATGTGTGTGTGTTTGTCCTGGCTTATAGACAGCAGGCCCAGTAAATCAAGGCCCTATGCTCCTCTCCCCCAGTTGCACTTAGCTAATGAAAAGCATCACTACGCTACCTCGACCGCGACCCCACTTAGAGCCAAGAAGTGGGAGCAGGAGGGAAGTGAAAGGGAGGGAGGGAGGGAGGAGGGCACTCTCTCAAAGGCACTGCTCTTTCATTCTGCACAGGGACGACACATGGACACAAATTAGTCCTGGCACATGTAACCAATCACAAAACATGTAGTCAGTCCTGCACGTACACCTAAAGACGTGAACGTGAACTCCAGTTGTTTGTTTTCGACAGCCAAGTGTAGAAACCAATGAATGTGTCATCTATGAGCATCGAAGACCGAGGAGATTAGACGACATTTCCGTGAAGTTTTTTTTAATAAATTGTCTGGCTGGTGAACATAGTGGAGCATTTAGCAGCTAAAATAGCAGATATTCCTTCAGCGGGTTGGTGGAGACCAAAACACATATCTGAATGAATGCTCATATTGGGAATCGTTTGCTCATGCCAGGTGCATTTTGAGCTGCTACATCTGGTCCCAGACACTCAAAACTACATTCACGCTCTCTAACACACACACACACACACACACATCAACACAAACTTCTCCACGTCCAGCTTCATTCCCACATGTTCGACCAACAAGCCTCCTCTAATGTAAAGCTGCACATGTGCTTCTATTCATAGCTCAGTTTGAGTCTTTCTGCATGGATTGGAAGAATGGTTTGAAAACACAAAGGGGGCCATGTTGGAATAAAGATCTACGGTATCATTTTGCATAATGATGTAATTTCACGCAAGCCCTGTAGTCCAATAATCGCTCACTCAGTGTTCCCCGATGTGCAATAACCATCTGCAAGGTACAATACTGAAATAAATACAGCCCTTTAGAGATTAAAACCAGAAGTTGAAGACACTGTTGACTTTAACTTTGCTGTTTTTCAAAAGAAAACACGGGAAATGAATCAAGTAAAGATCTGAGCTCTTTATTCCTCTCTTATTCCTCCTGAAATCGACATTCCTCAAGGCTGCAGTAAATATCCTCACTGTCCTGTTAAGGCTGTCCAATGTAAGATAGATACTGTGTGAGAGAGAGAGAGTGAGTGAGCGAGGTGAATTGTGGAGTGACTACCTGGCTGATGGACGAGGTGAATGAACACAATGAGTCACCCAGACCCGAAAAAAAAAAAAACACGTCGAAGAGCGGCAAAACGTTGGATGACATGACTCAATGAAGTCAAGCATGAAGAACAGGCCCCACAGAAACTAACAGGCCGGGGTTGAACCCCCCCCTCCCGAGATGAAACACCAGAGCCACACCTGCTTTCAATTTCCACCAAATTGAAATTCTGTCAGGCACAATGGGCGCCTTGTGAGACGAGAGCAAATGAGAACGGGAGACAAGTCGCAAAATGAGAACCGTGGATGATATTTGTAATATTTGTATGCGTGTGAGTGTGACAGCGTTTATATCTTTCCTGTTCCAGAGAGCAGTTAAGGATCTCTGACTGCTTTAAGGGGGAAGAAACTCGGTACGATATACGAGCAGCGTACGACTCTCAAGGGGCAGATTCTAAAAAGAATCCCTCAATGCAAATATTTTCACTCGCATCATTTAAACTCCACAGCCCCAGTTTGTAACACAAGCCTGTCCGACATGGATTCTCTCACACCAGTCCACAAACCTGTATCACCACCTGAGCAGTAATCCGAGTGAGCAGTAATCTCATCTGCATGTGTAAAAACCGTTGGAACGACAGACTTCCTTCACATTTCAACGAAAGTGTGTCAGACTCCGCGTCACCCCGCTGTAAACCCTGCTCTCATTGGCAGCCTCCGCTCTTGAACTCTCTCTGAATCTGTGATCTCGACACACAGATGGCAAATCAAACGGCTCAAATTAGCATTGCGGCTAAGATCGGCCTGCAAGGCGGTTTAGGCCGAGTCTTGTGTCTACCAACGACTTTGCTCAGCACTAAAATCAGGGGTTCCTAAAAAATGTCGAGGACCCTTCAATTTAAAAATGTAAAACCAATGCAGGTTGATTGAGGTGTTGTCCTAACCATCTTTAGAGTAGATGGGAAAATAACAGAGCGGAGAGTGAAATCTCTTATTTTATAACCCCCGAGAGGCCTTTCTCACGATTATGAGTACATCAGTGATTAAGTACCCATAATCATAGTAAAGCATGCCGAGCCGGCTGTTACTGGATAATCCATAGGCACAGTTTTGTAAAGCTTTCTCTGAAATAGTGAAAAGCACAACAATACGGTCAGGGTATGTCTTTTAGATGAAATAGACACAAACAAGCTCAACTCAAAAGAAGCTAGGAATGTGTATCACATCATTCTGAATTTTTTACAATTTGAAGGCACTGACAACGCACGGTTCTTCCCTTGCCTGCGTCCATACTTCATCGGAGTATGGATCCGCGTACAAGAACACAGATATGAGCTCAGGATGTTTTATTTATGGAGCCGAATACAGCCGATCCCAGTGGACGGACATGTGGGCCGGATGCCAGATTGTAGTAGAAGATGTGTGTGTGTGTGTGTGTGTGTGTCTCTGACTACCTTCCCTGCTTGTGTGTGGGTGTGACATTATACGAATGCAACAAATACACCCACACACATTGGAGTGTGTACGTGAGGGCGCAGCCGTTATACTGTTGATATGATCAATACCAGGTGCAGACAGAGGGACGCAAAGATCAATGAGCTGTGATCATGAAGTCCGAGCTGCTTATGATCATTAGCCGGCTGCTAATGAACTTAGAACGCCGCGTTTGCTAACGAGCTCTCCTCTCCTTGAGTCCATCTCTGGGAAAAAAGAAAAGAAAAAGAACACGCACAAGCTTTGAAAGCTAGATTGCGAACATTTCTGTGCTCCCTACATGTTGGTACCGATGTCGATACTTCACGTGGGCAGGTGAGAGTGGACTAAGTAGTTATTTTTAAACTGCATCCAATGTCAACCTATAACTACAAGCATACATTTTCTTTTATGTTTGAGTCGTCGACAGATATATCTGCTGAACGTGGGCAGAGATCCAGACTCTGGGATGAGATGTGGGGGCCGAGTAGTGCGCGGTGCCCAGGGGGAAGTCTGCCAAAGCTCGGTCGCGGACCGGCTGGTGGTGGCCTGAGGCCTGGAGGGAGGCGCCCGGTCACATCGCATATAAATCACCTGGTCACGGATACGCAGAGCATTGTTTAGCCAGAGTGGCGGCTCACACTCTCTGAGGACGGTCCGAGTCTCAAGGATACAGTACCGCACGCCGTGCATGTATATAGAGACACGTGCACACAAATGCAGCGGGTAGAAAACGAGAGCATGGAGAGGTGGAGGGACAGTCAGCCTGTGTGGCAGCTGAACAGCTCACGAGGTCCCATCGGAGGCTGTTGACCGAGTAGGTCTGAGTGCAGTTTCATGTCATTTGGAGGTGGGCTTCATGATCAAAACCACAAATATCATTCATATTATTATTACATGCTGAACAAAAAAAAATGTGTTATCTCCTATTTTTCTCCAAACCAACTGGATAACATGAGAAAAAGCTAGAACAGAGTGTGGGCAGCGCTAACCGCTGATGGTCACAACCTCAGAAACGACAGAGCCTAATGAAGCCTCATGAGAGTACTTGACCCTTTATGTTGGCCAGTGCTTCAAAAATAGCTAATTAATTGGGATTTACACTCAAGTGAAAGGATGTTCTCTCATGTTTTTTTTTTTATATCTATCACTTTTACTGGAATAGATATTCATTACAGATTCATAACACAAGAATCTCCTCGCTCAACGCAAGCTAATCAGCAGGGCGGGAGGAAATGACGTTCCTAATACACGCCAGGCCACCCTCATACAGAGGTGACACACACACAGAGGCGTGGCAGGCAGCAACGGCCCAATCAAAGCCCGATTGATTTTCAGAGCTCTCTGGGGATTCTGCCCAGTCAATAAGGGACTCTGTTAGACGACTGAAGACATGATGGACCTACCATACATCGTGACTTACAGTCTTTCAGCTGCCGTGTACTACAGATGTTGTCTTTGAGCAGCCTGGAAGCCTTTGCAGACTCATGACGGCATACGGATTGTTGTTGTGTGATGAGAGCAGTGCTACGGTGTCATTTTGTAGTCAAACTGAAATAAACACTAGATCCATAGCCAGGAGAAAAAAATTAAATAATATGCTCCAAAAATGACGGATTGGGCCTTTAACTATCAAAGTGACCTTTTCAAATACTGTAATGTTAAAAAAAAAAAAGGGATGCATGATTAGACTTTTAAAAATGATGTAATCCCTGCAAACCACTTACTTGCACCACACACGCTTGCCTTCGTATTTTACAGTGAATGTGAAATAGAGAGCATCAGTGAACATCTGTAGTCAAACTTGTGACACTGCAGAACCCCATGAACGTTATCCCAGGTCTTAAACGGAGCTGCACTCGGGTAAACACCGGCAGGAAATTCTTCGGCGAGTATGTTAAGAATCATATCGCCTGTGCTGTGTCAAATAGCGCTTGTTGTTCTTCATCGCGGAGCTGCTTAGCATATTGTAGAGCGGTAATGAGCTCACAGAAGTATTCGGCCAGCGCTGGAGGAACTAGCCTGCATTTGTGGCTGTTTCTGTCAGCATGTCAAATCTAATATTCCCTCTCTGTGTGTGTGTGAGGGGGGGATACATTATTAATAGCATGTATTTGAGGAGCTTTCTTAGAACCCGCTTCTCGCACGTCACTCAGCCTCTCCTCCTCTTCCTCTCTCCGCTGATGTCACGCCCCACAACGCTCACGTCTTCCCCCCCCCGTTCCCTCTTCGGCGTTCGTGTCCTTTTGTTTGTCGATTTGAAGGGTGATCATGTTGGATTGGAGGCCTTGCATCTGGACAACTCAATGTCTCACTTTGCATATGAACTGCGTGGGGAGCTTTGCCTCCACCCTGCCTCTTTCCCCTTGCACCTAAATGGCCCTCTCCCCCACTGCAAGCTACAGAAAAAGTAGGGCAGATGCCTCATTTAACACTTGGGTGCAATCATTACACACTGTGTATGCATTGTACAACAACAAAAAAGCAATGAATCCACCTACTTTCCCAATGAGGATGGTGTTGCACTGCAGCTAGGAGCATTAAAAGGGTAGGTAATGTATGCGGACATATGTTAACATGCAAAACCCCACATATTGCTTACTCTAATATGTGATTCTGTGACTGGATTTTGCATTTCACATGTATAAGAAGAAGTGTTCCTCAAGCACAAAAAGACATGAACGCTAAATTTATGTTCCTCTGCAAGAAAAAGATCTTATGTCCATATTCACGTGCTTCCATAGTCCAGACGCATCCAGAGGTGTGTTGGCGTGTTTGACTTTTTCTGTCTTTTTTTTGTTGAACCAAGATGCTGCGTGGAAAGCCCCCGGTTCCTGACACACTCAGTCAGTCCCAGATAGCAGGAGAAGCGAGCAGCAGCAGATTAAATTATACAGGAGAACCCAGAAATAGCTCCATCGCCGAGGCCGCGTGGACCCAACGCAAGAACGCGGCGATGCGAGTAGCCACAGAGCAGTCAACTAGATTAGTCCTGCAAGGATCACGGAACGGAGTCAGCTACTGTAGATACACCGGCCATGCTCTCACGTACGACAAACGTGAACCTGACCTCTAGTGACCAAAGGGTGAAGGACGTCAGTGGAGAAATCTGATCTCCAGCTTTGGCTAGGATGACGTTAGACCCGAGTCAACTTTGCACATTTTGAACCAGACAAAAACAGTCATTTTCCAACTTTCGAACACCTACAGAAGCAACGGTGGAGCTGCTGTGTAGTTGCTTCAAAAGGAACTACTGACCATGAACTGCTCACCTCTCTACACTCCACACATAAACATAACCGCCCACTTGACGACACATGGAAGGTCATTTAGAGTATTTGATAAAATGTGGGCAGGAAAAAAATCCATTGGGTCATCCATAAATGTGACTAATGTAGCTTTGGTTACACCTCTCTCACGCCTATTGAGAAATACAACCTGCTCCTTTGGACTGCATCCAAAACACAGCACCTTTTTTGTTGCCTCTCTGATAAATCGACACCTTATTCCATGATGACCTTTAGCTGATCGCCGGGGACCTGCCCACTGTACGTCCCAAATATGAGATTTCTTACCCAAAACATGCAGGAGAGGCAAACCCAGGTCCTGGCCCTCCCTGCCAGAGCGGAGGGCAGAGACAGAGAGACGGAGGGCATCCTGAAAAAAGGGCTCTCCAGGCTCAGGACAGAAATCCACGGTATTCCCAGAAATTCCCGGCGGTTCCACGCAGGCTTCGGCGACACAGATCCATGCCAGACGTGCACGGTGCACAGAGGGTGGGGAAGGGAACGCGCTCGCTTTCTCTCCCGGATGGACTCAGTCAGTCTCCCGCATCCGAGCTCCCTCCGTCTCTTGCTTGCTCTTTCTTCCACTCCCGTGCCCTCTCTCTCTCTCTCCCTCTCTCTCCTGCTCCTTCACTTCAGCCCTCCTCTCTGTCCCTCTTGAAGTGTGGTAACTTTATTCCTTGGAGGAAAGGGGGGAGGTGAGTCTTTATTTTTCTCCCTCCCAAAAACTCTTCTCCTCAAATGATCCTTGTTACCCCCTCCTTACCCTTCTCTCTATTTTACACACACACACACACACACTCTATTCATTGACCATCGTCCACCCCCTTGCCTTCCTTGCACTGCATACCTCACCTCTCTTTCCCTCCACCTCTCCTCTGTGAGCATGCTCGCTCATGTCTGCGCTAATATCACTTCAATTTTTCATCGGCAACCTCTTCTTGTTTCCAGATCTCTCGACTCTTCCTCCAGCAATATTTGCAGGACTCGACAGCTGCCGTGACGCAGCCGAGTGGCCGGACAAACGATGAGAATGTAACAGGTTCGCCGCTGCAGAAGCCGCTGGGAACTATTAGAAAATATATCTGAGCTCATCACTGTAGTGTACACATGTTGCATATACAGATGCACAGGCAGTCTCATTAAAAGAAAGGCCACATACACAGATATGACCAGATGGTAAGGCGTGCGTTACTCTTCTTGCAGTAAAAGCGGTGACATCCTTTATGTTGTGAGAGAAACACTGTCAGAACTTCTTCTTCTTTTGAAAACCCAGAAGAAACACTTAGCGATTGCAGTCTCCAAGCCCGAGATGACACACCCCTGATGACATCATCACAGTTACTTTCTCTCTGCAGTGTCACAGAAGATTATAAAGCTGACTACACTATAAGGTAAATACATTGATGAAAACACTTTTTTTATGTGTTTTGCATCCTCCCAGGTCCTCTGTGTGTGCAAGTGCAAAATACGTAACATGCAAACGTTCTCGAGCACATGTGCATGTATACATCTATATCCAGTACAGCTCTGAATCAACATTATATCAGCGGTGCGGCCACATTACATCACTCCACAGTCAGATCCATAAAGGGCTAAGAGCCAATTCATTTTGAGAAAACACCCTCTATTGATCCCTGCTGCACTCCATCACTTCCACTGGAACAGTTACCTCAATCCATAGGCTAACCTGACACATAATATGTGTGTGTGTGTGTGTGTGTGTGTCCCTCCATGTGCACTCATATCAACATAATGTCAGCAAAGAGCACTGTGTGGACGCATTGGGGGGACTGGTTGTGTTGCAGCACTCCTGAACTGGTTTTCAACTGGACTTGGTGGCTGTGTTCGACACATGGCAGCCACTTTCTCCCTGCAGCCAACTGGTCTAAACTGGGTTGCTAGCAGCCTCTAGTGGCCTCCAACCAACCCTCAGACAGTGTCTGCAGATAGGTAAAAGCAAGCTTTTATAAATATACAACTCATGCATGCATCTCATGTTTTCTTCTGTCTGGATGCAGCCAGAATACTCGTTTACTACCTGCAAAAAGCATTGATTTTGGGTCTGCTATTGGGAGTGGTGTATTTTCTGAGTACAGCATTTTTGCACAGTGAGGTCAGGTTCTTATTCCCTTATTCCCAATGCAACATGCCAGAACTCACTGAAAACACACAGCCAGGCAGGCACAAGCACACACTTATACTTTATTTCCCACAGAATTGTACTCACGGAAAAGGGACTTTAGACCATCACGGGACAGTAAAACTCCCCATTAAGGGCCTGACTAATGATGTTAGCAGCCCTCTACCTATTTAAAGGTTGGGGGAACTTTGCTATACATGTACGTACACTGACAGAGTGATATTTGATCACCAGCTCCACCAACACAAAAAAAAACGCCCAAGATGTTGAAATATTATGGTTGTACTAGATATAGTGCTCAAACGAAAACTGTGATGGAAGAGGAGGAGAGAGAGAAAAAAAAAAAAGAATTCCACATTGACTCTGCAGTCTCCTCCTCTGTCGCTAGAGAATCCATCACATTAAAGCTTTAATGCTAAAATAACAAAGCATCCATCATGCTGAACGCCGGCCCAGAATACAGCGAGCCATTCAGGGAAGAAGTGTGCAATTCTCTGGGTGCGGTACCTGCACACAGCTCGCCACAGTCGGACGGCATCACTCAAGGTAAGTTGGGAGCGTGTGATAAATACGACGAGCAATGAATGAGGTTTTCATGCATATGCTGGAGAGGGAGAGAATAAGGAGCTATCCAGCGGACAGGTTTCCCGTCACAGTCTTCTCTTTTGGCTGTCTGCAGCACTGCCTGATGTGAATTTACTGCCCTGGGGGACATTAGTTAAATGAATAGGGAGGCAAGTAAACAGAAAATACTGGAGGAGAGGAGGGCAGAGGAGAGAAGAGGAAACAAGGGGTGAAACACGAGGAAAGAAGACACCAAGATGCATATGGAATAGAAGGAAAGGAACATAGAGAGGAGAGGAGGTGAATTCAAATAGAAGAAACTGAGGGAAAAGAGAGGACAGAGACAAGGAGAGGAGATGAAGAAAGAAGAAGAGGGGAAAACAAAGGAAAGAGAGGAGGACACGAGATGAAAGGACACGAGAGGAAATGAAATGGAATAAAAGAAAAGGAACAGAACAGAAAAGAAGACAAGAGACGAGACGGGAGGAAAGAGGACAGAGGCAAGAAAGGAAAAGAAATTGGAGAGAGGAGACGACAGGATATGAGGATAGTACCACAGTAGTGTCACCATAGTAACACACATGGAGAAAACCTCCACCTCCCTCATCGCTTCCTTACAAAACCGCCACACACACACACACACACACATGCCGACAGTATTCCGAGCCCGTCTCCCGTTGTAACCCGGCCCCATCATGTGGGGGGGGGGGGGGGTACTGTGTGAGCCGCGTTGCCATGGCAACTGAACACCTCACAGCTGCCCTCGGGGGGGGGGGGGGGGAAGACACAGAGCCTTACCTCTCCACTTTCACCTCCCCGTTGGTCACGTGATCAGCTGGAGCGCTGCCGCCGGAGCGACAGACCGAATGGTTGTCTTGTAAACTGCAAGAAGTGGTCCTAACATCCCTTGTACGAGATGCAAGATGTGCACAATATTTTGATGATGATCTTACATATTATGTGTACTGACAACTACCTAGCGCTGGGAAAACGTATATATATACTGTGCATCTTGTTCTCTTTGTACTCTTTGAGTTTAAAGATTCATTCATTCAATGCAAAAACTCTCTCTGAAGTAATATCTGACTGCATGTTAAGTCGTAATAAACATATTTTCTTCATCTGCCAACGCTGTAATATCCACCAGAATTGTTATAGAAATGAGTGTCTGTATCCTGAAAGAAGAAAAGCCTGTTGCTACACTGGAATCAAGACAATAGAGTTTTGGAAAATACCTGAAATATATTCAGTTTCACTGAAATATTCTTAGAAAATAACAATCTCAGGACTCAAATACAGACAAGAACTTGATCTTTGCAGCTTTTTTTTTAGTATGAATGTTCCTTCCAAGTTAAAAGGAACAAGGGGACAAATGTATACCGTATATATACACCTTAACAAGGGTACATCCCTGGTGACAAGTCCCATTTTACGGTGTAGGCACAAGAGTAGAAGATGTGCCTGAGCTTCCTCTCTAACATCTCTCTCTCTCTCTCTCTCTCTCTTCATTTACAGCCTCGGTTCATTAATAGTTTTTATATGAGTGTTTCCAAGAGTGAGGGAAAATCAAACAAAAGGAAATCCTCTTTCTAGATTGAAGGGAGAAAAAAAAAGCCAATGCTGAGAGAGGACAGGCTGAGCAAGAGCTGTGACTGAACGAACATAATGGGTTGGGGATTCATTGCATAGGGTCGAGGAGATATATAATGAGTGTGTGTGTGTGTGTGTCTCTGCAAAGGCACTAACAAGCTCCACACACATTTACACACGCAATACGAGAGAGTGCGACAAGGGGAGTGTGGTGGGATTGAGCGCGGGTGTAGAGATAAGGAGCTGCGGCAATGGGGCGGGGGGGTGGGGGGTGTAGGGGGGGGGGGGGGGGGTTTGCTGCTGGTGTTGGTGCTGCTGGGGAGGGTGTTGGGGCTTGGAGAGACGGGCGGCTGCAGCACTGCACGCTACGGCGTCACCACAAGCAAAAAAAAAAAATCCATTCATTACCAGACTAGCCCAAACGCTTCGCATATATACGCAGCGAGCACGCAGTCGAGGGAGAGTTGCAGCAATGCAACACTCAAGTTTCAAACCTTTTTGACTGGCACCTGCGTTCGGGAGCGGAGCTTTTCAAAAATAGCCAACGGTGAGGATGATAGGTATGAGGGCACGTGAAAGTCCCGAAAGGTGTCTTTACCGAGGGCGCAGCGCATTAAGCTGATTTGGTCAGTGTTTGCTGCCTTAGGACAATTGTTCTAGAGATGCTCATGGTGTGAAACATGAAAAATCACCCCCCATTCATCAGAGGATGACCTCAGGTATTGTTTCTGGTGTCCCTTCATGTGTGTAAGTGCCTGTGTGAGAGGATATGGTGCCATTTCGTTGTTACACATGATTTGACTATCTGCTAGAGAAGAGCACAAAAAAAGCAAAGATTGCGATGTTTTGCTCATAACATTGGCTCCGGGGAAGCAGACAAAGAAGCCGAGCGTGCGTTCAGCTGATACCATTCAAGGAACTCTGTTTGGCCTTTCTTGCTCATAGACATGTGCCATGCGACCATCGGAAATATGGCGCAGGGGATGAAAGACTCGCAGCCCTCATCAAAAACAAACAAATACAGCATGACGTGCGACGGCGGGAGATGGATGGGGAGAATCAAGAGCTCTTTCAGGGGATTACGCAAACCCCCAATAATGGTGCATTACAATTCTGCAGCTCCGAAGGCAAGGTGACCCTATGTATCAGGAGCAACATTTGTTCCAGGTTTGGTTGCTGCGAGTGCCTGGCTCTAGTGGCACATCCAAAATGTGATCTTCATGGTTCCCCACCGTCTTCTATCTGGAGCGGCTGCCTGGAGACCACTTGGAGATGTAACACTGACCTTGAATCAGCACTTAGAGGGACACCAACCAGTCTGCCAGAGCTCATGGTCCATGACCAGCTGCCAAGCTCCTTTTCACAGCTACGTCACTTGGTGGTTTAGGTAAAAACCAGCTGGATGTATGTAATGGATGAGTGGTGTGACTCCGAGCAAGGCCCAGCCCGACGTGCATTTCATGCAGGATGAGAATTCCAGACATACGTTTTTGGCATTTATTGTGGGAGAAAGTCATCTGCGTGCGTTGAAGTGAGACATGAGAGACGACATGTGCAGAACTCGTCATCTAAGTCCACTGAATCCCGGCTCAGTCTCCCATTCCCCCCCTCCCCGCTCCGTGAAGTCTTACCTTGTCTCGCTTGGCCCCCCGCAGAGGAAAGAAGCAGGCGAAGAGGAACTTGCCCCAGCTGACGACGGCAGCCAGGCACCAGTTGAGGCGAGCCATGCCTGCGTCCGTCCCGTCTCGTCTGCCAGCCTCTTATCTCCCCCCCCTCGGTGCCCGGGATAGGATCCTGCAACCTCCCCCCCCCCCTCCCCAGTAAAAAGAACGATGTCAAGCGAAAAAAAGACCCCGCAGCGTCAGGAGACCCTCTTGTCCTACTCCGTGGAGCAGAAATGAATTGAAAACCTTCCTGCAAGTCGGACGACGACAGGGGATGTATTTTCCTTTCAGGTTATTTTTTTTGGCAATTTTGGCTACCTGTCTGGCTATGTGTCTGCAATTCCAATTTGAGGGGGAACAAGGGGGGCCGGTGTGAAGCTGCTGGCGTCCCACAAATGGACTAGACCTTTGGACGGTCTAGGGGGACCCAATAGCATCAAGAGCCTAAAACTGCCCTCCTGTCTTTGCATCCATCGGTCTTCCTCTGTCTGTGGTCTCTTCTGGCTCCACAGCCCGGGTCTAAGATGAGTCAGTCCTCAGAGTGTGATGAGCACCGTCGGCTGCATAATGCGAAGAGCCAGTCGCTGATCGACGACACTGTTACACATACGCACGCTGGCATGCCCACACTCCCTGTCTCTCACTCAAACACACACACACACATTCACGCACATGTACGCTCGCCTGCAAAAAAAGAAAAGGGAAAAAAAGCCCCGCTGTCCTGGCACATACATCCACAGGCAGAAGAGACCCCCTCTCTGGTCACACGGCTCCCCTCCAGGCTCAGGATCCCCGGTGCTTCGCTTACACACACTCCGCTTACACACACTCGTCTCTCTCGCGCTCTCTCTCTCTCCTGCTCTGTGCTGCTCTCTCACACATACACACATGCACTGATGCTGCAGCACTTACTCAGCCAGCGCGGGAGGAGGGGAGCAAAAGAGTGAGGGGGGGGGGGGGGGGAGAAAAGGAGAAATGACTGGGAACATAACGGTTGGAGAGAAGAAAAAAAAAATGGAAAACAGAAAGGGTTTCTGCTGAGAACGACAGATTGAGTGTATTCATCCAGTGTTTTTGTATTTCAGAGTTGACGCCAGTGGAGACGGGCGATGTGCGTGTGAACGAAAAGTGCGCATCAAGTAGTGATCACTGGGTGAGGTGGAGGAGGTGGAGGAGCAACGGAACGGGCTGAAAGAGTGAATGGAGGAGTCAAGATGGACGGATGAGAGACATCAGGAGAGGAGAATGACAAAAAAAAAAAAAAAAGGGAAAGCAGCGAGTCGCAGAAGGAGGGGGAGACTGTGTTTGAGAATATTGAGCAGAGAATACTGGTGAACACACACACACACACACTCACACACCAGCATGCGCAACATACGCACACAAGCGGACACGCAGCAGCCGTCACGGTGCAAGGCGGATACAAGGCAGGCACGGGGGTGAGAGGATTGTAGTGTGTGTGGAGAATTGGGTCGAAGGGAGAGACGGAGGGAGGAGAGAAAGGAAGGATAGAGGGTGACAGAAGAGGAGAGGAGCGGGGTGTTGAATCATTGTGTCTTGGGTGATTATTTCCCTCACACACACACACACACACACACACACGCACACACACACGCACACACTACTGCAGGTGGTGCACAGGCTCGTTCACTGTGCTGCAGTCTCTCTACGCTTCAGTGGGAGCACATTTTCACTGCAGAACGCTTTTCTCTGCTATACCCCCCCCCCCTACACCCACCTCCTCCTCAATCCCCCAACCCCTCCCACCATGCACACCACCGCCACACCAACGCAATCACAACACATCAAAGCAATGAGCGGGGGAGATAAAGTGTAGAGAGGATGCTGTTCTGTCAACCAGAGCTAGCTTAGCCTGAGGGGGGGGGGGGGGGGGGGGGGGGGGGACATAACACAAACTGTTTGGTCGAATGGAAATACGTTGGCAATAATAATAAAAAACAAAACAAATCTTTTTAACAGAGAGCTGCTCCCATCAGAGCTGCTGCTCTTCATCATGTGAGGTGAAATCTGCATTCAGTGCACATGTCGGTATATAAACACAGTGCGCCATCTCTCCAAGTACATGTTCCTGCAGGAGACCGACTCAATGCTTCGCTTGGTGAAAAGCATTTCAAGCATTTGCAGATATTCAGAACAAAATGCATTTAATGCAATTTATCTACAGAATGCATGAATCAATTAAACATCATACGCACGAGTTGCTTGTGCAAGGCAGCTTCCCTGGAGTAGCTAATGATATAGAAGTACTGAGTTAAAGGAATTTAAATATTCTAAAAAGTAGAGGGCTGTGGTCACTAATAACCAAAGTACTGAAGGACCAATCACGCACGACCATTCAGCGACTGAAGGTCTCTGCTGCGACACCCCCAAACAGGACGACTGGGTGGTATCACGACATCGCTTGCAACAACTGTGATGACCGCTGCACTGGTCAAACGTCAAAGGACCCTATAGGGACAAGACCGACATCAGCTGTTCGCAAACAACACGACTGGTCACAACATCGGCCAGGAGTCAGCGAGCGAGCGGAGAAAGACCGAGGAAGACACTCGACACCAGAGACGGGGACAGAAATGTACGACCACCTGTTGTCACAACATCAGGAGGGATCCCATTCATGCAACAGATGTGGAGTATACATCAACATAAAGTCACAGCATGGACCATCAGGATGACAAGGTATGCATTCCTTGCATTTAGAATATTTCGCGTTATAGCAATTCCTACATTCACCAGAATGCCTTTCAATATCCTCAAGAATGAGTTTGCAGAGAGCCAACTACTTCATTATGAGCAATCCTTAAGGCTGCATTGCATTCTGGTCTACTGAGGCCACAAAATATCGGTCTTTACCAAAATGGTCGACGTATGGTGTCAGTATGATGTTGATGCAAAATGGCAGCTCTATAGAAAGAATCTCCCGCTGTCTGATGGACCAACACCAAACCCTGACATATATCCTAGAAGAAGAAAAAAGAAAAGTCGACGTCACATCACACGTCTATAAATGGCTACTTTTCTGCAAGAAAAATGTGCCACCAAAAAGCAAATGGGCGCAGAAATTGAAAGCGAACAGTGCGTGTTCCCTTTATGTCAACATTATTCATGATGTGGACCTGCTCCTTTAACACTGAACTGGTGCACTGCTTTACTTTCTAAATCTGACATTATTAGATATGAAACAGGTGACATTCATGAAAAAAGTTTGTCGTGAAATAGAAGGTATTTTGTCGACAGTATAGTCGGGTCCATTTTCATCAGTGATATTGACGGAGGAATGCGTATTTTGTGCTGCACAGTTTTCTACAGCAGTGTGTTCTGTACATCTCAGTGTGAGACTGGGCTTGTGTCCCACTCTCTTGGCAACGCGCTGACCTTTCTCATTAGGCATAAGCAACTTGCATAATCACTGCTGACTCCTATTGACTGGCCTGTCACGCTGCCTATCCGTTTGACTGGAAACCCTGTGAAAAAGTGGCGGCTGCCAAAAAAAAAACTAAAAAACTTCTCCCTCAATGACTTTCCCCCCTGTCATCTGCAGCAGGATCCGAATCTATCATTTTTTTCACCGAGTGCACAAAAACAGACACAACGTTTGGCTTTTGCATCCTCTACTGCACCACAGGTTTTCTAGTCACACTGTCTGTCAATATTTATCGAACGCTGGCTCGTTTTGCCTTCTGTCCAAATATACGCAGAGTTTGAAATGAAATCCTGTCCCTTAATATTGTTTAATGTTGAACTTAATGAGAACCCTTCCTCGCGGTCTACAGCCGTGCACCTGCACACTCACATCTTCGGCGTTTTCATTTGCTCAGAGCAAGGTTATGTGAATTTTTCATCGCGTGCAAACACAATCTGAGGAAAGCCAATTTGAGTTAATGCTTTTCAAGATTGTAATGAATGTTTCATTAAACCTCTTGTTGATTCAAACGAGGCATCAACAAATGACTTCCCACTTTGATGAGAACACACACACACACACACACGCGTTGAAGACTTTCTGTTTCACCTGACCATCTGATACAATATGTTTGTATAAATACGTGTCTATTTGTCGTGTTTGCTGTGTTGCTACCACTCTATGCTAAGCTAAGTAAGCTGGCTGCTGCCCACGGCTACATACTTGTACAAACATGAGAGCGGCATCAAGCTTTGTGAATCAGTGTATTGAACCAATAAACAGTTGACGGAGGCCGACCTGGTCACGGTTGTGATCGACAGCTGGACAGCCTGCTGTATGTACAGCCTGCAAGAGACACAGAAGGAGGTGCAGAGTTAAGTTTCCTGCACCAGCATCCCATTCACATTCAGAGCACAGGGTGTGCACTGTACTGAGCAGACAGCAGATTAGGTCCCATCACACACCTCATCATTCACTAACACGCGGGCTCATCTGCCTTCCACTTCTCTCCCACATATTCCCTTCTTTTTCACTTTCTCTTCGACATCCCTTTTTTGCCCTTTTCTCATTTTATTAGTATTAGCCTCGCTCTTTACAGCAGAAAGATCTACCGTTTTGTCTCTGTACCCTCTTTACTATTCTTCTCCCATGCAAAGTCTACCCAGAACACACACCAATCCAAAAACCTTCAGATAGTTGAGCATCAATCATTTTAAGACTAAATTAAAGTACACGCATGGGACATCAGCACACAGAATACAAGCACCCCATGCACTTGCACTGCAGGCGTGCCAGCCCCTACTCCTGGGTTCAGGGTGCCATACATAATACATAATAATAATACATAATAATGACGGCACCTCGTTGTTTCAGAAATGTCCCTCTTCATCACATCTAATCCGAGAGAAAGCACTGCAGAGACAGAGGTGACCCTGGTGGCCTGTGATCAATGAGTCAGTCTATTAAGTGAAGGTGCTTTGATCAGTGAGTCTCAATGACACATGGAACGTTGTACTTCAGTGATCTCCAAATGGTTCCGAATTTTAACCGTCTGAAGAGAAATTGTATAATCCTAATCATTATTCTTTATTCAAATAATTAGCGCTCAAAAATGAAAGAAGAGGAATTGTAAAGATCTTTTTTTTACGACACTCATAAGGAGTCCATCTCTGCGCGCGCGGGGAAACACCTCCAGGTGACAGGTTCATCTTTAGCGGGAGCGAATTATGTGCAGGGACAGGGAAGCTCCTGGATGCGCTTAAGAGTGTAGTTCTATGAGCGGTGACACTTCCGGGGCCTGCTGCCAAGGGAAACTCAGTTATCCAGTGATGTCTGCTCCCCTCAACACACACACACACACACACACGGCGGCTTCCAACCTTTCCTCCGACCCCAAGGGAGAAGAAAAGACAGGAGGGAAGAGGTGATGATGGTGCTATTGACAGAGGAGTGGAGCTACACTCTCTCAGGACATTAGCGACAGCATGATCAATTTGCCCTCACTTTTAATTGCAAAATTTCAAGGTGTAGTTTAAAGGACAATTCCGGATTAGGATGATGTTTTGGTAATTTGGAGAGAGTAATTGAGGTTTGGGAACACGCTGAAAAGAAGTCAGACAGGTTGGAAACAAATTCCCCAGATTAGTTAGTTTATTTGGAGGTTAAACCGAAAGTGTGTGTAAACTATGATGGATGTTTAAAACATCGTTTTTTGGCTAACCTGGGTGTCTGTTTCAAATCTGCCTGCTCGTCGTATGGCTCATGTTTCTTGTCTCCTTCAAGGATGTCGCTGTGGTCTGAGCTCTCTGCTTCATGTAACTGAGGTTAACAGGACTCGCACGGATGAGTAGCACGCCTGCGCAAGGACTGTTTTAAGCTTTTTCTGTTGTTAAACGCAGACCCTTCACTTCAATACATCAAGACTTTTCTCCCCTTTTTTTGATTCTCCGTTCACCGTGGAGGCATGAATTGAAGTCCAAATAGTCATTCTGGGGGTGAAGTATTCCTTTAATTATGCAAAATGTCATTGTTTGATTTGCAAAATGTGTCACTGGTCAAGAGCCACAGGTAGGAACTGCAGTTTTTCTGTTTCTCTTACATTTGGATGTTTTCACTTCCAAAAGAACAGCAGTTTTATTTTAAAAACTATTCTCATTGACACAATCGCTATAGATTACGTTCGTGTGCTTTGACATATCGTCATTACCAAGAATTCCATGTGTTGTGTCTGTCTCTCAGTCTGGATAAGGACAGCCGATCTGGGTTCAGCCGCAGCAGGCAGAAGGTAATCAGTGATGTAAATGCCCCCTGATAAGCTGCAATCAGGTATCAGCCAGACGACAGCAGCGTAATGCAACTCAACAGCACCGTTATCAGCAATCAAGCTGCAGTCCGAGGCCAAATTAGAATCGACCCCTGACTCTCCACTCGGTTCCTTTAAATCATTCGCAGCGTGCAGCTTTCACCTTCTCCAGCCACGAGCAAGAGGGAAAGGTTGATTCTTGTTGTGTGGAACGAACAAGACTATAAACTCAACAATGCTGTTAAAAATCACAAATGGGACATCTATTTGTTTAGCTTCTTCACAGTTACTGCTTTGAAACCGACTCCACTTGCTTCAAATCATGCTGCATATGAAGGAAGGTACCGCTCTTATCAACGAAGCGGCCCATGGCCACCTCAGAACGCAAGCACAGAAATGAGCATCACGCATAACATTGTCCTCCTTTTGGTCATCACAGGATGCACGCTTGGAGCACAGCAGCAGGATTGTTTATTTGGGACAAGCTCGGAAAGAGCCTGAGGGAAGCTATCCCCCCGCCCCCACCCCCCCCCATGTCCGAACATCCAGCTATAGCTCAAGTCCTGCTGCTGCCTTGGCAGTTTTCCAGTAAGGTTTGTGCCGTGCTGTTAGCCCCGCTAATGTAGCTACCTATGTAGGTTAAAGACCCCCTCGTGGTTGACAAAACACACCAGAGCCAGGGGGAGACATCTCAAGGTGAACATAGTGTTCAGATCATACACTCTCCCTTCAGGAGGTGGCGGCAACAATAAATAGGACAGGGACAACAATGTCAGAGAGACGTGTTTCAGCTGTGATTGATTTACTCTTGAGCGGCACGGCACAAATACAAAAATTGAGCAGTGACAAATAGAAAGCATATTGGGTGTGTATAAAGCAAAAAAAAAGCTTATATTAGATCACTTATTGCAACTGGTCTGGCACCCTGTGTGCATCTCACTCACAAGAATTTCTACAAATATCGGTGAGCACATGCAGGAAAAGTGAGTTTTGCTCCCTGACAGATGGGACCTTTTCCAGTTAAACCCCCGGTCCTGTCTGCCGTGCTTAGGAATTTGCAGGCCCCTTAATTCCTTAAATGAGCCAAGAAATCGATAGGACGACTACGGACCCTTACTTAGTCTAATTATACACATTTATCACCAATCACAGCCTCGGATTTGAACACGGACTGCTGAGACTTTGTTGTACTGTAAGACAAAGTGAACAGTCCGACTACAATCCAGTTCATCCGTAAACGAAGACTCTGCAATGTGATATCAGGATAGAAACAATTTGCAGTGCTCAGGATAAAGATGAGAGAAAACAACCATGAAACCAAAAGGGAGAGGATGAAGCCGCGTAGAAGACGAAGTGTCTTCTGGATAATCACGCAACATTTCAGATGGTGTGAGACCAGGCAGAGCAGAGCAGCACATTCCTTCACACACTTAAAGCCGCTCACGAGACAACGCTTTAATCCCAGCAATTACTGTGCGGCGGAAAGATGCGAAGATCTGTCTGCACCAATCTGGAGTCGACTTATTGGGCTTTAGTGACAGTAGAACTCTTGCTAATACCTAGTCTCTGCGGTTGTTTCGTGTCTCTTTGAGGTCATTTTGTGTCTCTTAGTCGTTATTTTGAGTCTCTTCCTCTTTGGTTTGTGTCTCTTCGAGTCACATTTTGTAGGCGAAGGACAGTTGGGCCTCCTGGGCCTGTGCCCAGGAGGCCCATTCAGTAATCCATCCACGGTACCGACACACAAAAAGCATTCAATCTTGTGCACTCCACAATAATGATTTGAAAGCCACGGTGCTGCCTCACGTTTTCCCTTTGTCTGGACACACAGACCCTGAATTTGTTTCGACAGCAAGTTCACTGTGGCCTTGAATGTGAAAGAGCAACACGCTGTAAACATGAAGAGGACATACTGGATATGGCCGATACTAAACTGTCACAATGAGTAACATTAAATTCCCATAGTGACACTGAAGTCGGCCTGCTTCCGAAGCAAATAAGAACATTCGGGAAATGGACAGAAGAAAAAAACCGGAGCAAAGGCAAAACACTTCCCACTTGTCAGGCATCGGAGCAGTTCCCTTCCTCCTAAATCTCCTTATCTCTCCTGAAAGGCAGGGAGAAGGGGGAGAGGGACAAATGGGAGAGGACAGACCGAGCAGAAGCAGACAGAGAAACAGAGACAGCAACACAGAGAGAGGAGGGAGCGGGTCAAATTAACAGCAGAGGCTGGAGGTGGATGAAGTGAGACGACTACAAGGAAAGAGGGACGCTGAAACGGTCACGGTGAAGGAGAAAAGATGTTAAATGTCCGTGTTGTTACCTTGTTATTGTCCCTGGGTGCTGCTCCACTAAGTGCCAAAACTGCTGTATGGCACAGAAGAGGTCTCCGAATAAACAGTCTATTTCTCTTTCAAGGCAACGTTTCAATCTGCAAAGATTGTGAAAGAGAAAAACAGGCATTTGTTGTAGAAGCAGTAATCAACTTATATCGTTATCACCGGCTGGTCACCAAAGAGCAGGGGGGGGGGGACAAAACACCACAAGATGGCAATCACAGTACAAAGAAACACTATATATAAACATAGTGATGATTCATTTTGGCTGTAATAACATGGGAATGCAAATCCAGGCAGGTCAAATATCACTATTGCCACATAATGCATCCACCTATTCAGTTCCTTTTCATACATTTTAGGATCAAACAATGTTACCCGCTGATGTTTCAGGCTGTTTTGAGGGGAATAGTGTGCATTTTATACATTTAACACTAATAAAATACACCTCTGCCAAATGATTTTAAGAGCAACTTATAGCCTAAGTTTGAGTTCCACCGACAGTCTGAACAGCCAGTTAGACTGTAACACAGAACTATGTAGGTCAGGTAAGAAGGGAAAAGGCCAGATTCTCATCCGTCCGTCTTCTGGCAAACCTGCCGCCTTTTCGTGGACTGAAAATGGTCGACCACATATTATCAGAGGCATTTCGGGGGAACACAGCGTGAGACGCAGAGACCTTTACTCCCCTTCAGAGCCACAGCCATGAGAGGCAGTGAGCAGTGTGTCTCTCCCGAGGGAATTATGGGTAAATGAACCGTTCTAAAGGCCGAGTATATCCAACGGGACTCCACTTCAGGCATCGCTGCCAAGGTGTCACAACACGGGCAGGCCACAAAACACTGACACGCAGCAAACAAAGATGCTACAAAAACACACAAGGAGCATTCAAGCTGTAGTCGTAAAAGCTGTAAAATGTATCAAATATAAATAACTCCATTTGAAGGGTTACTTTTGAGAGAACAGGATTGATGGGCGGTATAGGCGTCATAGCTCAATAGCTGACTAAAGCAGCTAAGACGGACACACGCATGCACAGGGAACACATGGCTGTAAACATCATGCATCAAAGCCAGCTGACACTCAGCTGACCAGACCGATGATGTTTTCCGGTGGCGGCTCCTCTCCCTTCCTTTGCCTGGCGCCCGGTGCACTGTTGCCATGGGAGATGTTTATGTAAGCCATGCCTAATCCTGTTAACTGTTACTGCGGCTGCCGAGCAGTTCGGCAATGCTGCACTGCAAAAAAAAAAAAAAAAAAGAAAAAGAAAATGTCTATCTTAAGTCCCCTCCATTGAGTGCTGAGTTTTATTTGTGCCGTGAAACAAGTGAAAGTGGGAAGGGATCATTTTGGGCTTTGATCGGGGAGAAGAGAACGAGCAAAGAGGCAGGAGACAGAGTGGTTTTTTGCACATATTCATATGATTTGCAGCGCTAAAGCTATATTACATAAATATACATTGGTATCACATTTCTAGAACTATTGACCTACAGTTCTGATGATTCACGGCCATCTTTATGTCGGGAGCAGCGGAGACAATGAGAAGAGTCAAGGTAAGCGATGCAGCATCCTCGTCTCATAGAGCTGTAACTAAAAACCAGGACAACCTAAAGCATCATGGACTATAAACCCCCACCGCTGTCTTATCTTCAACCTTCACCACCGTCGTAAAAATATAACCTTTCAATGTTTTTATACGATTGCCCTTCAACAACAGGAGCATTATTTAGGTGTTCCACCATCTTCTGCAGGAAAGGAACGGCAAAGGGAGAAGTCTAAGCCTAATTATCCCGATTAAAAAGCAGAGAGTATGAACGAGTCGTACAAAAGAGGATTATGCAGACATGAAAGAAGAGAGAGCGGGAGAGGAGCGGAGCCACAGAGAAATGGCAGAGCTCATGTAGAAGCCGACGTGGCTGATGAGAAGTCACATATATATGCAGTCTACACGCCTCACAAAGGAGATTGAACAGGGAACCTATGCATCGCTGGGCTCCTCCCCCCCCCCTCTCGTTCTCTCCACTCTCTTTTGCTCCATTAGCTTTATTAGTATCAGTCTCTTGGCTGAGGAATCAGGCTATTGTACAGTTACTTGATCATGAAGGTCAACAAACGATCCATTGTGGGTTTGATTCTGTCCTGCTTCCTCAATACAGGACCTACAATCCAAACCATTTCACACGCATGAATGGAACTCTCCGTGAGGATTAAACTGATCTTGGTCAGCTAACTCTGAGGACTGGCCCTTTAACCTCTCTCAAACAACACCAGCTTGCACACACATCGCTCCCCTCACTCCCCACCTCCCCAACTGTTTCTGCTGTGTGGCTGCACCGCACAGCAACCGGGCTTGTAGCCCATTGAACACAGTTTTGTTCTACTCAGCGCGTCATCATCACTCTGATGCATCTGCTGATCGCGCCGCACAGAGGAAACATTAAAACACAAGCTCCGCCGGTCGCCAGGGGACCACGGGGCCTCGGCCTCATCACAAGCCTCACGAACCTCCTCCCTTAACCCTGACACTAACCCCAAAAACACAACACCGTCGGTGCACGGTGTACTGCTATTACACATGCCACGGGCCGGAGAACACTGCGTGACTGCATATTGAACGCTCTGCACCATAAAAAGCAAAACTCAGGACAAAATCTCATCTGAATGCCTTCAGCGTGCAGGACAAAAAAAAAACATTGTTTCTTTTTCGCTGTGCAAATGAAAACGTGGACGTGGATTAGCAGTTTTGTGTTTTTGATGAGAGCCATTACAAAAAGGACCGTTGACTCCTAACAGCCAGCGCAGCAGCTCAGTCATGGATGACGTTTTTCAATCGTAGAGGTCCATGTAACATCACCACTACACGCGCTATGAATCACCCTGTGTCCTCAGCCCTGCACCTACAAGTTTGATGGTGAAGCCTGCAGCAGTGAGGAGAAACCTACTCCCATTAAAGGCCAAAGTGCATTTGACCCTCTTTGAATCAAGTTGGCTAATCTGCCAAATGTCTGGTTTAACACTGACAGACTGGCTGTCCTGGTATTTCTCCCTGATGCCAGGAGCCAGGGGTGCAAAACAAGGTTTAAATCGTACACCGCGCTCATTAGAGGAGAGACGAACCAGCAGCAGTCAACCACTATTTTTGTGCCAGCTCAGCAGCAGCGACAGTGGGGCGGCGAAGTTGAGATGGAAGCCGTGCCATGAAACGGTAGGAGCTTATATCAGAGACCCAGGCATGGACATGCAGCAACGTTAATAGCTACACATCTTTGTTTTCGACCAATTTCGTGCAAAAACAAAGTTAGACGAGCGTCTGAAACATTGAGCTCTTAGGCCCAACTTAGAAAAAAGACCAATGGAAAACAAACCAGACGCGAAAGGGCCTTGAAATTGACTTAAACTCATGAAGAGAGAGAGAGCACCAATCCTGGCAGCAGCACGATGTGTTTCCTATTAACAGACATGATCCGGGGGTTATCCTCGTTTGGTGATGGAGTCGCTAAAACATCTGGACCAAGTTCCTCCAAACTGGTGAATTATAAGACAACTTATAAGGAAAGTGCAATCTTGACATTTGTGGTTCCACTGTAACATGAACGTACAAACAGGTGATTTGATTCGATCGGATCATGATTTTAGGACTACAGCAGCTACTGATGTGTTCATATGAATCCCACTTTGTCAGCCATCATATTCGAAGCTGCTATAAATATTTCCTTTCATTGTTTTTGATCAGGGTGACATTGAAAGACATCCAGTTTTTATTAAAAGGCAAATATTGTCCTGATATTATCATGTTGATCGAACTCTGATCGCTCTATAGTAGCTGAGTGTGAATCGTATCCCTATGTGAGAGTCTTGAGATATAGCGGTATGTTTAGTAATCTAATCAGTATATGTGCTTCCCTATGAATTATTGAGGTGAAATAAATATTTATGATACAGTCGTGGTGGCACAGTTTTGCCATACTTGAAGAAATCATACACAGTCAGTATGACCCACATACTGCTGGAAAGGTCTCACTGTCTAATATGCACCCCTCACCTTTTATCACTCTTCACGACAAACGCAGATATGCACGCGCAAAATACGCACACATTCTGCAGCGTCAGCTTCTGTTGTTTTCAGGCCTATACCGGAGGGTTTGACATTGTACAGTTGAAGAGTGTGTGATATGAGGAGTGACCTGAGTGTGCGGAGGGTAAACGGAGTGACTCCCCGGGGGGGCAGCTTGTTCTCTCCAGCCCTCTTTTAGAGTTCAGACAAGTCCCACGATGCTGGGAGATTAATGAAGCTGCACTGACACTGTGATCCCTACAGGATACACACACACACACACACACACACACACACACAGTCACAGGCGTCCATGCACACACACTATCCATTTCACCTTATGACAGTTTTCATGTACCTGCACTGATATGAGCTTTGCACGATCCAGGTACACACTGAGGGTGGCACACACGCTCGACAAATATTCTCACAAACTGCACTCAAGTACGTCAAGTCAGTACGTCTCGTAGTGTAATTTTCCATCATGTCTTATACCTATCAGAGGATTCTAGCTCAAATTTAAAAAAGGTAATATCTAGGGTGGTTTATTTATGCCACCTTGCTTGTCATTTCAGCGTTATGTTGTAAATAATGCTCAGCGATTCATCATCTTCAGGATTTGAGTCTTCATCTAATGAAAAGCTCAGATGAAACAGGCCTGCGTGTGTCCATCTCCATCCTCCAGTCTGGCAGTGATACAAAGCAAGCTGCACCAGAGCTCGGGAGAGTGGAGAGGATGTCGCATTAACACGCGGACTAATCTCACACCTGCAGTCCGGCCGGCCGTCTTACATACTGCAGCACCGCCTCCGTGTGGTCACTGATGGGTACTGCAATGCTGCAGCGGGTGATTTTGGGCCAACAATTGCCAGAACGCTTCTGCTGTGAGTGCATTTGACATATCAGTACATGCAGGTGTGGCTGACGACAGGTGGGATTGAAGTGACACCGAAATGCTTTTTAAATACAAGGTGAGCTGTTGCCAAGTACAGGGAGAAGAAAAACCACACGCTGACATTCTCTAGAGAACAAACCAGACATGGTATTGTTATGTCCATATATATCTGTATACAGTAAATACAGCTTTGAAAGAGAAAGTGACATGTGGGGCAATCACAGAAATCAATCAATAAATATCACAATATATACAAAATACAGCTACACAGTTTGTTGGAGCACTTCTCTATTGAACCTATAATGAACCATTTTCGCAACTAAAGAAAATGCCAATTGCCACAATTAAAAACGTATGAATTGTCACGAGAAAACATTCTAAACAACCTCTTAATTGATGGGCATTGGGTTGTTTGCAGTCATTAGGCCAGCTGCTATAGGTCACCAATAGATGACATGTTTGTAGTTATTGGAGCAGCGTTTGGTCCTACTTGACCACGCAGTTAGTGGTTTGAGACTAACAAACAGAAACAGAACCAGGTAGAGGAGGAGGTGTGGTCGCGCTGTGTTCTCCATCTCCAACGCGCGCTCTCCTGTCCCATCTGCGCTCGTGCTCTGCTGTAACACCTCCACCTCTGCGCTGACCCGCAGACCCACATTTCGGATGCAACATAACTAAGCCCAGTCGCTCAATCTGCGGGTTCCGGATGAGATGGAAAGCTGCGTTTACGCACGAAGGTGGGACAATTAGCAGCGGCGTCACTATGGAAGTGATGGTCCCGCAGGAGGACGCCTTCCTCGTCCCCGTCATTGTATGGATGATAAACAATGTGCTCAGCGCCAGCTGCAGCAGAGACATTAGAAAGTAGAATCCCACCGTGCGGTTGGCTCGGTGGTTGTCACATTTAAGAGGCATGCTCACCCTGAGAGCTGCGTAATGCATGCACCATAGCAGTAGCAGATGGACAATACGCAAGATGTCATTATGACAGATGGGGGGGACACACATCAGCATAACCTCTTCCCGGGAAACCTCTTCCTTGATGGTGAAGGCGTCGCACAGGAGCCCGCTGGTTGGCTGCTGGGAGCCCCACTGAATCTGGCTCAGCACCAGACCTCCGTGCAGGCTCACCGCCCCACTGAGCAGCCAAACCAGTCCCATGCTGATGTGAATATTGCGGGTAAGTGATCATCCTGAGGTAGTGGATGCCAGGGGCGTTTCTAGGATTCAAAGAAAGGGGGGGCTTAGCCCCAAGGGGAGCGGTACGTTTGCGCGCGCATCGCGCGGCAATTTGTTTTGGGGCCCATTTGGGGCCGCGGATATCCATTGTTTCAGACAGTTTAGGCTATGCCTTGGAGTAGCCTAGGCCTGACAACAAATGCCTATACATTTCTACCACAGTAGAAGAAAATAAAAAAACTCCACTCGTTTCCTTCTAGACCTGTAGACCACTAACCTCCATCACACCGGCTCCTTCAGCTTCTCTCTCTCATCTGACTGGGCGGAGCTGCCACCTCTCCTAAAGAATCTTCTGATATCCATCTGGTCAATGGCGTTATGAGGGACACTATGACATTTAGTTTTCACTAGCATTAACTGATTATAAACAACATTCTATAGGGAATGATATTGTTTAGAAATACTAGAGAGATATATTAATGCAAAGAATAGAGAGATGTCGATAGTTAACGTTAACGTACTTCTTCTATTTCGAATTCGCTCGTTCACACTCTTGCTCACTGGAGACAGTTTCTAACAAAATAGCTAGCTAGCTAGCTTAGTGTTAACATAGCCCACTACAATATTCCCTTTAATTCGCCTCAAGTAACCCTAAATTTAAACAGGTAACAATCGTTAACAACTACAGATAGCCACATTCTGTAACTACCTGTACTTACAATTTCCCTCCGTGCATCATTGACTTTGAGCTAAACTCCTCGGCTATAATCATGGCTGTCGTTGACGAGAGACGTTACTTGGCAGAGTGAGGAAGCCAGCGCAGCAGCCTCCCCAAGGTCCTAGTGCCCGGGAATATATCGTTAAGTATGATGCTAGGCTATTGGATTGTAATTTGAAGGGGAGAAAACATACAAACCAGAACGCACGCACATATGTAGCATGTTAGAGTTATAAATAACTTGTCCATGTGAGAAACAATAGTTTAATTTAATGACATCACCAAAATTAAAAATATTTAAAAATAAAAACAAATTTTAAACCAATAATGCCAAATTATTTGGGGGGGCTGAAGAACATTTTAGGGGGGCTTCAGCACCAGAGAGGACAACACAGCCAAAGCCGTAACCAAACTCATCCCAACACCACAAGCTGATATGTGTTTCAGCAGAGTGTACTGTGGCTGCCGCAGGAGCTGCTGAAATCTCACTGTCAGAAAAAGGAGAAATACATTTGCTGCAGATGCAAAAAGGACACAGCCAAGAAACACAAGAACAAATGCCAGGAAAGTTTTCTCTGAATAAGACAAGTCCCAGGAAAGACAGCTGGACATTCCATCCACAAGTTGATCCCAGTCGTCTGTAGTTGTCATGTTGGATGAATTGGACACGGCGACCACTGTGCGTGGTGTCTAACTAATAGAGTTACCATCACTGTGACTATTTTGGGAGACAATGTTTCTTCTAGTTAGTTGGATCTTAAGCACTTTGAAGTGCATTCACGTCAAATCAAATTGAACAAAAAAATATTGGAAAATGCTGTTCAATCATATACGCATTTGTAATTTATCTCAGAATTTCAATGAAGCTATAAAAGGCCTTTCACTCAACGTTAAACCCAGTGACGTAACATTTCCACCGAGGTCAAGTCAATCGGTATAAGCACTTAACGGTGTAATTGAATAAAGGGGATAATTTAAATGCCAGGCACTCTGAAAAGGTAACCTTTGAAACAGCTGTATACATATTTATAAGCAGCCAGTATAGGTACATACAGGATACTCTTCTCCCATCAACCTTCACCAATTGGCCTCAACAATTCCTCCGTCTAAAGCCATCTTCCTGTCGCTTGGCCCCCATCTCGACGAGGCTGCTTGAAGACATTTTAACGACGTTTAAAAAATCAGTCACATGCCGTCTCGAAGCGATGCAGGAAAAATGTGTTGATGCATTTGTTACATGACTGCACTTCCTTATTACCAGGCTGCTCTAATAAGTCTCTTAAATCTCTCCAATTGATCCACAACGCTGCTGCACGTGAACGAACAAAAAGCTAAGAAAAGAGATCACATAACTCCCGTATTAGCTTCTCTGCACCGGCTCCTTGTAAAATCACAAATTGAATCTAAAATCCTTCTCACCTACAAAGCCCTAATTAGACATGCGCCGTCATATCTTAAGCAGCTTCCTAGGATACACCGAGCTCCTCTCTCCTCTTCTGCTACTCTAATTATATGAATCATTTATGTCATATGCATTACACGTGCACTTCTGTCCATCCTGGGAGAGGGATCCCTCCTCTGTTGCTTGCCCTAAGGTGTCCCTAGGGGGGGGGGGGGGGGGGGGGTCCTGGGACAGAGGATGTTGGGCAGACTGTGAAGGTAAACGAAACACAAACCACCACGACACATCTCCCACCTAAGCAGCTTCAACTTTAAACAGCGACTGAAATTTATTTGAATTAAATAAAGTCTTGTACATTTCACAGCTATAGGGGCCTACACAGTAAGCAAAACAAAGTCTACTCTTTGTCCATGTGCAGAACTACACCACAGGGTAGTTCAAGACAGTCCGTTGTTGTTGTTGTTGTTGTTGTTGTGAATAAAGGTGAGGGGACGCGGCTGGTGGAGAGACGAGGGCCAAAGCCAAGAGAAGTGACTCCGAAAAGAGAAAAAAGAAAAAGTCCTCCGTCTGCGTGACTTCAGGAAGCACTTTCATGCTGATTCCTTCCAAAGTTACACAACCAATGATTAATAAAAAGTTACAGTCTGCAAAATATTTCACCATATCATCATGCGTTAACGGCAGATAGCTGAAGTTCTTTGTAATCAACACACAGAGACTGGATTCATTATACTTTTAGCGATATTGTAGGTAAACTTATTTTGTTTCCCCCCCCCTTCCCCCCGAAAAGTCGTCATTTAACATTTTGTGATGGAACTTTTTAGTGACTGATATTATCGTGATCTACTTTGGAAATGTCTCTTGTCGAATGCTGTCTGGACTTCCTCAATGTGGCGTTCCCATCCTGGAGCGTCGCTCTCAGCCCGCCGCAGACCTACGACAGCACGGCCTGGGAGTTCTTGATGCCGGCCATGTTGTCGACGCTGACGGACCTCTTCATAGTGGACTTGCACAGGTCCTTGTACTTGTCCTCGCACAGCCGGGAGATGGCCTACAGACAAAAACCAGGAAAACTGTTACTACCTAACCAACAACAACAACAACAACAACAACAAGGAGAGATGTTTTCACATGCGGTGTGAATGCAGCGTACTCGCCTCCAGTTTCTGGGCCCGCTTGTTGCTCAGCGGCTCCAGAGGGAAACTGAGGTTGTTGTCGTCCGCCAGCGAGCGCAGGTCAAAGTAATACTTGGCGTAGACGCTTCCTGGGACGTTGATGTTGAACTGGAGCAGCTCCAGGAAGTGACGCTCCATCTCGTTCCTGCAGGGAAGGGGAAACAAATCCGTCGAATCGGGTTCAACATATTGGGCTGCGACACGTCCACTCAGTTGGTTTTAGCTCAACGAACAGTACGGCGACACTCACATGTCCTCCACCGTCATTTCTTTGAGGATCTGGCAGTAGTCCACGTTCCACACAGCCTGGTCGTCCCACACCTTGGAGGCCAGCAGAATGGCACCGAGGACAATTCGCTTCCAGTTACAAGGACAGATGTCCATCTCAGCATACGTCAACAGCCTTTCCAGGTATACCTGACAACCCAAACGTCACTTTTACACAGGACACACACACACACACACACACACACACACACACACACACACACACACACACACACACACACACACACACACACACACACACACACACACACACACACACACACACACACACACACACACACACACACACACACACAAGAGGGTCTCGACCCGTTGTTGTGAACTTACCAGAGTGACGATGGCGCACTCGGCCGTGAGCTGCGCCGAGCTGAAGAGCGTCCGTATGAAGCGGTAGATGAGTTTGTGTTCTGGGTCGACCACAGAGTAGTCATCTGGAACCTTATCTCTCTGTCGGGCAGAAGGGGGTCGTCACCGTTAAGGAATCGGCACAGAGCGAACAGTAAACACGGCTACTTCGTGCAGTGAAACACCTAAACTCACCGACAGAGGGTACTTCTTCTCATCGAAGATGTCCACCGAGCGGTTTGAATCTCTGCAGGAGCAGAACATGAAGGAGCCAGCGTTAAACTCACCACTTAAAGTCTCTGTTGGATTTACATTTACTGACAAAATGGGACATTATGTGCGTTGGTTCAGGGCCTCCTTAAACTGTGCCAACGACCAAATTAATCCAACTGCTATGATGCTAATTGGTTGAAATAACTTCAAGATCTTTACTCTGTTTCCTGACTAAATAACCAGCTTACTAGATCCGACTACCACTACTTTTTACCATCATAATATTGGCCATTATGCCAATAAAGGTTTAAAACTGACCCAAAACAAAACCTAATTATTAGTTTCTTTCCTACGTAAATCCCCGAAAGTACTAAACACAAGAATAACATTATAACAACAACCTGTATGAGGTCAATCAACAACATTTCAAACGTTTCCTACCTGTTTTTGATGTGATAGTATATGGCCAATGTGACGCTGGAACAAAGAGAAACCGACACAGATGATGTGATTTTGCACCAAACAGGAGCTCCTATGTTGCGTTATCTCGTCTTCCTTTTTTTAACACGTGACCATAACCTGCTCAAAAGTAGCCACTCACCATTTGATGGTGCTCTTGAGGTTGGGCTGGCTGACCGTGCTGTCATCGAGGAATATTGTTGAGCAGGAACTGTACTTTTTGGTCAGGAGCCCCGGGGATATCTGCTGCAAAGAGACGATAATGCACATGACTGGAGAGACACCGAACATCTAAATAGAACATTTATGGATCCAGTTTGTGGTGTGTGAGGGTGCATCTTTGTCACTTACATGATTCAAGTAGTTGCTTTTCCTTTTCTCACGCACTGAAACGGAGGAGAGAGAGAGAAAAAGAGTTTTAGGAGATTCAGAGAGAAATAAAAAGCATCTTTATCAGAGAAACACTGACCGTCTGTCTGCGACTTGTTGAGGAAGAGGGTGCTGGCTCTGGGGTGGTCTGATGGGTTGGACTCTTGGGCCAGTTCTGTAATATGCAAAAAGGGGGGCAGAGCATTTTTAGAGGAGAGCATTATTATTATCCATATTATTATGGAGACTCTTGGGTCATATCTATATATATGGGTGCACAGAGTCTCCATAATGTCTCCTCACGCACCGTCTGGGAGCTCCCTGTCGCTGATGTGCTGCAGGTAGGTCCCGGTGTCCTCGCTCACGTCCTCCGCGGTGGTGATGGGACACTCGTCCAGCTCCACCTCCCTCCTCCTGTGGATCTTGGGACTCTCGCCGGGAGAGATGCAGCAAGACACCGAACCTCCCATCGTTGTTGACCTACAACAGTCCTGCTGCAGCCATAAAACTAATGACAACACCGGGGACAACTTAATAGCACCAACGTAAATGCGGATCCGCCTGCCTCTGGTTTCAGATGCGCTCGAGAGTAGAGTGCGATCTATGCAATGACAGCCAACCGGGTGTCTGCGGTATGTGCAGGACAGCTGACATATTCAGGGCGTGTGCGCAGCATAGCACTCGTGCACGTAAAATGAGAATAACACGCGACGGGCTGAATACTTCTGCACGGTGAATATCTGATATCAACTCCTTTCACGGAAACAAGAGGCTAACAATACGATGTCACGAGCTCCTCTAGCTCCCCCCACGCTAGCTTCCGCACCTCAATACATTCTTGGCTTTTCGGCAGCATGGCTCAGTCCATTTCCACTGCGGTTGAAGTCTTTTGTCACAATTAAAAGGCTCTCGTGCAAATTCCCGAACCGGAAACAACTCTACGTGCAACTAAGGAAGCGCAAAGGTAGCGAGTATTGGATTTATACTCAGATAGCCGACGCTAGCTTTCATATCGTCGCATTTACGGGAGACACGTCTTGGATGTCAAATCCACCTAACAAGTTAAGTTCAGAGGTAATTTCCGGTGGTTGCTTTTCAAAATAAAAGTCATCATTGTGGATTTTTATGGCGTTGTAACGAACACAGTAGAATGTCTCGTGCAATTATGTATTATTACAATAATGTAAATAGATAAACACATTATGACCAATACAAAACATGATTAGTAATCAAAATGAAATCAAAATCTGAAAATTTAATTAAACTGCAACTGTTCAGCTTGAATTTATGCAAATTAAAATTAATAAAAAGATGATCACAGATGACACAGATGGTATTTAATACTAAACAATTACGGAAAATGTCAGACTTGTGAGAATAAAATCACAATTCTGAGAAACAAAATCAAAGTAACAACAAACAAATCTGTATTTTCTGACTTTATTCGTTTTTTCTGTAATTGTTTTATAGTTTAAACTTTATTTTATCCTCATGCAAGGGGGTGAGATACTTTATTTATTTGATACATAATAGTTCATTTCTCTGCTTTTATTTTGAGTACAGGAACGCAAATTAACCGGAAACTTTATCGCTGCTATGTGTTAATAGCTTTACAGATCTGGTGGGCTTCATCTGCAGGTACCGCCCCCTCAATTATAAAGAAAACATAGACGTTGAGGACAACCTTCTTAGGCCACGCCCATTGTGAAACCAGACGTTCCTATTGGTCACCTTTGAGCTAAGCTGTTACATAATTGGATGAATCTGCTCAATGATGTGTCAAGAGTGTACAAACAGTTAAATGTTACTGTTCGTGAATAACATAACAGATATTAACAAAGTCAGTTTGACTCTTCGAAATGGCATCACTAACGATACAACGTCATTCTGCCTAACTAAAACTTGGTGTGGGGAGTCCTTTTACCACACGGTCAGCGGTTCGATCCCCGGCTCGAAGCGTCCTTGCTGTCATACACATGAATGACAAAATAAATTGAATTTTACTTGTTAATCTGTAACCTATATAATTACAGGTATCAGGTACAGGTCAATTATAATTACAGGTATCTTGAAACAGAGATTTTGTTGAGGCTAAATGACGGTGCAGATATCAGTAATAAAGAACAACTTATATTGCTGACGCCATTGGGCATGCGTAGTCACGGTGGCCGAGAGGTTAAGGCGTTGGACTCGAAATCCAATGGGGTTTCCCCGCACAGGTTCGAATCCTGTTCGTGACGTGTTTTCGTTTTGCTTTACGTGGGAAGTATTTATTCTTCTGATGACGTGGCACCAACGTATGTTTTGTAATATGTGTTTTAAGATTCGTATATGGATCACAGACAGTTTTATAATTACTCTAAGCACCCCAGATAAGATCACCATGTATAATATAAGCTTCCCAATTTACTTTAACTTCTGGATATTCAAGTATTATTTTATTTATCAAAAAAATTGTGGTCACCGTAAACTAGTATATTTCGCAGATTGCAGCACCCTCACATAAATAACTGCATTTATTTCACAATACTTAGCCTTTACTGCAATGTGCATGTTCAAGTGTGAATACAGGAAAACGGAATGACCGGACACTTGTTTGTTGTTTTTATTTTAATTAACTTGCACTGTAACCATATCTAACAAGGCCTCATATTTTGTTAGTGAGAATAAGATTGTCATCGTGGGACAAAATTGACAGTAACATACAATGTACATATGGCCCAGATAACACACATACTGCGTTAATGCACACCACCATTCACTTTCCAAATAAAATAAATACACAATGAATAAATACGTCAACGCTCCATGTCAGACACGTTGAATGACAAGGATGCGTTCAGTAACACTCCATCCCTAAATCTAACTGAGCAGCGGTGCAACGCTTCCCTGTGCTTTGCATCTTCCTTTTATAGTAGCAGAGATTATCAAAGCACAACGACTGCATTGGTGTGCTTGCAGAGAAGTTTCCTTGAACACGACAAGCCTCTCTGATCAGCATGCTGATCTCGTGTCCTGTTCTCTACACCTCCGGCCTGCAAGTATACGTTTCCACCACGTAGAGGTAGGGTGTTGCAGTAAATATCGTCCTCTGGTCATTTTGTGACCCGTGCTTTAGCTCCCTGGTAACTTGCTTCTTCATGCTCAGGAGGTCTCCCTCCTCGGACACAGCGGGAGGTGCAGCCTCGGGTGTCGCGTTCTCCCTTTTGGTGCTTCAGTAGCGCCCCCTGTGGTTCGTCCGGGACATGGTGAGCGGCAGAGACACGGAGGAGAGGGAGGAGACCTCCCAGTAGAGGGAGCGGGAGAGGAAGAGCTGGTAGAGGACCACTATGGAGATGGACTGGCAGAGGATCACACCGACAGTCACCACCTAGGGAGGAGGGGAGAGAGAGAGAGAGAAAGAGAAACTAGTAAGTAAAAACTGAAATATTGAAGAATAAAGATAACTTTTCGCGGTCGAACCTTCTCCCTCTGGTGCTTGTTGAAGACGGTCGTCAGGAGGAAGAGGACGGGATGACAGAGGAACCACAGGAAGCATCCCTGCAGAGGACACAAGGAAACAAGGAAGACCGCGTGACCACCCGGAGAACTGTGAGGCTGAGGATTAGCGTGATCTGTTGATCGGTACCTTGGCGAAGCAGAGGTAGAAGTCTCTCTTCAGGGTGCTCCTCTCGGTGGAGATGATCTGGTAGAGGACGGAGGCCAGCAGCAGGGCCAGGCCCACCCTCAGAGCGATGAGGAGGAGGCCCGCAACACTCTGCTGGACGTGGTAGCTGTGGTGTCGGCTCTCTGATTCGGAGTACTGCTCCCACAGCAGCAACGCTCCCTAAAACAAGGACAGTTTCACTCTCAAAAGCTCTGCCGATGACGTATTTATGTCAAAACCACATGTAGGCTTCTCTCACTAAAATCAACCCACCTGTACGACGCCTCCACCAACAGCGACAGCCGTTGAAGCCGGAGTCTGCTCCCACTGCAGAGGTCTGGACTGAGGCTTCCTGCCGCGGCTCAGAGTCCAGCCCACACACAGGCTCAGCAGCATGTACAGCATGGACACCTGGGACACCATATCCCAGACTGCACAGGGAAACAGGAAATGGAAAAGAACAGGGGCAATTATAAGACAGCTGCGTTAACAAAATACGAGCTACAAAAGCATTTATAAATATACATGAGACGTATTTAAGAGAGAAACATACACTCTGCCAGGCTGCCCATCAGAGGAATACCAGTCCCGTCTCTGGAATACCTGTAAAACACATTAGTACATTAGTTAAATTACAAACTCTTTGGTTGAACTGAATATAGACTGTTTAGATTCCACCTGGCCAAGTGGATGTAGCTGCAGAGAGCGGAGCAGCCCTGTAAGGCCAGCGCCGTGGTCAGCACTTTGAGGACCGTGTGCATGGGACCCCCTTTCCTCAGAGCCTGGTACACAGGCTGGCAGTAGATACAGCAGGCTAGGAAGTAGACCAGCAGCAGCAGGAAGTAGAAGCTATGGAGACCTGGGAGCGAGACAACACAACGAGTCGCATTTTGTCCCACATGAATGATGCAGATCACTCAGGACCAATCCCTACATCTTCCAAACAAAGATCGGACATAGCATGAGGTAAAACCATTATGCACTTTCAACCACTTAAATATTTAACAACTTTTTATTAGTACCACACACACATGAAGCAGTGGATGTGGACGACTGTGTATAGAACTCTCAATTCAAGGGGATTTGGGATTCCCTACTTTGTTGCATTAATAATGAAATATGAAATCTCTGACCTGCCTCCTCTGCGCTGAAGTGCTCCAGAGGATTTCCAGCCGAGTCGGGGTTGAACATCAAGAGAGTAAAACTGAGATCAGCGTGGTGAGGAATCACTGCACCTCCCTGGACACACGGACAGGAAACAGAAGAAGAAGAAGAAGAAAATGAAAGTGCCTCAGGTTTAATGTCCATGTTTGTGAAGGTGGGGTTTAAGATGGTGTTACCTGACATGTGTATCTGTCAGCATACAGGGCCTGCCAGGTGGTAGGAGAGAACTGACGAGGGATCGACTGGTTGTGCTCGTCTTCGTGGAGAGAAACTGAGGACAGGAGGACAAACACGGTGAGCGTGTGGAGCAATCACAACACGTCCCTCTGTGTTTAGTGAACGCTGGTTCTTACTGGTGAATTGGGCTTTGGCGAGCCTCTCGGGGCAGCTGAGGTTGTCCAGGTCCGAGTCCATGTCCTTATACAGCAGCAATCTGGACTCCTTCTCCGTAGCCAGAGCGGAGTTGTCCAGCCTGCACACCAACAGACCGGTATCACCTACAGAGGAACAGAAACAGGACGTGGGTCAGCATTTCAACACTTTAAAAAACATCCTGCAGTAGGTATGCAGAGCCAGACACACCAGGTCAATGAGGCCTGTAGCTGACCTCTGACCTCACTCTTGACACACACAAAAACAAAGTGTCCTGCAGCAAGAAAGTCCCACAAAATAAGAGCATGCTTAAAAATACAATAACAACTCTGATACTACAGGAACAAATGAAGTGGAACAAAGAAATATGTTTAAAAGCGACGTTAACCACCAGTCAGTGCAGATGTTATATCGTTACATCTGCATCTTTAACGTTACCTTGGTACATGAATTTAGTGATGAACTGGCCATTCTGCTGTCTCGCAGCTTCGCTCTTAAAAAGTCCCGTGACACTTTTCCCAAAAGCCTCCGAACCGAGCAGCACTACAGCCACGAGTGTGGCTAATGCACGCGACATTTTTAACGTTATCTAAAATAAACGTCAGCTATTGAATTCAATGAAGCCACGAAGGCAGAAGTGAACGAGCTGCGTCAAGCTACCCAGGATGAGACCGGAAATTGGTTTCTTCACAGAAAATAAAAGCTCTATTCGTCTCACTTTGTGGAATATTAGAATAATAAAAACAATGTATGGTGTAGACTAGAGTGATGTAAAAAAAAACATGGACCAATTTGTCGGAATTTAATCTAAATTAGGGATACAATTAAAGATAAAATGGGTTGTAATAATTGCAAAATAATAGCTGTGTATTTCCTGAACGTACGCTTTGTAGTTTAGTATATGTCCAGTTTTAACCAGTAATACGTGACTTGTAATCAAAACTACGTTACCCTTCGAAAAACACCTGATATTCATTTTGACCAAAACGTTAAGTAAAGTACTTTTATTTTGAAAATATTTTCCAACCGTTGCATATCCATTGTAACTCACTTGACACTGTTGCCAGTATGATTGATTTGCGATTCACCCAATCAAACAGCGCATATTTATCTTCGTCAGATAAGACAACCAATCAGAGAGTAGAAACCAGTCCGGACGCGTAATATATCCCGCCCCTTTTCAACGTGTCAACACTGCCGTAAAACGACCCATAACTGTCGCAAATCACACAACGCATCTAGTGTACTGAGGCAAATAGTGAAACTTCTCTACTTCCTGTTAGCTAGCAGGCGCGATAACGAAATATGAAAACGATTAATATGTCGTTATTGTGTCTGTAGGAGACCGTAATATGAATATGAAAGATGGACTTCAACAGGACTGTTCTGGTGACTGGAGGCTCTGGATTCATGTGAGTTTATTTGTGCATATTATACCATTACATTCACATCACTGGGGCATTAACATATGCAGCAGTTTCATGTTGTAGCTGGCAGTGGTGGAGCTGATGCTGCCTACTTTATATTCTACTGGCTGGTTTTATTATACAAGACATTGTATTTAAAATAACGTATAATAGGTAAGTGTGCAGCATTTGCAATGTATGCTGTCAAATAAAAGGACAACTTTTGCCAATTAGGAGGTAATTGAAATACTCAAGCACAGTATAAGTACCTCTGAAGTACAGTATTTGATTTCTCTCTCCAGTGGCTCCCATCTTGTGTGTTCGCTGGTCAGCAGACACCCTGACTGGAGGATTATAAACCTGGATAACGTGAGTCTTCACACTGTCCTTGAGTGGACACATAGCTGCACATATTTCTGTGTGTGTGTGTGTGTGTGTGTGTGTGTGTGTGTGTGTACTGTAGCATTTCTGTGTCTGATCTCCTCCAGTTGGATTACTGCTGCAGCCCCAGGAGTCTGGAGAGTGTTGAAGACAGAGCAAACTACACTTTCATCAGGGTGAGCTGTTCGTGTTGTAAAACTAGAGATGCTCGTGTTTACAGTGACATAAACACAAATCTCCTTTCTTCAACAGGGAGATGTGTGTAACTCACAGCTGGTGAATCACATTTTCAACACAGAAAACATCGACGTGATCTTTCACCTGGCGGCCAAAACGCACGTCGGTGAGCAGCGGCTGTTCAAACTGAGGCTCCACTCGTCTAAACATTGTACAGTCGTGTTAACGAGCTTTTTACTTTTTGCTTCCCTCGCTCAGAGTCGTCGTTTGAAACCCCGTCTGTTTTCCAGCGCGTCAACGTTGACGGGACCAGAGCTTTACTGGGAGCCGCCCATCAGGCCCGACACCAGCCTCAGCGCTTCATCTACGTCAGCACTGACGAGGTGTACGGAGCCAGTCTGGACCAGGTCAGTGGACCCGATGGATGTGTGGACTTTATGGTTTTTGAGTCATTTAGAGGCTAGAACACCTATGATGTCTGCAGGTGTTTGACGAGAGCAGTCCAGTGAGGCCCTCCAACCCATATTCTGCCACGAAAGCAGCTGCAGAGTACCTGGTCCGATCCTACTGGGACAAATATAAGGTACACGCACGCTTTGGGACTTTGTGATGGCCAACAAACAGACATTAATCCAGGTTTTGTTCCTGTATGTGAAATACCGCTCTGTGTATTTATTACTCAGTTTCCCATCGTCATCACGAGGAGCAACAACATCTACGGGCCGAGACAGTTCACTGAGAAGGTACGGCACCTTCAGCGGTAATGATTTTCTCTGCCTCTCACTGACATTTTAAAACCAGCGGTCCTCTCGGTCTTCCAGGTCATTCCGAGGTTTCTCACCCTCTTGCAAACGAACAGGAAATGGTAGGTTTGTTTGAACTTTATTTTGAAAAGGTTTCACCGAGAAACCAGAAAAGCTAAACCCAGTTAATCTCTTTTCAAATCTGCCGAAGCACCGTCCAGGGAACCCTCCCTCAATCGCGCCATTTCCTGTTTGTCGATGACGCCGTCAGCGCCTTCCTGCTGGTTCTGGAGAAAGGCATTGTGGGAGAAATCTACAATGTGGGAACAAGCTGCGAGATTCCCATCGTGCAACTGGCCAGGGAACTTGTTAAGATGGTGGGAACTGTTCTCCTCATTCAAACATATAGCAGGAGGTAGCAAATGTTCAGAAAACTCACGAGTGGCTGTTTCTTTAGGTCAAGAATGTGCCGGACTCCGAGGTGAACGATTGGCTGGAGTTTGTGCCCGACAGGCGAGTGAACTAGTGCTGTTCGACGGGTCAAACATTGGTTTCGTGAGTCGATCGGGACGGTGATCTAATTGACTTTTGACGTCTGCACCTGTAGGCCGCGCGTTGACCTGCGCTACCCAATCACATGTGAGAAGCTGCAGCAGCTGGGCTGGAGAGAGGAGGTGTCCTGGGCTGAAGGCATCAGACAGACCGGTACACACACACACACACACACACACACACACACACACACACAGAGACAGACCCACAGATAAGGCCAGTACATTGAAGCCCTAATCCACATAAAGTGCACATTTTAGCCCAAACTGTCAGATTAAGTTCACATGATGGTTCCCTCTCAACAAGACAAACTAACTTCTGTGTTCTGCATCTTTTAGTCAAATGGTACCAAGACCACCCAGACTTCTGGTCCAACACGAGAAAGGACCAAGACCGGATCAGAAGCCGACTGGAACAAGACACCAGTGCTTTATCGCACTGGTAACGGGAAGGCAGAGCCTCCCTTCAACCAAATGTTTTAACTGGAAATGATGCACTTTATTATAATATTACTGATTCAGCTGATGTGACATTTCTTTCCTTCCCGGTTCAAACTGAGCATGTAGCTCTTAAATCCAATGACCAAATATATTAACGAGGTTACTCGTGGCAGAGGGGGAACTGTAGTCAAATCATCTCAATCATGTTTTATACACACGTTTTTCTTAGAATTCTGTATTTAACTGCAATAAACTTGATTATTTAATAACTTGCGGTGCTTTTCATTTCCGAGCCGACACTTTTAAAAAGACAAACACGGTGTTTACATTTGCAAATCCAAACCTTTATTTGTGGTAAAATCAGAATAGATGCACAGTTTCTTTTTTTTTTTTTCTTCGTGCAGTGCTCCTCTTCGTGCACATCTGCTAAACTAATACATAAAGCAAATACTAACTAGCAGGCTGGAGGTGCTGCGTGTTCACACTGAGGGGGGTCTGGCCAGTCAGCAATGGAGACAACACCGGGCTTTATCTCACTTCAATTCAGTCACTAAATACGACGACACTATAACCCTCTAAAGCTTATTGAATTGAAAGTAACAGAAAGCTGCATTTGTTTGGTGTCCCCACTTTGTTTCCCAGAATGCCTTTGGTCAAAAACACTGCATTCTGGTCCGTTGAGGCTACCGTTACAGGACATTGGATGTGTCCCCGTATAACATGTTCTATGGATCAGCTACAGGTGGCGATAAAAACATGTAAAAGACACCTGGATGGACGTCATCAGGTGATCTCCCCCCCCCCCCCCCTTTCCCCCCCCTCCCCCATTTCCTGATTGGCCAGAAGCTCCCACACATGAGCATTAAACACACGGGCGCCTGAAAATATGCAAATCACAACAACATAGCAATAGAACCACAGTTAATTCTGTGTTATGAAGACTTTAAAGATCACCACTTGCCAGACATTCACAACAAGGGTATTAACGGGAAGGAAAAGTGTAAAGACTCAAAATGAACAAAACAAACACATCTGACTTGGAGAGAATCTGGACACTTGTTTTTTGTACTGCATGTTGTTTTTTTACAAAATGGTCTTTGATCATAACGTTTTGTTAATTTTATTTTTTTATTTTTTAATCCAAACCTTGGCATATATGGTGGTATTGTCTCAAATTTTGTCTGCCAATTAAAAATGGCTGTTTATGGTTTTCTTTATTTGCAATGGAAACCTGTCGCACCAACAGGTTTATGGATCTGATACTGAGTCCAATGTGACTTTAAAGGTAACCCGTGTAGGACCTTTCTCCTTATATGTCAAACGCATCACCTGTAGCAAGCCGTCAGGGCTTCATAAAGGATCCTCTTACATCTTATACGGTACCTTTAAAACTAAATATCTCTACTGATGAGGACGAGGACTTTCACAGGAATTCAGGGCCCATGATTGCTTGGACATGAGTTTAAACGGTCGGGTCGAGAAGATGTTTACGCAGCACGAGTTGCTTTTGTATTGGGCTTAAACAGAGACCTGGTGTTTTTGGGGATTTCTGACAAGACATGATTTGAATGGGTTTTCGGCACCGGTGACAGACTTTTGGGATGTTTTGCGGCGACACATTTTAGGAGAAATCCCTACACGTTGCGTCTTTAACATTAAAAAGCTCACACTACCCCAGAAAAATAGAAATTTTCACTCATACCAATGACATTCAACATTCAAGTGCCAGTGTTTTTGTTTACTGTCTTTTGGTCAAGTCACTTTGTAAAATATCAACTTTTGTATTAGGCTTATAAAAATAAATATTTCTCAAAAATGCTTGATAAATTACACAAACTAGCAGCGAAAGTAGACTCGAGAACTCTGTGTGCAAACAGCTGATTCCTACGTTTGCTGTGTACTACAACTCCACCTGGTCCCAAAAAAAAAAGAAAACGGTTTCATATCTGGAAGAACCTTTCTATACAACACACACACACACACACACACACACACACGCTCTCTCTCTCTCTCACTCTCTCACACACACACACCAACTGTGGAGAAACCTCTCTTTTTGACCTGGCTGCGCTACACTTCAAACACTCACTCCTTCACACCTCTCTGAGGTTTTTGAAGTACTCGTACTACAGAAGACTTTAGTTGAACATCAAACTAAGCAACCGAAGTATTCTATCTGTGAAACTGGATGGGATTCCTACGACAGAGGGGCCTGCAGGCCGCAGCAATGGGAGCATAGCACCAGTAATTGTTCACCGACAATCAGAGCACTCCTGCTGGAAAGCCAGTTACCGCCACGGCCACGCTGCAAGCAGTGGAGCCAACGACCATCTCCATCAGGGCTGGGTACCACCCTTCAACTTAAGGCATCAAAAAAAGGGTTTAAGAATATTAAAAAGCCCAAAAAAAAAGTGAATTTCAAAATGAGAGTAAATTAACGGAGCCTCGTGAAACAAATGTTGCATTTAAGCTCATTGGCTGCAGGAGACTTAGGAGACTTGCAGGATAAACTTAAAGACTACACGGGCTGTACACGGCACAGCTAAACGCTAACGCCAGCATGCTAACCTCTGCACGATGTCTGAAGCGATGCTCGACACAGAAATGGTTCATGTGTTATAATACCCAGCCCCGACCAACGCGTCCCACTCTCAAGTCAACCAGTGATTCAGTCACTTCAAGGCACCGTGCACACGTTTCTGCTCTAATCCCAACGGCCCGAGACCAAAACTCACGCAGAGAATCTCGTTGACAGCAAAGTAATTGATCTATTGCACGTACTGCAGGAGCGGTGGGATGGGGGGGGGGGGGGGGGGGGGCACAGTGGTAGTTACGTGTTGCTCAAAACACAGTTCAATGGTAATCACAGCCGACAGATATGATCCGCCTGCCTTAGAAAAAGACCTAAATACATTGCATATATATATGTGCGTACTCTGAACAACACTACTTGACAAGATTGCTCTACAAAGAAGACGAAGGGGTGAGGTAAACTGAAGCGTTACCTTCCACGTCTCCCTTCTGTGTAACTCACAAACTAACAACCAGCCATTCCTCACACCTCCATCACTGGTCCTTCATTTGTCCTCCGTTACTCGGCCTGTAGTGGCTGCTAGAAGGCACCACAATGTCTACAACCAGATTCATTCACGCGGCTTTGACTCTCACTGTCCTTCCTCAAAAAAAAAAAAAAAAAAAAGTACGCCTTCGAATTTAGGCAGCGAGAACAGCATACTTAGCATTATCACTAAAACACAAGGCTGCACTAGCTGCTTGCTAAAGTTTCTGGTCGGCAACAGCCGTGGATTCAAGTAACAAATGCTGACAACGTCTCCTCTCACACGGGGGGGGAATACGACAGTTCAGTCAGGCATTCAAACTGTGTTATTCAGTCAATATCTAAAGGTGGACTCAGAGTTTTGTCACAAAATCAGAGCTTCAGCTTGGCATTCGTCTGCCTGTGGAGATCCGTCTCCTCCGTCTCGGAGGTTTAAAACTGGACAGTTAAGAAACAGCTGCCATCAACACGGCCGATTAAGAAAACGTCTACATGTTTAAAAAAAGTGTAACTTTAGGAGTTTTGATGTGTTGTAAACTAAGCAAATCCTTCATATTTGATTGTCATCTGCAATGTTATCTTCAACTTATTGTCCTGTTGCTGATGTCCATCTTCCTCCTCTTTACTGACCAGCTCTAGCTCCCTTTAACCAATAAGTGTGGCGGTCACTTCATGACCACAGAGGAAACCATCTCGTGGGACACAGTCCTGGTCTTCAATCGCTTCAGCCCGACTTTGACTGCAAGTTGAACAATAGCGACGACACACGACGGTTGAGCCACACACACACACACACACACGTAGCAGTGGTTTGTTTTGGGGAGCAGTCGGACACGGTGGAGTTTCATTCTTGCTTCTAACATTGCATCCTATGACAACTGGAAGTGACAGTGGCCCCTCCTATGAAGGCGAACCAGGTTTAGAGATAGTAAAGCACTGCCTGCTTGAGTCCTCCAGCATCACTCAGCCCGAAACTCTTCAAAACATTACGTAAAAGCCAGCTAGTTTCTCGACCTGAACACCGCCTCTTATTAAAAAAAGAAATCATAGATGACGGGATAAATCAGAGTTGTAACATAACTAAAGCCTGCTGTAGAATTGTATCTATTTGCTTGGCATTTTTAACTCCTTGACCAAAAAACAACAACACTTGCATATGTTTTATAGTCTTGGTCCGGCCTTGTCATTTGTCAAAGCCAGTGGGCAATTTGAGGGAATCTGCCTCGGTAACAACAGGTGAATCAATTCCCATTATCGGTTTCGTGTAAATAATATCTCTGAAAGAATAATTCGGTTCAAATTGCCCACTGAGCTGAGGTCACCAGACACTGCCTGGTCCAACGTCGAGTGATCCGACGGGATTTTCTACACAACAAGCGCCGCTTCACTTGTAATTCACATTCTTTCTCACTGGAGATTCTTCTCTTTTCCTGTTTTAAGAAGAGTTTAACTATTTACATTTAATCTATATTTTCACTTCAAAGTTATTCATGTAAAAAAAAGAAAAAAAAAAGGAAATTAAGACCCTGATGGAATTTAACAATTTGCCCCACCAGGTAGCAGCAGAGCACTTTTTGGTTTATTCTGCTGCTCGTTAACACAGTGTGTGTGGGGAGGGGGGGGGGGGGGGATTGGACCTCTACCACCGAGCCGTTCAGATATACAGTGGCGTTCCTTTTTTTTAAAAGTTCAATCAGGGATGAAACATGGACGTCTGTTCCGACAGCGGAGTGGAGCTAACCACACCTCCACCAGCGTCCTTACCCGCCCCGTCTCCGACTGTGCTCGTTGTCTTTGACTCACATCAGCTGAGACAGGACGTGGCTGAAACGGGCGGTGGAGGCGCCTCTGCTGCGAAACGGGTCAGGCTCGATTACTTTTATCCCCGACCTCAACAGATCTTAAGGACCTAACAAATAAACTGGAATGACTTATTTTAGAGAAGACTCTTCGTGTAACTCTCCAGGATAGAGTGAGCGAGACATTTTTGAACTCTTTTTAAGCCTTTTTTTTTAGTCGTGTATCCCCTTGAAAGAAGCTTTTTTTTGGCAAACAAGGGTTTTCAATGTTTTGTGGTGGAAGCGGAGCCCGTTTCCCAAAAGCATGGTGGCGCTAAAGAGCCAGCTGAGCAGCCACACGGTTACATTTAATAAAGTTGTTTTCAGCAGCAGCTGTGTGGCATTTCATAGCATAGATAACGTCTACAGAAGACTTCTGCCACATGTAAAAAGTGACGGGTTTTTACCAGTTACTGTAAAGGTAAAAATTACTTCTTTCTGACGTACGTTATGAGGAGCGAATCTCTATTTCGCAACCACACGTCTGAAGGGCGAGAGAACATGACTGCTGCTGCTGCACAACGAGGCCAACTCCTCTCTCTGTAGCTGACGCAACGTGACCCAACGATTAGCGACAAGATGCCTTTGAGAAACCTCAAACTCAAGCTCAAACCAGAGCTGCAGACGTGACATATAGGTCAATAAGTAGGACTCGGTTTCCCAAAAGCAGAAAACCACTGTCGCTTTCTCTGCTCGCCGGATCGTAACGCAAAAGACGTCATGAGACAAATGTCTTGTTCGTCACTCTGGATGAGGGTTTGTCAGAAGAATCTAGAAATATGGTTACAGTGGTGCTTTGCTTTTGGGAATTAGCTCATCAGAGACCTGACGAATTTGAACTCCAATAGACAGACAAGGAATTGTTTTGAGTTTCCTCATCCCGGTTTGTGTTTAGTTTTTTTTTTTTTTGCCAAGGTTTGATTTAGTTCAAGCCTAGTTTGTTTCCTTCCAAATATAAATAAAGAAAAACATGTTTAAACCCATACATGACATTAAATACATATTGTTTTAGTCACAGTTGGCTAATACCTGTAGCCACTCACCTATTATGGCAATTAAAACAACGGAAATAAGAGACAAAGTTCAAATTCTTAAAGGCACAGTACAGAAACAAATGATCCTCCATTATGTTTTGTTTCAAACAAAGAAAATGCTGTTTGCTAGCATCGTTGCTAATGGGCGACAGCGTCTGCTGGCGCCCCACCGGCTGGGTGTCTCAGTTTGTCCAGCCCCTTGTCCCGCCTTCCCTCGTCTCTGGGAGACATCTTTCTCAGATCTCGGGAAATCAAGACTTCATCATGTTTAAAAAAAAAAAAAAAGGTGAAAAATAACTAAAACGGTTTCTGTTTCTGTGGCTGCTTTTGAGTATCTATCATGTGAATGAAGGAGCCTTCAGCCAGCTCCCGTTTTGGAATTTGTATGCAGACATATCTCGCTCAGATTTGACATCTTGCCTATCTCTGCGCTCTATTTTAGAAAAGTTTTTGGCCGGCGATTTACAACATGGCCATGCATTACATACAAAGATGACATGTGAAGGTACACAGGACGCCTGGCTGGCTTTGGGTGAATGCAGACAAAAACACAATGAAGCCAAAACTCATATCTAAAGTGGGGAAAAAACAGATTTCCCCCCCTGCTCTTCTACAGCTGTTTGGTAGGACTAACTCACTGTAAATATTAAATGTCCATAATCTTAGGGGGTTAAAGTAACACCTAGATCTTTAAGTCAATTGGTTATTTTTCTTCAAGCACTTGCCACAAAGGATAGTTCAACATGTCCTCACTGACACTAAAGGATGATGCTAGTGTTGAAAAGTAACCAACTAAAACTGAAGTATCCCTTTATAATGTGGCCTATTGGAAGAGGTGACATCTACCAGAAATTAAGAAGAAAAGATGGGGGACGTAAAGACGAAGGTGGAGAGGGAGAGAACGAGAAAGGGAATAGAATTAAAAGATCTGAGTGCATAGGGATGGAAAGAGGGCTATATAAATGAGTATAAATAGTTAATAACATGCACGTGGGTTCTCGGGGTTAATGAAGGGGAGAAGGTGGATGGGGTGCAGACAACAGTGTGGAGAAAGGAAGGAGGATGAGTGAGAAGAGAGAGGGATGAGTAAAGGGAGGAGGGAGGAACCTAGTTGCCCCACCAGTCAACTTGAGGGTGTGAGTAGTTTCCTCCGTAGCCGTCGCTGGTGTAGAAGTTACCGAAGCCACCTGCGAGGGAGGAAACGGGAGACAATCAACCAAAAGTAACAAGAAACTTCAAGTTGAGCTGCAGCTGTTTATCCCGGATCCTCACCTCCTCCGAACCCGCGGGTTCCTCCTCCGTGTGCTGCCTGGTTGCGACCTCCACGTCCTCCGAACCCTCCGGCGGTTCCTCCGGCGGCCGTCTGACGATAATCACGTGCTCCAAAACCACCGGAGAACCTGGCGGCAAAATCAAATACACCGTGAACGTCACTGCGTTTGGACGAAACGTGATCAATGAAGAGGAGACGGTGTTGTACCTCTTAGAGCGGCCTCTGTTGGTGCTCTTGTGCTGGTGTTCATAGGCCAGGCTCTCGAGCCATGAGGGAACTTCCTGTTTGGCCTCTACCAGGATGTCCAGCAGGTCTTTAGTGATGTTCCCGTTTTTATCGTTGAAGAACGAAGTGGCCAGTCCTACAGGTACAAAGTAATAGTCGTAGTAAATCACAATGTTTGGTGGAGTTCGGGTCAAAACGCCTCACAACACTGACTTTAGCTGCCGTCTTACCCAGGTTTCCGACTCGGCCTGTACGTCCAATACGGTGGACATACTCCTCGATGTCACTGGGCAGGTCAAAGTTAATCACATGTTTCACATTGGAGATGTCCAGACCGCGAGCTGCTACCTGAATTGTACAAACAAGAAGAAGAAAAGTCACTCAAACAGTGATGCTATTTATTATCTTGGGCTGGAACTTGAATGCCAAGAACATCATCTTTCTAATATTTGCTGCCACATACGTGCGATAGCAAGTTTAACAACATCCATGAAGAACTGTTATCAGTGTGTCCCGCGGGATTTCATTGTTACTGACCGCCGTGGCCACCAGAATGGGGCATTTTCCTGATCTGAACTGGCTCAGGGCCTCCTCTCGGTCTCTCTGGGAGCGGTCGCCGTGGATGCTGGTGCAGGCGTAGCCCTCCCGGTACAGGAAGTCCTCCAAGGCGTCGGCGCCTTTCTTGGTCTCCACGAATACCAGGGTCAGAGAGTCCTTCCCTGGTGAGCCGAGAGAAAAGACGCCAGAGGTTAATCGTTAAAAGGCTTGTGGATAATCGGCGAGTTTACAACACGGGCGCTGATTTAAACTAAGCAGCTGCAGAGTTTTTCTGTACTGTAATACTGAAAAGAAGAAAAGTCAGAGGGGGGTCACCAAAATCATGAGGAAGAATCTTTTAGTGAAGACTAGCAGCTATACAAAATTGAAACGTCACACTGGTCGTTTGTTGACGAGGTATCTTTCTCTCAACCTAAGAGATAAACACACCACATCACATTCATTTCATGGTGTGGATCTGACTTGTAGCTGATAGATTGTGGTAGAAAGAACCACCACTTAATTCTTATACTCAACAAAACATTGATGTCAGCTTTCAAGAAGCATTGTGACATCTTGATTTGATGCGACACAATCCTGTATATCAAAAAGATTTGGATCCAAAAGTCAGAATAAATAACATCTGGATTCCTGCAGCTGGCAAACTAAAAGTTTGTCAAAGTGTAACATTTGAGAGGAAATTCACCATTTTACTGTATGTTATTCATTCATATGCAATAATAAAAAAAAGAGCTGCAGGTACAGAATATGTTGCATCATGATGACGATGAATAAATAAATAAATCAGCTACTCCTTCAGCCCTACTGAGATACATACATCTTGATAACATGCACTCAAATTAGCTTAAAATGTTCACATCACATGTTTCTATGGAGAGAACAGTGCAACAGGCAGCAGGGAGTGCAGTGTGGAAAAAAAAAACGATAATTACAAGAAACAATAGCTAACAGGATCAGCAGCACTGTGTTGTTGTGACTTGAGCCGCTGATGGAAAGAGTTTGGTCATCGCTCTGATGAACATTACTGTCGGATTATGAAGTGAACGTGCATTGGCCCACACTCGTATCCCCTCGTTAGCGGTGGAGACTACAACATTAACCAGACTCTCTCCATCAAGGCTTTGGGTCCGACATGAAGACACCACAGCGACATACTGCACGTAAAGATGCCACGGAGAAAAAAAAAACTCGACAACTGAGGAAAGAATAAATAAAAGTACAACAAGCATGTTTGATTTAAGGCTGAGCAAACTGGACCCATGAAATGGTACACAGAACCAAAAAAAATAACGGAATAAACAAAGGAGTCTCCATCCACAGAGAAGAACATCAAAGGGCAAGCAAAAGTATTTTAAATGTGAAATGACAGTTTTCCCATTGAGGATCTTACCAGGTTTCTCTATGTTGTCTCCAGTATTGTCCTGTACCTCGCTGGGGATGACTTAGGATAAAACCACACCAAACCACCAACATGTCAACTGCACTCAAATCAGCAGCAGAAAACCAACTCTGTATGTTTGATGTTCCTGATGAACCCGAGGTATGCGTCACAGGAATGTATCGGCTGAGATGGGAGGACGACAATACGATAATGGCAAAAGGATCGGGGAAATAAAACCGCATTGTGTGTGTGTGTGTGTGTGTGTGTTAGCAGTAGCTCTAAGCCGGTGTTTATGTTTTGTGTGTCGTCGTTCTGCGGTGTTGGGACACATCTGAAGGCAATGAGCCGTTACCGTTATGCGACGGTCTCACCTGTAGCACTGAGCAGGTCCAGGAGGAAGGACCTCTTGTCGCTGTCCTCCACCCACACAACTTTCTGAGTGATGTTCTCTGAGGTGGAACCCACTCGGCCCACCGCCAGGAAGATGTACTCCTCCAGGAAATCCCTGGCCAGGATCTGGAAGCGGAGCAGAAAATGTGCTTATGAATACATTTTTAGCACTTCAGGTGCCTCTGACATTGATGCTTTACGACAGCAAACGTACCTGGATCTCTTTCGGAAAGGTTGCGCTGAACATCATGGTCTGCCGGATGCCTTTGTGCGGCATGGTGTCCTGTTCAACGATGCGTCTTATCTGGGGTTCGAATCCCATGTCCAACATACGATCTGCCTCATCCAGGACCAGGTAGCTGAAGATAAGAGGGCACAGAGGAAGAGGATGAGGTCGTAATCTTTAAAATAAAGCTAAAACTGGAACGTGATCATATCAAATGTATCCAATTCCAGAAGACGAGTGATGGAAATTGAACCAGTCCATGTCTTACTTGCAGTAGTCCAGTCCAATCTTGCCCCTCTCCATCATGTCCACCAGTCTTCCAGGTGTGGCCACCAGCAGGTGGCATCCTCTCTCCAGATCCCTTATCTGCTGGCCAATGTCGGCTCCTCCATACACCACGCAGGGACGCACTCTGGAGCGGTAGGAAAACTACAGACCAAAGACGAAAACAGGTTGAAGAAACGCATCGATAAACGTTGGTCCAGATGTCATGCTGATGCGATTGCATACCTTCCTGGCTTCATCATATATCTGCAGCGCCAGCTCTCTGGTTGGAGCCAATACCAGTGAGATGGGGAAGTGTTTACGGCGCCCATACTTCCCATTGTCCTAAAATGACAACACAACATCAATTACAAAGGTTAAAGTCAAGGCGTACTAGGCCAGTAGATCCCTACCTGAGAGGAGGTCATTTGTTCTTACCTGTCCAGATGCTTTAGATGCGTTGAGAGCTTCTCCTGGTCCATCATTGTAAATCTGGCTGAGAATCGGCAGCAGGAACGCTGCAGTCTTCCCAGAACCTACGGACACAAAGCCAACCTCATCCATCTCCTCGTGCATTCAGCATCATCTCAAGAATCTAACTGAAAAATGATGTACAGTGAGTGTGTGTGTGTGTAGGTGTGCGTGTCCTACCTGTCTGTGCGCAGGCCATGAGGTCTCGCTTTGCCTTGACAATAGGAATGGCATATTTCTGGACAGGGGTCGGTCTGGTGTAGCGACTCAGAGCAATGTTACCCATGACAATCTCCCCCATGTCCACATCTTGGAACTACAGAGAACGAAATAAATACACATTTACAAAAAAGCAGCAGATATATAGTGTAATATCGTTGGATCTCTAGTTAACAACAGCAGCTTACACTGTCGATGTGGTGAGGGCAGTTCTGTCCTGTGGCCTCAACAGGAATGTCATCGTACTTCTCAAAGTTAATCCCAGTGTTACTGCCGGCGAACAATTCACTAGAGAGGATCACAAAAGAATGATACAGTAATTATTATAACTATCAATGAATCAGACCAACAGGACAAAACCCTGAAAAATACAACACAGACTCACTTTTCAAGGCGTTCGTTACGTGGTACTGGTTTGGACCAGTCTCCCTCCTCCCTGGACTCCTCCACCCAGCGGCTGTTTCCTCCACCTCCTCCTCCTCCGCCACCTCCTCCGCCACCTCCACCACCACCACCACCACCGAATCCACCGTGTTCAAACCTGAGCACAACACACAGACGATGTATCACTAGAGGTTCACGTGTTGCTTTCATGTTGAACACGTCGCCTCAACCTGAAGTTGTTTCAGGTACAGTAACAGAAGTTATTCGGTCTCATCTCCTCACCTCCCTCTGTTAGCGTTGCCTCTGTCATTGAAGAACGCAGACTTCCCACGGTTGTTGCCAAAACTGTTATAGGCGTCTTTGGCAGTGTTCCAGCCGCCAGCATCTGACGGACAATGAAGGTTTCATACATATAGTATTGTTAGAACAGTATTAAACAGGGCGTGGAAAACTACAGCTCGTCTTTGGACCGATTCGTGCAGTAAAAATCAAACCCCCCACCTTTATTTTCGTAGCCACCAAAAGCCATGGGCTGTGCTGGGTTGATGGGGTTGATGGGATTGATGGGGTTGAAGGCTCCGCCCCTGTTCCCGCGGTACCCCCCTCCGACGCCGCCCCGGCCCCGATCCATGCGAGGCGGCGGGCCGCGGTTGAACGTGTTGCCGGGGGCCATGCGGTTATCGTGGTAGCCGTTGACAAAGTTGTTGCGCCCCCCGTCCCAACCGTCTGCAGAGGGAGAAAGGGAATCCGTAGAACATCGGATTATTACTCATCACTGCTGATTAGATAGAGAGAGATAGAGAGAACGACAGAGACAGGCAGACAAACAGAAGAGAGACCGACAGAGAGAGAGAGAGAGAGAGAGAGAGAGAAGAGAGACACAGACAGAGAGAGACACAGACAGAGACAGAAGAGAGACCGACAGAGAGAGAGAGAAAGAGAGACAGACAGAGAGAGAAGAGAGAGAGACACAGACAGAGAGAGACAGACAGAGAGAGACAGAGAGACACAGACAGAGAGAGAAGAGAGAGAGACACAGACAGAGAGAGAGACAGAGAGAACAGAGAGAGAGACACAGACAGAGAGAGACACACAGACAGAGAGAGAGACAGACAGACAGAGAACAGAGAGAGAGACACAGACAGAGAGAGACAGAGAGAGAAGAGAGAGAGACACAGACAGAGACATTTTTTCGCTACAGCAGCAATTATGGTACAGGTAAAAACAACAGAGTAAAAATCTTAAATATCAAATGCAAATATATACAATAAGAATTCACTTCACTGAGGAGATAAACCAGGAAACGTACTGATGAGCGGTGCTTAAGTCAGGAATGCTACAGAACAACATGTACAGTAATGAAAACACAACAAACAGGCAAGAACAAATGCAACTGCATGATTAGTTGAAGTTCAGAGAGGAACTCACAGTTGGCTGGGGGTGCTATGGTGTAGCCACCCTGTCGACCAGCAGCGAAGGCATTTCCTGATGGACAGGAGCACAGTGTTTCAGTTGTGGTTTATATCTGGAAACAAATGCAGTTAATAAGAAGGTACCCTGTGGAGTTTTTGACCCCTGGTAGCATTATGGAGCATGCGGGCGACGCGATCAACTGTGGACGCCAGTAATGTATTTGTGCAAAGAAACGTGGCGTTGCACCAGCGAAGGCACGTAGGAAGGCAACTGCTAGCTAGCTAGCTAGCTAACATGGACGTAAACAATGCAAGATATCCAGAATAAATCGGTTTGCAATTGTTTTAAGAGGAAGGAACTAGACTCAAAAAGATTCACACAATGTATTTTGGTGATCAAAACTAAATGTAAACATAACGTTTTTGTTTGTTTACTAGAAAACCTCCAACATTAAAGATAGGAACCATGGAAATCTAATATATATTTCTTAGTTTGTCTTGTGTCAGTGACACATTTAAACTAAATTGGAGGTTTATAATTGTTGAAAAGGGAAAATATTCCCGTGGCTGCTTTCCTGTCCTTCCCAATGCATTCTCTGTGGAGTACTTCCTTGTTTGCGGCCTTATTACTGTAGTTTATTACGTGTGCAGGTAAAATGTTCAGGTGTGCGAGTGCCTAGAGAAAATGTGAAGTTCTGGCTGCTGCTTACGGTTAGGGCCTCCACCTTGTCCGTCTGCCGCACTCAAGTCTAGGACAGCGAGCTGGAGAAACACACACAAATAGTCAGAAAAACAACATATTATCTCAGCTTGTTATACATGTTAGGAGTCAAGAGAAGGATTCTTCTTGCAGCAAGTGACCCCAAAACCAGCTTCCTACTTTAAAACGAAAGCAAACAATGGATTTTTAGACCATCAGTCAGAATCAACTTTTGAATTTACGCTTTTATTCCCAGAAACTGAATTTCAGTCTTGGGGGTAGGATGCTTTTCTGCAGCAACATCCAACTCAGCTAATAAGAGGGATTGATTTCTCCATAAAAAACGTTATTTACACCGCAGCATTTGCTGCATCCTAGCTGAAGAAAACTAAATGCTTTTGTTTAAATATTTGTTAAACATTGTGATGATTAGATCTTCCCAAAATATATATTAACATACAGTACAGCCTACTGTCTGAGCAGTCAGACACAGCTAACGTTAGACTACGTTGCTAGTGACGCAGACGAAATGAGCCTTTTTTTAAGCGGGACGCAGTCAAGACGAACTATGCAATGATGTGCAAGACAGTGGACTAAAATGGTCAAAACACCGCATTGTTTGTGTGTCTCCGCACCTCCATTTTATTATTGTACCAAGCTGCAAGAACAAACGCAGTGAAGATAACTAGTCGATGGGTGCGTTTCATATGGTTACACGGGACAGCCAACGGAACCACTCGGGCGTAATTGGTCGTTTGTCTCCACCAGTTACAGCTTTCATACATTATTTTTGTTAACTCTTCATGTAGCAAACGTAGCTACAAACCAACGTATCAAAAAGGCGGAAGAACCAATATGTTTTCCACATCGTATGGTTCGTTCCCACTCGTGGTCATTAACGGGTGTGGAAATGAAGCGCACCCAACGCTAGCTTAGCACGTTAGCATCTCGTTAGCGGTTAGCTTTTGGGCTATAGCCGGTAAGCTAACGTTTAAACCGGCGGTAATAACACATTTCACCAACTGACTCTGCAAGACACGTTAAACTGACAACTCACGCGACTTACCTGCTGCTCTAGACCGTGGACATTCTCGACGGCCACGTGACTCATAACTATAGAATATGGAGGAAAAATGTTGTCGTTGAAAAAAGGACCTCTTTGTTAGCCGGGTTTGATGTGTTATGTCTCCTTTCCCTCTGTCTTGTTTCTGTATTTACGACAGCTGACAGTTATCTCATTGGTTTAACAGCTTTGTTAAATGCTAATCTTGAATTTTACGTTATGATAAATTCCTGTATTTTAGCTACAAGGATGGTACTTAATGCAAACTCAGCTGATGTCGGTTTGCTCTTTAGCTGAAGCTGAGATGAAGCCGTCATGCACTAGTTAAGCTAGCTCTAATACAAAGGAAAGTATATCCGGTAGCGCGCCAAAATAAAAGTAAACAAACACCAGTCAATGTAAAATGATATGTATGTGACAAATATAACTTCAACTGCATAATAAAATTAGCATTTTGCTAAATCAGTCAGAAATACATTTTTGAATGTTGTGTTATGTTTACTAGTTGCTAGTTGTGTTGTTTGTATGCGTTTAAAACTCGTAAAGGCAAGGGAATTTAAAGGGATATCTATACAAAACTAGTGCATCTAGTCATATCTTAACAGTCTTAATCATATGTTGCAAATTTCACATAGGGTCATTGTTGTCTATTACCAGGTAACACGTCCTTCAAATAACATTTAAAAAAAATTCCTTACTTCCGGCCCGCCACTTGCTAACACTCTCTAACTTGACCGACGCATCGGAAATGTTGTTAATCCAGATATCGCGAGACTTTAATCATAGTTTGTCGCGATATCGCCACTACAGCAACGTAGTCTTTCTATTTTCACTTGCCTCTAAATTTGTTTTCAAGACTTTTTTTTTTTTACATATTGATGATAAATAACAAATCATTTATATAGGAATTCCTATACTGTCTATTGTATTACAAGCCCTATTAAAATTACTTTATATTTAAGATATATACATTGTTTATGTATAAATATATATACCATTAAAGATTTTAATATGACTTTGAACGGACTTTCTGGCTGTGATATCCACATTTTAGGACGTTGCCACCGATGCGTTGCCTTTAATTTAGCTTTAATTATTTTGTTTGTTTGGCTTTTGATTTGTACTTTAAGTTGCTGTTATTTGTTGCCTTCTTTTCCATTGGTTTCGGTTGATGTCGGTCATGTGTAATAACTGCAGTTGCTGCCTGGTTGGATGTGCCTTCCCCTTACTAACTCACGGTGGTGGTATTTTTCAGTGCACCTTCACTTTTTCTTCTTTGCTTGCCCTGTTGTGTTTTGGTGTTGGAGCATACGGGTGTTTTGCTCATTGCTCATTTGCTCAGTGTTTTGGTTCCTCATTCTTTGGCCTATGTCCGCTTGTGATTTTAATTTTTTCACTTGCTCTCTCTTCATAGGATTCATAACAGATGTATCCACTGAACGTGTGGGGTATTTATGAATGGAAACTCCTTATTCATGTCAGGATCTCAGCCCTGTCAGTGGTTTGGAAAAAGGCTTCCCACTTGTGGTGGAAATGAATAATAACAGTTTCCACTCTGTTGCTTTGCCCTCAGTTTTGTGTTTTATATTTAAATTAATTTACTAAACAAATTCTCAGAACCAGTTCAAAGATCTCACGTGTTCAGCATAGGGCCATTGCACATTGAACAGTTTCTCCTTTATGAATATTCAGAAGATAAATGCAGATGAACGCTGCAATCATGTTCGAGTGTCTATCCACTCTGTTTTGACTCATAAAGGTCAGTTTACCGACAGCAGGAGAACTTCTAAAGTCTTATGAAAAAACCCTGTTGATGCCACAGTGATGTCACCAGGGTCATCTCAGTTTAGGCTGTACACTAAAAATATAAACTAGCAAGCCCGTGTTTGAAACTGCTCATAATCGGACATGCAAATTTGTCCTAAATGTTTTTTTTACATCATTAACTGGCTCGCCTTATTGGTTGGGGGTGGTGGTCTACCAAAATTAAACACTATATGAATTCTGAGCATGTTGTTGGTTTTAAACTGAAACCCACAACCACAAGGGTCGTTAATTTGATCCTCTCTCCCCCCCTCACACACACACAGGAAGTGACAGTGGTTTGGTCAAAGCTGCTGTTGAAGAGCAGCTTTGTGTTTCTACAGCTCACCTGTTACACTGCTAACCATTCTTTATTTATGTGATCACCTTTACCTTTATTCACTTTGATTGTCTTGTTTGATGATTATAAATGCATCAAGAAAGAAAGGGACATTTCCTGAACACAGCTCCGCTCTGCAGCAGCCTGATATGAACTTGAAGACGCCAAAGAAAAAAAAGTTTGTGCGGTATGTGTCTACCCAGTAATTTTCCACTTCAAGTCTGTAACTTTCCACTGCGCCAGAGGCTGTTGTTAATGTCATCTTAACTGACAAGAGTTGATTGTTGGCACGATGTGGTGCCGCTTACTGCTTCACATACCATGACTGATGTGTCATTATGACTCCTTGTATTATATGTTGTTTGTTGACAAAACTTCTTGTGCTGCATTTTATTGTAGCTCATATAGAGATTTCCAGTGAACAACTAACAGCAATACATGCAGCTGCATGGGTGCAACTTCCAAAATATGTCTTATAAATCGCATTAATGAGCACTAAATATAGGAGGTATTGCATTATTTATAGTATTGTTTATAACATGGCCACTGATAGTCATATAATAACATCAATGCACTCTGAGCTACTATATGGGAATAATAATGCTCACTTTCTGGACAATCAGAATCATATAGTCTCTCATAAAGATTGCAAAATTGTAAAGACTGACTTGTTCAGATGTGTTGTTAAACACCAACGCCCTTTTGTTAATTACTAACACCCTGAACATGCTTCAGGAGAAACAGACAAGACAGCATTGATAGGAAGCCAACAATTGTATTTTGGAAAAGTTTAATAAAAGAAAACAAGCTTTACAAACTGGGGGCATAACGGTCACAATGACAATGCTCACATGCTGATGTTTAGCTAAGCCGGTATAAAATGAACCATTTTCACCGTTTTTAGTTCAGTTAGCCTGCTAAAGGGTTCATCCTCTGGGAACAATGACTCTTTGTGCCAATCCGTCTTGTAGATGCCTGAAGAGACAGTGGTGGTTGTGTTTATAACAATGATGGCAGGTATTATCAGTGGACCAGAATGACCGGTTTGGTACTTTTTCCGTTGAGAAATAACTGCGGGATTAATGGAGTTCAGCAGTGATTTCTTTGGTGTTATGGGGGAAGGGGACGAAAGATTACACCATACAAGCATCAGTTAATAGTTAACTTTACAGCCAATGAGGAAAGAACTTATTCAAAGCCCTGAAATCCAATGGTGAATGTTATACCACCACCATAGCGAGCCGTACCACCACCAAACATTTGCAACAATCTCCTAAAAGGCAGAGATTTGTGGACCTCTGTACTGTTGACCTGGTTCCCGATAGTCCCCTGCAGAAAGAGGAATACTTTATTTAATTCAGTGGAACTTAAAACGCAATATTATCTGCAGTAGTAAAGACTATGTGTCTCCTAAAAGAGTGTTAGTACGCCTAAAACAAAGCACTGTGCTGCATCGATTTCTGTAACTTTCAAATAGTTGTACGTAGTAGTTTGTTTGAAGCACACATTGATGCAATTGTTCGGAAAAAGAAACACAAACAGGACGAACAGAAGCCATAAGCGTTAGAGGCCTTTTAAATGTTCTCATGAGAGAAAACAGCCTGTTCAGGACTGAAGGATAGCTTACCTGCAGACCATTCCAGCTTGTAGTTTACGCACAAACATGTCCCACTGCTTGGAATTAAAAGGAGCCTATATGGAGAAATATATGAAGAGAAAAGCGCCGACAGAGCAGATCACCACCAGAGCTATGTTTAGGAGGATTTTGATTCGAGGAGGTTCATGGAGAAGCTCATCCACAATCTTTTCCTGTTCCTGGACTGTGATGACCTGAGCTTCGATCGGCTTCTCCTTGAAGCCACAGAGACACAACAAAGCCTTCATACACCTCCCACCCTCCACTCCTCCATCTCCTCCTCCAAGGCATCCTCCTTCTTCCTCCTTTACAACCCTCAGTCCTCTCCCTTCTCCCTCGTCTACCATTTTAAGGTCAGAAATCGGTGAGTGAAGGTGCGTTTCTAATTCTATGCAATTTTTGCTTGGTTTGGCATTTTTATGATCGCCATGTTTTAATCCCTTCCTCTTGTTTAACCCCCACAGTGTGGTGTTTCTGATTTGTTCTTCTTTGGGCGGAGGGGTGCAGAGACTCACAACTACGGTCACCAAAGCCGACGTCCAAAACAAGATGGCTGCCACATACATGAAATGAACATCTTTGATGAAAGATGGACGCTCATCGGGCTGGTCGCAGCGAGGCTCGCGGTAAACCAACGCCAAAATCAGACGTACCGCTCCGAGGACAAACCCCACCAACCCGCCCCAAAAGGCCCCCGTCTCATTGCAGCGACGCCACAGCACGGCAAGCAAGAACATCGCAGCTACGGGTGGAGTCAGGTAGTCGGTTACTTCTTGGATGTAGTAGAACATCTGGCCTCCCTGCATCTCGATGATGACCGGCACCCAGGCGATGCTGGCGATCACCATGAAAACCACAAACAACCTGCCGACCATCACCAGCTCCCTGGATGACACCTGCTTTCGCATCATCTTGTAAATGTCCAACGTGAATATGGTGCTCGCGGAGTTGAAGATGGAGTCCAGGTCGCTCATCAGAGCTGCGATTATGACAGCCATCATCAGGCCGCGGAGGCCGACGGGCATCACGGACATGACGAGCCGCGGGTAAGCCACGTTGCTGCAGCCGTTCGCGGAGCCGCACACCTCCATGCAGTGCTCTGGGCTGATGCAAGCCAACTCATCCGCAAAGAAGATCCTGGAAATCATCCCTGTAATCGTCATGATGCATGAATCAGTTATCCAATCAGCCCAATCCTTAAAATGTGAGTCGCTTCAAAAGCAATGAATGGCTCTACCTGGGATGACGATGATGAACATGGGGAGGATTTTCAGAAAGCCAGCCATGATAGTAGAACCTTTGGCATGGGCAATGTTCTTCGCTGCCAAAACCCGCTGAACTATCACTTGATCTGTGCACCAGTACCTGCAACACAAAGGGAGGACGTTAACACTTAGTCCTTTAGAAAGCATTATAGCAAGGACACCGGGTCGCCTCTTATTACCTGTCCTGTTTGTACTGACTCTGTGGGCAGGGATCAGGCATACTGATAGTGTAGGGACACTTGTAAACATGTGGCTCTATGGATGTTGGTCAGACCGCTTTGGTCCAAAATAACTATTAGACGGATTGCCAAGAACGCGTGGATGTGCTCAGAAAACCTCATGGCAATCTCAATATAGTTTCACTGTTGTTCTGTACAAGTGTGACGACAAGGAACTGAAGCAGTTAGGAAGACAGTCTATGTGGAAAGACTTGGACGAGTACCAAATAGAGGCAGGAGTCTGGCCCAGTAGGAAACCGGGCCAAGGCAGGTCTGGATCTGTCGGGCCTCGAAGCAACTTCAGAGCATTTGGCTTCGGGTGGAGGTGGAGGTGGCAGGATTCAGAATACGTCAGGTTGGGTGAAGACAGCAAGATGGCGGTGATGTTCGGAGACGCCTGCATGTACTTGGTCCACACCCCTTAAAAATGACAGTTTAGCAAAAGGTATAGCATGCGGATCAAATTGCAGTTTAATTGATGTATTATGGGTTTAACTTCATTGCATAAAGGAGATCAATAGAGACCTTCGAGTCCTCCCACTTTGATGAGGCTGATGATGGTGAGGCAGAGTGCTCCGGCGATCATGAGGAAAGCCTGCACCGTGTCCGTGTAGATGACAGCGACCAGGCCTCCAGTGACTGTCAGCAAAGCCGTCATGGTGATGAGGAGGATGATGGACAGATAGAGGTTCCACCCTAAGGATTCCTGAATGAACAAGGCCCCGGCATAGAGGTCTACGGACAGCTTGGTGAAGATGTACAGGATGAGAGACAACGCTGCAAAATACACTTTCAGTCGGTTCCCGCCGAACCGTTTGGAAAGGTACTCCGGCATGGTGTAGACTCCACTCTGAATATACACGGGGATAAATAACCAGCCCAACAACTGGAGCAGCAATAGAGCGTTTAATTCCCATGCAGCCACGCTGAACCCGCTAGCAGCACCCGATCCTGCAAGTCCAATGAAATGCTCGCTCCCTATGTTGCTGACGAACAGAGACGCTCCCACAGCCGCCCAATTCATGGAGCGGCCAGCGAGGAAGTAGCCGCTCACTGTGCCCTGATTGGCTTTCCGCATGGCAAAGAAACCGATCACCAGCACCAGGATGAAGTAGATTACTACGACGATGATGTCCAACACTTCCATGGTGGCGGCGGCAGCCATGTTGGAGCACTTTTGTAGCTCTTTAACAGCACAGAACTAACTAACTGCTGCGTTTTATTTTTGTAGACTAGCACTCTTTCGTCCAGGTGCAATATCTTAATATCTAGTTATGACCTTAAATATAAAATTTCAGTGCAAAAGCACTAATATTTCCACTAATTCACAGGCTCAGGCTTGTGTATATATACTGTATAAAGCAGTCAGCAAGCAGAAGTCTGAGATAAATGTTCCTTGTTCCTTTGTAGTGACCCTCAGATGTGGGAATGTGCTTGACAGCCTGCAAAATGGCGGTGCATTATCGCTGGGTCTCATGCTCATCTGGATCCTGCAACAAGCACACATGTACAAAAGTTTGAGACATTTGATCTCTAAGGCTTTTTAAAATTTGGTCCATAAAGTAAAAGTCGAGATTCAATCAAGACCCCCGCAAGCTGTGACTTGGTTTTCTGATGCGGATTCGGATCCTTTCATGAAGCCTGCCGTTTCCTAATTTCTGTGTTTTTAATCGGAGGTGGGAGGAGCTTGGGAATGACAAACAAGGAAGTGGAGCGCTTAACTGCCAGGCCGTCCTTTAACAGTTACAGGGCCGGTGCTGTTAAAGGGAAATAGATTACATAAGAGCCCACAGCTCAGTGCAGTCACTCCTCCAGTTTGCAGACTGGGTGTGCTGCAGGTAACTATCCCGATTATCGTCTCAGTTAAAGAAAAAAAGTTAAAAAAGTTAGTTGCCTTAGTAGACCAAACTGGTGAAATGGAAACAATTGAGAATAAAAGGTTGAGTGTTGTGATAACTGCAGAAGTGGGGCATCCCATCCCCGCTGCTCTCATAATAGCTTTATTTTCTGTTCTATCACTAGCCTTGATTGACTCATGGTAGTATGAGGGTCCTGCATCAGGGCTGGTGTTTGTGTTTGTTGCTGAGCACAGCACTGCCCAGTGCAGGCAGCATGACAATATTTCACCGGTGGGAACGGCAGCATTAGTGACATTTCCTCACCAGAATACATTGGAGTCAATATTGATTCATGTTTTGAACGGAATGCAAACAGAGGTTTTGTCATTTGCAGTTAAAGCATCTATAGCTTGTCAAACAAGTTGGACCTGCAGGGAGTTAAATGACAGCTTTTTACAATACGATTCGATAACAAAGGGATTCTCTATGCAGGTCGACCTTATGGTTTCAATGCAAAACGTGGAATTTGAATGCATTTTAATAACATTTTTGTACATGTTTTGTCTTGTGAAGAAACCTAAATGTAATAAATGTCCTGAACCCCTCAGACGTCTGCTTACTTTTCTTTGCCATAAGCATATTCTTAGAACATATTTATAGTTCAATTGTGTGTTTTTTTAATTTTTTTATTAATTTTTATTTAATACACTATATTTATCCCTTTATGGGGGAAATTTTTCTCTGCATTTGACCCATCCCTGTATATAGGGAGCAGTGGGCTGCCAATGACAGGCGCCCGGGGAGCTAGGGGTACAGTGTCTTGCTCAGGGACACTTCGACACATGACACGTCCCAGTCAAGGATTGAACCTTTGACCTTGCAGTTACCAGACAACCCTCTTAACCCAGGGAGCCACAGTCGCCTGTGAGTCATCTATTATTCTTATACTTTAAATTAACTTTTTAATGGTACTGAAAGTATCATATAAATATATATTTAACGGCAAGTGAGACTATAATCAACAGTTTCCAATAACATTTATATTCTTACTTATATAAAAAGTATGTGTTTGCATTTACAATGTTATCTCTAATTCTGAATTTTAAATCATATAGTCAGCTCTAAGTGACATTTTCCAATGTATTTTTTCAGCTTCTTATGATATTCTTAGAATATATATTGAAATTCTTCTGTCATTTCCTATATTACTGAACAGCAATGACAAGAGTTGCACAAACACATGAGACACAACTGTTAGTAATGAAATACTGCACGTCACAAAAAGTGGCCCGTTTCAATGTCCATCTTTAATTAACATGAGACTCACCTGCCGGGCGGCTGATCTCGTCCGTGTCGTCTCCCAGTTTGTCTCTGCAGCGGAGTGTTGTGGCTGATTTGAGTCCCGGACTGAATGAAGACCGGCAGGGTCCTCATGCTATTAAGAGGGGCGGGATCCTCCGCCCACAGCAGGGTTAACACCGCCCAGGTGGAGGCGGAGGAGGAGGAAGATGATCAGGTGAACGTACCTGTTTACGGAATCTCATTTACTGAATCAAATTCAATTATTTGTGCACAAAAACAAAACAATCTCCCTTTATGGATATTGTGTTTATGTTTAACAGGAAGTTATATTATTTTAGGTATTTAGGTAGTGTCAAATACAGCTCATTTAAAGCAAAATTTACAGAATATTGCTGCTGTTGCTCTATTCAGCCACGAGGTGGTGCTAACGGGCTGCAATCAAAGCAGCAGCGTGGAGGCAAAAAGCATCTGAAGCACTCACCATTTATGGGAAGTCCACTTGTCCTTCATGGTGGCAGAGTGAGAGCATCGCACCAGACTCCAAACGTCCTTCTCTGTGGAGTCACTTTCTGTTTACGTTCAGTCATTTTGAGCAGCTGTTTCCCCTCAAATCCCTCCCTCAGCAGTTGCTGGTGTCACATTAGAAAACAACTCTTCTGATTATTTCTTCTCAGTGAGAATGCTTTCATTGTTTTTTTTCAGTGTCCTGATGTTTCTAAGTGGCATGAAGTCACTAATCAGGGGACATCAGCTTCACCTGGTTCCCCTTAACCTCCACAGCAGACAGAGGGGCACTGTTCACTCAAAAACAAAGCAGAAAGAAAAGAGGTCTTATATTCACTCATACCCATAAAACAGTGAAGGAGCTCATCTGAAGGCATTTCTGATCAGACGATGGGGAACTGACTTTATGTTCAAACTGTATAATATCACAGCACCAGCTCCCTTTTTATCAAGAGACAGTGTGGTGCAGATAACTGTTGTAGCAGCATGAAGTAATGCTGAAGGCCCATTGCTTCCACTCAGATGGAGAGCCCTCTGATCTGGAGGAGTCGAGGCGCGTTGATAATGTTGTCTTCAAAGCACCATTCTCCAATCTCACTGCAAGTCAAACATGTTTTGCATTAACTGTTTTAAAAAGCAGTGTTTCGAATATTTCAATGTATTTTTGTTCTATATGATGATATATGTATCATGTGCTTCTGATTTCTACCATTATCTAATGACAAATGTCTTGATTTAAATGTTTTTATTGCATTTATCTATATTATTTTCTCTTTTTATTCAGTCTGTATTATCGGTCACCCCTAAAACACTTTGAATGACGGTCTGCATTGGATCTCGAATCCATGTCAGGAAGAAGGATTGAAGCCGTTTTGATTCTTACAAAGACACTTTAAGTTGTGCAGAACAAGTCAGACATCAGCTTCTTATTACTGTGGAACAAAATGCTGTTTAAAGTCTTGAACTGTGGATGGCGCCACTCTTCCACCGGACAAACAGCACCTCCATCTGTCTCCTCTGGGTTTCTCCTGTTTTATTCATTTAAAGAGCAGAAACGTCTCTTTGTTTATCAATCAACTTCTATGTACTAAACTGACAGCATCACATTACGCGTGTTGCAACAGAGCAGCAGTCCTGTTGTAGATTATCTCGTTTTTTGAATGTATGGACATTATGACCAGATTTAATGTAAATTCTTCCTCACTGGTCCTCGTAGCTCTAAAAGGGTTTTCTGCTCTCCCACGTCCCTTCAAACTTCAAATCTCTCTTCACAAAGACTACGAAAGAGAAGCGCGCCCCTTTTCTTCACCCATCAAATATTAACAGACCATTTTTGTGGTGAAATACCGAGTGGAAATTTCAAGAACCCACACTGTCAATCAAAACATACACAAACGGCTATCCCTACCGAGGGAATCCAAAACATCAGATAAAAGACTATATTTAATCTCATCCTTCAGCGTGAGTCCACAGCTGATTGACAGACGGAGACAAACTGAACACGGCTTTAAAACACTATTTAGAAGAGTTCATGTTGCAGAGTGAAGTATTCCTCTTCGCCACCCAACACTGGATTTTGAATTGGTTTGTTCATCGCTTGCTTTGTTGTTGCCCTTCGTTCTGATTACATGATGCACTTATATAAATGTTTAATCAAACATAGTATATGTACAACGCACAGAGCGCACGAGGGGAAGCCCTGGTGCCACTTTGCCAGATTTGGATGAAGGGATTTCTCCGCAGCGTAAAGACGAAGGAGGTAGGAGGAGGAGGAGGAGGAGGAGGAGGAGGAAGGAGGAGCAGAGGGAAGAGGAGGAGGCTGCTATTCTTCTAACGCAAACAGATCTGAAGCTCCCAGAGTTGCTGGCGATGGCAGATGGTGGAAGGAAGGAAAGGCAGATGGAAAAATCACTTCCAACATGTTTATCATCGTCAAGAAGTGTGTACCGTGCGTGTGTGTGTGTGTGTGTGTGTGTGTGTGTGTGTGTGTGTGTGTGAGGAGGGATGATTCCCCCGGGGTTAATGAGAAATGTGACTGAGTTTTGAGGAACACTAAAAGTCACGCTGTGGTGTGAGAGAGAGGCTATACATTGTAATGATGTATTCAATTGTTTGTATGTATTTTTTGAACACAGAGTGATTTATATAAAAGCTATACTTACGTATGTGTTGTTGTATGTTTCATGCACCTGAATAACGTTCATGTACAATATTTCATGAGCAAATTTTAGGAGAGATAAACTATATTAAATCATAATATCAGCTAAATATTTATCACACTCAATATGTCTGCAAAATGCTCACTGAATGTAACGTGTAGACGTTGTTTGACAAAAGGGAAATCTTGCAAAATAAACCGTAATATCAATATAATTCTCCATAAAATCAAGTTGTAAGCAAACTGTAAGAACTTATCGTCCTGAACTGCTGAAATTGTAATGCACATGTACAGTCTGTTGCCGCCACAGGCAATACATCACAGCTGTAGCTATGGTGATATGTATGTGTGAGGGCCGAGCGGCGGCTGAGAAACTTGAGAACCACACATGACTCTGTGACCTCTGCAAACACACCGCTGACAGGATGAAGCACATGGTCTGCTCACTGAATGTGTGTGTGTGTGTGTGTGTGTGTGTGTGTGGCAGGGAGAGTGAAATCAAGAGCGGCTTTGATTGTTATAGTTATTTTAGTCAAAATTCATACTTCTTCTCAGAATCAGAATCAGCTTTATTGGCCCTATGGCCCCTAGTATTAGTAGTAATAGCATTTGTAGTAGTAGTAGTTGCAGTAATAGTAGTAGCAGTTGTAGTAGTAGTATTAGAAGTGGTAGTTGTACGATAAATATTAGTTGTAAAAGTATTAGTAGCATTAAAAGAAGTACTAGTAGAAGTGGTAGTTGTAGTATAAGTGGTAGTTGTAGTAGTAGTAGTAGTAGAAGTGGTAGTTGTAGTAGTAGTAGAAGTGGTAGTTGTAGTAGAAGTGGTAGTTGTAGTAGTAGTAGAAGTGGTAGTTGTAGTAGAAGTGGTAGTTGTAGTAGTAGTAGAAGTGGTAGTTGTAGTAGCAGTAGAAGTGGTAGTTGTAGTAGAAGTGGTAGTTGTAGTAGTAGTAGTAGTAGTAGTAGTAGTAGTAGAAGTGGTAGTTGTAGTAGTAGTAGAAGTGGTAGTTGTAGTATAAGTGGTAGTTGTAGTAGTAGTAGTAGTAGAAGTGGTAGTTGTAGTAGTAGTAGAAGTGGTAGTTGTAGTAGAAGTGGTAGTTGTAGTAGTAGTAGAAGTGGTAGTTGTAGTAGCAGTAGAAGTGGTAGTTGTAGTAGAAGTGGTAGTTGTAGTAGTAGTAGTAGTAGTAGTAGTAGTAGTAGAAGTGGTAGTTGTAGTAGTAGTAGAAGTGGTAGTTGTAGTAGTAGTAGAAGTGGTAGTTGTAGTAGCAGAAGTGGTAGTTGTAGTAGTAGTAGTAGAAGTATTATTATTAGTAGAAGTATTAGTAGCATTAGAAGAAATAGTAGAAGTAGTAGCATCGTCGTAGTGGTCGTAGTAGTTGAAATAACAGTAGTATTAGTAAGAAGTCATCACGAAATCCAATCCAATCTGCACACGTTGACATGACACGTTGACTTACACTGTTCTATTATTTCCCAGTGGATTTGTGGAGGTTTATTTGCAACTGTGAAATCTTCAAAGTTCAGTGTCCCCGGCTCTTTAAGAACGTATACCTGAAAAGCTCCAAATAAGGACTGCTCTGGAACCAGCCGTTAGACTTTCGGTCTCATCAGCAAAGCGGAAAGAACAGTCTTCAAATTGTTTACGGTCATAACAACCCTGATTCAGAGTAAATATTTAGCCGAGCTGAGGCTCATCTCAGCGCTGTGAATGAAGATGATACGGAAGTTCTCCAAGGACAGCTCCAGTTTGTTACTTTTTGTAGTTTTTTTTTGTTCATCATTTGCATCACTTATAACGTTGTGCAGAGATCTGGGGGCACAAAAAGTGTCAAGAAACACAAGATCATCTAAAAGCACTTTATTTGGAGGAACTGTCAGTTAGCAAGATCGTTAGCTTAGCTTTCCCTCTTTAATTAAACTCGTAGTTGAATGAAATGATCCTGAGAATAAACATGTGGCTGGGCCTTAAGACTGACGGGAGGTGAATCCTGACGAAAACGTGCGAGTTTGTTGATATTTGGGAGATACTTTTAGAAAAATTGTTAAAAATAGTGACATTGAAGAAACACTGGAAGCGTGAGGCTACGTTGAAGGACATCATCTGTGCCATACTGTCCTTATTTTTTAGTGTATTTTAATTTCATGTTTGCTCCTTTTTATGTTTAAATACCTTTTTTTAGTTATGTGTATTTTATTATTTTAATTTGTATTGACATGAATGCCATATGTCCTGATTTGGGGAGAACGAGAGACTTCAATCGGACCGCTCTCTCTCTCTCTCTCTCTTAAATTCTGCCTCAACTTCTTCCGTTTCTTGGTCATTTCTTCTCTCTGTCTCTCCCTCTTTTATATATAAGGGCGTCTTATTGTCTCGGGGGACATCTGATCCTCCCTCACACACACACACACACACACACACACACACACACACACACACACACACACACACACACACACACACACACACACACACACACACACACACACACACACACACACACACACACACACACACACACACACACACACACACACACACACACACACACACACACACACACACACACACACACACACACACACTCCTAAACATGCTGACACCAAACGCTAGCTCAGCTTTTTTTATCAGAGAGAGAGAGAAGATGACGGATGAATGAGGAGGAATAAACCCCATCATCCTCTCTCTTTCTTTGTTTTTCTTTCCTTGAAGTAACAACCATGCAGTCACAGCTCTTATGTAACTTGTGTGTGTGTGTGTGTGTGTGTGTGTGTGTGTGTGTGTGTGTGCTTACATGTATTTAACTTGGTAACAGTTCTTGAGGGGCATTGTGAGTCATTGAAAGCAGATTATAAAACCATTGGAATGAGAGAGTAAAGCTTCCGGCGTTGGTCACACGCCTATTTGAAGATGAGATGATGTTCTCTTGAGTTGCAAACAAATTTGCACTCCCGAGCTGTAAATTCATGGAATACAAAGATTTCCAAAGTCAAAGAAGACATCTCATTCATTTAGCCGATGTTTTATGTCATCAAGTGCATCATACCTCCACAAGAAACAAGAAGTGGAAGGGCATTAAATGCAACAATACGAGAGTTGTTCTGTTACAAATGGAATTAAGTGCCGGCAGAAATCGTGCTTATGGCAAATAAAACCATTGGGAAAAATATAGTTAATAAAAAAATGTGCTGGAGGCTGTGGCTCACATCCAGTCAGTAACCGACAGTCAACAAGGATTCCACCATCTTTTCCTAAACGAACACTTCAACACACAATGTGGCGATTTAACCATAAATGAAAAACCTTTGTGAGCAAATGAAATAAAAAAAAAGCTCATTCAGTTTCTAAATCGATAACATTTCGACACTGCAGGGCTCCATCCTCTACTGGAAACACATTCTGTTGCAGTAAGAGGTTTTTTGTTTTTTTTAATGAGTCAATAGCTCAAATATATGGATGATAATTTCACCCAGGAGGGAAATTAATAGAGAGAATGGAACATTAACATAAAACAGTTAATGAGTTATTGTCGCTCTTCTACCAGAGATATTAAGGGCATAATTGAATGTTTCACAGAAATCAGAAAAGGGAATTTTGATTATTGAAATTAAACATTAATATCATAAGATGGCAATTTAGGAGTCAAAGGAAGCGGAATTGGCAACATCACAAGGAAATAAAAAAAGTTTAAATCTACAAATAAAGATGTTAATGTTAATGTTACAATCTGCAGATCTCTGTTTTGTTCTCGTTGGCGACACCTGTGGGAATAATCAGTAACTGCAGCTGTGTTTTTGGGGCTCACTTTAACAAAGAATCAGGTGAGTATGTGTGATGTGAAGGTATTTCACAATCAGTAAAGGCAGACAGACACAGAACCATGCACGGTGGTTTGGCAACAGCAAACCCAGCAAGAAAGAAGGGGGGGGGGGTTAATCCAGTAAGTCCTGGTTCAGACAGTCATTCAGACCATCTGAGCGATGAAGGGCAGTCAGCTGCTGAATGCAGAGCGCCCGACCTCAGTCACCCTGAATGTGTGTGGACTCATATAACCTCACGGCTGCATGTTATATCCACAGAGCAACGGCCTATTGCTGTGTCTCTATTCACGTTATCCACGTGCATACACTTCATACCTTGAGTGCATACGCTAAACCCGAAATCTTGGAAACTTAGATGTATGCAGAACAAAAAAAAATGCTAAAAGTTAAATGTAAACATCCAACATGATGAAGTCTGGCTCCTGCTGCAAACGTGCGTTATTATTCATGAACCGAATCGATTCTTCCACAGCTTCCTCTCCGTGATACGCACATCGACTCCACTATCAACACAAAGGCGCTAATGTGGAGCATTTTAACATCAGTGCATCGTTCATCGGCATCAGAGACATTAGTGGAAACATAGAACGTGAACTGCAGTAACTTTAAACAAATGAAACCATCATTGAGAAGTTTGACTCTAGCTCCGCCAGACTTCAGGAATAAGACACGATATTTACTTTATTATCACAGAATTAGCTCTGATTTGATTAACTGCTGAATATAAACTGAGATACGAGCCCTGAGGTGGCTCCAGTATTTAGTGTGTCAACTGTAACTATTACATGGTGCCTATTCGTAAACAAATGAGAGTTTAATGACGTTATAATAAACTACCATACAGCAAACCTGGAGCGGCATAGCATTCGAGCGTGACTCACACTTTTAATAGGAATACTTACGAGAGACATAAAACTGAATGATTCATATCCAGTGAAATGCTGCAGATGCAGGGGGGGGGGGGGGGGGGATAAGCGTCCAGGTCTCCGAGCATCACTGAAGTCTCGGTCATGTTTAGAGCGCGTCCTCTGGGCATTCAGGCACTTGGTGAGGACCTCCATCTGCTAACAGTATGAGACTACAGCAGTCATTGCCCCGGGCCTTTGCTGTGAATACAGCGGTTTACAAAGAGTGATCTAAAGAGTGTTTAGTATAATAAACCACAGAAAGCAGCTGGAGGAAGAGTCCTATTCTGAAGCTCACCTATGAGCTCTTTGCACCTCCAGACCTGCAGGAAGTGACCACAGTGGGAATAAGCACCATCTCAGTCATCATGAGGACCAGACACGACAGGAGAACCCACATCACAAGTCGTTTTAAATCACTCCCGATTGGTTTGGGTTAAGACCGTTTGGATTGAGCACAAAATAAAAATTGCGGACGCATAAATCTGCTCCTTCGGTTGAGCTGTAGCCATAGGCGGTGCTGGTGCCGTGTCGGAGGAGACGACCCAGGAGGGAGCACAGTGAGGGAAGGAGGCCTTCTAAACCCGAGGCACAGTTTGACTTCTATTCTGAAGGGGAGGACCCAAAAGAAAGAAATTCTCCAAGATGCTGCCCTTGATCACTTGCAGCCAGCAGATCACCGCGCGAAACGTTGCAGCTTGTAAGTTGCCATCAATTGACCTCTTTCCTCGTTCTATTTGAAGATCAGATTCAGCCACTAGTGACCGGAGGACAAAAGAAGTTGTTGAGAGAATCAAAACTCTCCGTGGAGAAGAGGTTAATGCAAGTTGGCCCCAGGCTGGATTATGAGCACCCACAGAGCATCATTACAGCCAGAATAATGACGGGTCAGCATGATAATGATGGGATCGGACACTCTGTGTGTATAATACATGAACACTGCTCTTGTGAGGCGCAAACTGGAGCGGACGAAGGAAGCGGCCGAGCAACATTCAGCCGAGGATAAAATTGTTGTGAAGTATTCAAAGTGATGCTTTGAAATGTATTCAAACTAAAAATAAGTCTATTAAAAATTGAATTTGGTTAGATATCATTTTGACATACTTCTGGAATTATTTAGTATATATTTTGATCTTATTTTGTAAGCTTAAAAGATAAAAACATCTCTGTTCAAGCCCTATTTTGAGAATAAAACAACACTTGAATGATTCTTGCTGAATGCACTTGCATGTATACATCACATTTACAGTTGCCCTCGTGAGCCGGGAGTGCGAGTAGCGAGTGTAATGACATGCAGGGTGTGTAATGGTTGGCGATTGTGCTTGAAGTGTGACATGTTTCCTGCTCCTCGCCACTCCCTCACTCGGGGTTAATGTGACCGTGAAGTGCGGCTCGCGTCGCACTTTCAAAGATGGACTCGACCCACATCTTGGCCCCCGCTGTCCGAAGCAGCAGATCCGTGTCACGCCAAGGCCACGCCATCACGTTTGACCGCTTGTTTCGAGTCTTTCAGCGGACGCCATTGTGCCACAGCTCCCCTCGACTTAACACTGCTGCAGCTGCAGCCATGGTAACATGCCGTAACACATGGGCATATCCACACACTCGGTGTTGCACAAATAAATTAGCGAGCCCTGCAGCGCTCCCACATGCTCGCACTCCTATCGCGTGCAACCACAGTGTTCGAAGCGATTGACAGCAGTGTGTGAGCCGCTGGGCCAGAGAGTGTTGCTTTTATCACTGTATTAGTCTCTTAACTCACACTTTGCAAGTAGAAGTTACTGTTAATTGTGTTTCAGGAGGTTAGATGTTAGATGTGCAGCAGGTCAACCTCTATGAGTCGCTGCAAAGGATCCAATAAAGACGAGAATCTCCTGTGAAACGATCTCGGTTGAGTCTGACTTGTGAGCCCTTTGAAGTGATCGAGGGTTACAAGGTCGAGTCGAGTTTCACGAGGAAGTTTACAACTCAGTAAACCGACATGGCTTCATCTTCAGATCTGAAAAAAAACGGGAGTGACAGGCTCATGTTTTGAAATAACTCCTGGAAATCAAGATGGCCGAAAACACGAACTCAACAGTGTTGAAAGCGTTAAAAAGGCAAATCAGGGGGGGGGGGGGGCGACGTCATCGTCTGCAGCTAACGACTCTCACAGCGTCTTCACGGCTTCAAACTGCTTCAAACACGGACATGTCGCAGCCATTCTGCGCCACTTCCCTTATCCCTTTTTTGCTCCCTCGTGGCGCATTAGCTCAGATCCCTGCAGCCTCAGAATTACAGCTATGATGTCAATACACATTGTTAGTGATGTGTGAGTGTGTGTGTGTCTGGAGTCCTCATCATCACTATGTCTGCATATTTTAAGGGCTGTGAAAACACAATTTTCGACAACCGAGTCCGCAGGGCCTAAATCAAACATGGCGTCTGCTAGTATTAGTGCGAGTCCACCAATGAGAGTTATATGTCAGGGATAAATGCTTACACTTCAACACATCAGTGCTAATAATACCCCAACATCACGTATTCATTACACAGCTGCAAAACACAATAAGGTGGAGTCATACCTACAGTACCAGTCATCTGTGTATACTTGGAGGTGTTTGCATTGTGTGGATGTGTGCCTGCTGCAGAGCTGGAGCGCTGCCATGTTTAAGACACGGCACCATACAAGGACAAGTCGTGCTGCAGGACCAGGCCGTCTGCAGGGTGGCACCCACCGCTGCAGGTGGAGTATCGAAGGCCCAATAACGTTGCCGCGCCATGCCAAATGTTGGTTGTGCAGTCCTTTTCAGCCGGTATTTGCCATGCCGTCCGGAGACAAAGGCAATATGACTATATGTCTCGGAGAACTGTTCAGTCACCGGAGTTAAGTGCTCTCTACGTCAGAAACCTTGAGAAATCAGAAAACCATCTCAAGCAACCGTAAAAGAACATTTCAGCGCAATTGACAAGGTTTTTATCAAATGTTGCCGTTTCCATACAGCTTTTCTAACGCAATACTTAACATTGTGCATGTGGAGACAAGAGGCCACGTGGATCCAGGATCTATTATTTTAGTCTGATCTGAATAAACTCCATTTACACACTAAAAGGTTTCTTTTTGTGAGCAGTCTGAAGGTTCTGAGGGCTCGTATGCGTCATCTCAGAGGCGGACAACATCGACTGCGCCTCATCCGATTTGTAATAAAAGCACAATCCTGGTCCTGCAGGTCGGTCTAACCGTTCGTCCTTCCCTGCGCGTTCCCCCTCTTAATGTGTCCGCGTTTGAATGTTTTATGAATCAACTCAGAGCAACGTAGAGCGAAAGTCTCCAGAACATGAAAGGGGCTCTGAAAATGATCTGAAGTATCAGACAGAGAGAGAGAACGAAAGCACATGAGAGAGATTTATAGAGAAGTGAGGTCAAATATCTTCTTCCTAATAATAAATCACACACACTGCCCCCCCCCTCCTCCTCCCATCTCATATACAATCTCTCTCTCCATCCCCCACCCATGTGTTGACATAGTTTCCATGGTGAGGGGAAGGTGTTGACCCGTCGTCGCTGCATTCCTCACACACACACACACACACACACACACACACACACACACACTCTGAGGGGGGGGGGGGGGTTAGTCATTTCAGAGGAGGAAGAAGTCCTGAGCTCTTTTACTTCAGTAGAAGTAGTAATACCACAGTGTAGATGTTACTAATGTTATGAATGCATTAATGTGTGCATCAATATGCTGCTGGGTAGATTGTGATTTTCAACCTCCTATGATAATAGATCAGACTGTATCAGTTGATTATATTTGTTATTAATCTAAACGAAGGAGTTAAACGTACAGTATTTGCCTCTGAATTGTTGCGTGGCATTAGAATAAAATGGAAACACTCAATACCTCAAAGTTGTACTTGCAGTACTTTAATAAAGTAAAGGGAGGAGTTTCCTGGCTCTAAATATTTAGGGACCCGGTGTTGGATTACTGTTTGTTTTGGGCCCTTTTTTTTTTCTTTCTTCCTACAGCAAGAACTGATGAAGTGTTGATGCAATGAACTCAGGCCTGCAAAACAGAAACATGATCTACGTCTACCGGTGCTGAACTCTCATTGTTTATACGTTTAGTTACTCCGGAAATAGTTTGATAAGAGCCAGACCAGACCCACACCTTATGAAAGCGAGGCTCCCCGTGCCTCGGGGCCACAGCGGAGCATTGTGGGTAAACCGAGCCAGAGCGGATGGTGCAGAAACACCTGTAGGGGGTTCAGGAAGAAATGAGCGTTGGTGTGAGAAAGAACAGCGACAGTTTCACCGCTGCAGAGTCGGAAGTTAATTGAAGTGGACCTCCTGCTGCTGGTGACGAGTCAGTGAGATCTCACCTCGGGCCAATCGACGACGGAAATACCGGAATCAATTCAAATGAATATGTATTATTCAAAAGTAGCAGATCATGAGAGAAAGACGACATTCATCAGAAGGTTTTTGGAGCCGAATCCTGCAGGAAACTCATTTTAATGCTCACCTGTGGGAAGCCAGTGAGGGATCATGCAATCGTAAGCTGCAATAATGACCCCGTTCTCTCGTAATTCTGCCAGTTTTATGGAAGTGCAACACTACTGGATATCTCTCGAGTACCATTTATATCAAAATTTAGTGAAAATTGGATACAATACATCACAAGTGAAAGTTCTTTGGCTGAAAATCGAATCATTTGCATTTTCATGTGCGTTGGCACATCAGGAGACAAATCGGTTTAATAAACTGCTTGTATCCAATCCAAGTAAAAACACACCAAACTACGGCGTTTAAACGTGCGAGAAGCAGACAGCAGACTGGTGCGATGGAGCCGAGGATGTTGGCTGTTTGGAGCTGCTGTAAACATCAGCGTTGATCACAATGAATATGAGAAAACGTGTCGCCTCTGGTACACTCTGGGGAACAACAGGCTGCTTTGCCTCTCTCCTTTGCGCTGCTAAATTTTTCCATCTGAAATCCTTCTGTTATGTGGAGCAACCCTCAAGCTGAGACAAGTCGGAGCCGGTGGGCAACATCGTGAAAATGTGTCATCTTCGACACAGCAGGGGGGTGAGCGGTGGCAAACAGAGATGATCCCGTGCTGTTGTTTTTAATCACACGCACGCCACCGAGTCAATTAAGGAAGACAATGGTGTGACGAGGCCACGAACGCACACATGCACAGAGACGAGGAAACTGGGTCAAATGGACCCTGAGAGAGAGAGAACGAGCGCAAGTTAGAAAAGCCACAGACCCGAGCCAGTCGACACCGGATCTTTCTTTGCTCTCATCTCCATCTCATGTGGAGATGAGAGCACGAGAAAGAGTGACGAAGAGAGAGAGAGAGAGAGAGAGAGAGAGAGAGTTGGATGGAGTGTTGTTTAAGAGGTGTAAAAGAAAAAAATGAAAACCCAAGAGAGCGACCGAGGTTTCGACTCATCTGCATTTCTAATGAAGAGTGAAAGAGAGACGAGTGTGGCGACGGAGCGAAAGAGAATCATAGAAGAAGAGATGGAGAGAGAGAGAGAGAGAGAGGTGACAAACACACAGAGAGAGAAAGACTATAAACAGACACAAGACGAACAAGGGGATGGGTGACACAGTATTAAAGACACGGAGGGGAAGAGGAAGAGATATAGCTGCGGTCCAACGTCGAATTAGAAAACATTTATTCTGATAGAGCTTTTTGAAGTTGTTTGCAAGCATAGGGAAACCTGATTGATGGCTTGCCCAGAGACGGAGAAGAAAAAAACAAATTGGCCCACATTTGTCACAAGTCGCACAGCAAAGGACTCTGATCACGACCACATCGGATCCTGTGGAGGGGGGAAAAAATTAATTCAACAGAAAGAGGGCAAATGTGGGCGAGCCAGGGCCACGAGGAAATATCTACCGGAGTTATTCAGACAATAACTTGCAATAAATGCAAGCTCAACATTGCAGGAAGAATTCAAAACGGAGCAGTGGATCCTTGGAGTTGGTTGTGTGTACATATTTGGTTTAAAATGCAAAATTGTTCTGCAGTGACAGCACCCACTGCATTTAATTAACCAGCAGCCTTTACTAAAGCCCCTCCAACACCTGGCTTGTGTGTCTTCAGTGGTAAAGGTTAAAATCTGCATTCATTCCTGCACAGATGTCTCTGCAGCAGTGGTATTTATTTATTAACTCCGACCGGCAGCGACGGAAACACCGTTTTTCTACCGTCTCTAAATCTCTGCTGCTGCTGTTAAGATTTTCCGCTTATTGGCACAATATCAACATCTCATCCGCCATTAAAAAAAAACACAATTAAATCAGAACCAGTGAATTCATACATCTTACAAATCTATTTATTAAAAAAAACAAAAACATCATGATTCATCATACTGGTTGCGACAAAAATGCCAAAATAAGAAGGACACCGGAGGAAGCTTTGCAGTGGCATGTTCAGCGGCGTCGATGCTACGCGTGCGCCGTTTCCTGTTAAGAGCATTTGGTACGGAGCCCTGTCGTTCACCCGTGTGCTCCAGCACGGTGAACGCGTGTTCGTGATGGCGCCCAAACCCATCTGGAATACTGTGGAGTGGGTTCTATGGAGACGTATTGGAAGTCACCATCAATCAAGACAAAACACACACACGTATCGATATTTCTATGAGTGGCTTTTGCTTGAATTATAGCAGGATGGCCACGCGTGTTACATACACATCAGTCAGAGATCTTCATGGATTCGGGCCTCGTGTTCTGATTGGATAATAAGTTAAAGTTCTAAGAGGAGACATCGTTCGTTTGTAACATCCGATCAGGAAACACCCGTTTTAAGTCCCGAGTGCAGCTGTACGCGCGCTGTGACCTGACTACAGCCTGATATTGCTCATGAAGTTCGGATCGCTGCTTAAAATGCCTAAAAACTAATTTAAAAAACAAAAAAGGCCTCTTCTTGCCCAGTCGGGGGAAGGAGGGAACGCAGCCTGGCACATCGTCTCACAAACAGGTCTGTTTGGATCCCGCTGGGTTTGGACAGAAACTTGTTGTCGCTGGAACTGTGAGAGTGCGTTCACACAGCAGCCAACTGTGACACAACCACTCATCCATTTGCTGCAGAAACACCACAGAAAACCCCAAAAATAAGATGTCAGCTGGAACGTGTCGGGGGGGGGGCAAAAAGCTTCTTTCATAAATCAGCTGGTGATGTTTTTGTTCTACAGCTGCGAGTCGAGACCAAACATCTTGTGCTGGATCGCTTCCTAGTGACGTTTCTAGCTAGTTTAAGGAACAGTCTGACATTTCTTGAGTCAAAAGTGACGACAAAAGGATTTACCAAAAAAAACAAAAAACTCATTGAAGTCATGTTTAAAAGAACGGTTCAACGTTTCGGTGAATAAGCTTATTTGCTTCCTGTTTTAGAGTTCGATAAGAAGATCAATCTCACGTCTGTGCGTCTCGTCAGAACATGGTTAGCTTAGCTTAGCATAAAGACCGGAAGAGGATATTCACTTTTGACAGAGCTAGGCTAGCCGTTTCCCCCCCCACTTCCAGCCTTTATGCTAAGCTAGGCTAACCACACCCTGACTCTGGCTTCATACTTTCATGCACAGACTTGTTATTGATATAGATCGTCTCATCTTGGCCCATAAACCTATTTGCCAAAAACGTTTAAAACCTGAGAAACATGCATGATTTCCCTGTTAAAACGTGGAAGTCATGTCGCTCGCAGAGTTTTAACAATCGGGATGTTAATGTCATAAAAACGTGACCCGGGAAAAAGGCTTGTGTTGCTCATGAAAGACGTCAGTCTGTCATCATAAAACAGTACATGCAACTCTTTGTCTCACATACTGCAGCACAGCACTCACACCGACACACACACACACACACACACACACACACACACACACACACACACACACACACACACACACACACACACACGAGACTCTGGTCAAATAACAGCAGGATACATTTCTGAATATCTAGAAAAGAAGAGTGCTTGCTGTCACCACTTTGAGTGGCTGTTCAAGTGTTGATCTGGCGATACCAAGCACACCTCGGTTAGTTCAAACATTGGCACCACGTAGAGTATATCTCACACACAAACACACCGACTGCATAATCTTCCTTTGTAAAGCTTAAAAATGTCATTTTAAAATCTCTTAATTTGCAAAAAACTAGAGCTGAGAATAAATCTTGTCCTTTAGGTAAGGAAGGAATACTCTGGGGTGGTCGTGCGATACCACTTCAGCGGCCCCGTACGAACGCGGCGGTCACTCCACGACAGCGATAAGGCTCGGGCTGCTGATTTAACGGGGAATACGTCGGCGGCGCAGATGCACGCCTCTCCAACCCCGAACCAAACCCCCCTTTGAATTTTCCGTGCTTCCTGGAAAAAAAAAGGAAAACTCAGCGGGGTTCCGCTGGCGTGCCCTTCATCTGGTTGTTCTTTGCAGCGAGCGCTTGGCATCGGAAGAAACCAAAAAGTATCCATGTGTTATCCCTAGTGGTTACAGAGGCAGCAGATCTGTTTAGTGGTCCTTTATTCCCAAGCGGCAGTGATGACGCAGAAGCCTCCTGTTCCTCAAAAATGAAACTCCTCGGAGTTTCCTGTAGTGCTATGGTTTTAGTTATTATTTCAACGGATCTTCATAGAAATTGAAGTCCCATTGGTGCTTGTAAAAAAAATCCCCTGCTCCTCCACTGCAGTTTTGTTTATTCCCAACGTCCGTCGCACGGAAACAACTGGGTGTCCCAGAAATCGTCTATGGGCGCGTGTCTGCCGTGTGCCTGGTGTTTCCTGTGAGCGCTGCAGTGGGTGGGTGCGGGGGAAAGTGTTTGTCAGTCCATCTCCAGGTCCATCAGTTTGTTGCGCGAGCGCGGAGTGTGGGTGGTGTTGCGGCAGCAGCACTGGGCGCAAACCAGACCCAGGACCAGGGAGAAGAGGCCCACACCTGGGGGACACGGGACAAGGTTAACAACGGAGGGGACACCATGTTACCTACACCACCAGTTCCTCTACTAATGCTACTCTGGAACAATTTGTGGTTTCAGGAGGCTAGAAACAGTTTTCCCATCCGCCCAGTCAAGACATAGTTACAGCTGCTGCAACTTCCCCCACTTGGTAAAAGTGGCACTAGAATCGATATTAGAGGCCATTACAGCACCGGAACGACTCCGACACCAACTACAGCTGCCTCTAAGACCGTCCTTATGAACAGCAACTAGGGACGTCCCCAGCGCTTTTACACTGCCAGTTAAGGCATCTTTTATTGATTGTTATTGGCTATTTTAAGCCTAAACTAATTCAGGTTCTTGTCTTATTTAATTCCACTGTGCACCGACAGTGCCAGCCGTCAGACATGTGTCCTAAATAAGCGTGAGCACAGCACCGTCAGCTCGTCTACGAGAGAGCCAAGTGAACAAAAAAAACAAACATTTTAAACATCTTCTGTGACATTTTGCTGTTGGCTGGAAGCTGCGTTTAAACTTTTCGGTGGGTTGCAAACGTTCAGTAGCGCCAATGAGAAAATAAACATGAAACGCATGATGGTTACCTATTGAGGCTGCGACTCCGTATAAGAGAGGCAGCTTCAGGGACTCCCACACTGCAGAGGGACAGAGAAAGACAGATGCGTCGTTTAAGAGGAGCAGATAACGTAACAACTGATATTTGTTGTGTTGTAGAAACGAGTCCGTTAATCTCACCGGCGAACCGGACCGTAAGGAAGACTCGAGATGACGTCAGCTCTCCGGCTTGAGTCCAGGCTCCCGTGGAGGCCGACAGGTACCAGGGCGTGGCGACGCAGTGATACTCCCCACTGTCACTGGAGACCACACACACACACACACAGTTAAGAGCTCTGCGGCGTGTTCGCCGACGACCCCGCCGCCCCCCGTTTACCCACGAGCACACTCACCTGTCCTGAGTGCCGTGGATGTTCAGCGTGTAGGTGTGCGTGTCTTTGCGCTCCGCCGAAACGTCGCTGGACGAGTTGCGAGCGTCTTTCCTCACGACGCCGAAGCGGTCGACGCTGGCCAGCTGGGTCGTCGTCTCTCCGCCGCGCAGCCTGGTGAAAAACCAACGCACCTCGTACGCCAGGTCGTCTGAGAGAGAGGGAGGGAGGGAGGGAGGGGGAGAGAGAGAGGGAGTCAAGTGAAGCTGTGATGAGTGTTTTCAACCAATTTCCAAAGCTTAAAAGTGGCAGTAGTTTGCTTGAACATATCATTATGAAATAAATTGTGACAGCTATGGAACACCATCAGCGTTTAGATTGCCCATTGCACACACATTTGCATAAAGCTTAGTGGCGGTGCCGGTGGCAGCGAGGGAGAGACGCCGAGCTGTTGGCAGAAGAGAATAAGCCGCTAAATTTGACGCTAGCAGTAAGATCTGAGGAAAAGGGAAAGAGATACTGTTGTGTTACCGGTCGGAAAACTACTCTAGCTCAACGATTAAGACGTCACAATCAGCTCAGCATCAGCACCATCACGAAGGAGAACCGCCTCGGTTGAAAAGCGAACATTAAGAGACACATTTCCCCTTTTAATGTTGCATGACATCACTTCCTTAATGCAATGCAGGGTAAACCACCGGGCGGTTAGTCATGGAGAGGAGGGCAGCTTCATTTGACGGAGCAGTTAGAGAGAGAGAGAGAGGCGCGACTGGTGAAAGGGTTGTGATAACAACTTCTTTTATCGGTTGGACTTTTCTGTTGCTCCCACATGTGCAGGATGACATCACCGCTGAAGAGGCGAAAAAGTCTTTAAGTCACGAAGTTAACATTTACTTTAGCCTGCAGTTAGTGTTGTTTTACACGGAATGTTTTTGTGCTGCATTGTGACGTTTTTGAATGAGACTCTACCTCCAGTATTTACAGAGACGCTTATTACGACACGGAGAGAGCGTTATCTTTGGATGTTCAGTACAATGCAGCCCCAATCCCTCTATGATGGCGATGACGATAACACACACACACGGCGGCTGCTGTTCCTTCTCCAATCGAAGAAGATTAAAAAAAAAAGATGGACATGTGACAGATAAAGGAGGATAGTGATGACAAAAGAAAGAAAACAGGGACAAGGGGGAAATTGTGATAATAGATGTAATCTTTGGAAAAGGGGGTGAGCGAGCTAATTATTTCCAAGAGCAAGAGAGAGAGAGAGAGAGAGAGAGAGAGAGAGAGAGGAGAGAAAGAGAAAGAGAGAGAGAGAGAGAGAACAAACTAGTCATTAGTCTGTCAGGGAGAGAGGGACTATTAGCACTGTACCTCCTACACACACACACACACACACACACACACACACAATAAAAACCCCATGCAGCCTGAGTCATCCTCTGACATTTACGAGACAAATAGAGGATACAGATGAGAAAAAAAAAATACTAAAGAGAACGACAACGCGGAGAGAAAAAAAGACAAACGATGATGAAAAACAATTATGGCAAAAAAAAAAAAAAAAAGACTGAGATGGAGACATGAGGAAGAAGAGAGTATAATGAAGAGGGGAGAGGAGTGAACTCACCCACAGCAGAGTAATGAATCACATCTCAATTTCTCTCTTCCCTAATGGTTTTAATATTCAAGCGCTACATCATTAAAAACCAGTAGTAGCACGAGCAGCAGCGGCAGTAATAACGCCGGCCTTGGTTTTACTTCAGTGTCCCGCGGTCTCTTTATATTGATCTTTAATCGGAAAACTTTGTCCGGACTCGAGAGCCAGATATCCTTCCGGCCTGCTGGCCATTACGTCTAACCCCACGGACTGGTAGGTTGTCACTCAAAATGTTCATTTTAGCACATTATTTCCTGATTATGTACACTGTAATATGTCCATTTAGTAAATAAAATAGACTTTTATTGATAGTATTGTCTGCATTGTTACGTACAAAGCAGGCTTAAAAACTCAAATAACTAGAAGATTTCACATGTTTAGGGTAAAGTCTTAAAAAGGTTCCCTCCTCTGAAATCTGATGGTGACAATGATGATGATGATGGTGGTGATGAAGATGCATTAGGACAGCGTAGAGAGGTGCTCTCACTGTCAGTTTCACCTCTAAATAAAGCCGATTATCTTCAACTGTTGGCTTGTTTACAACCTGCTCTCGAAGCAGTGCCACGCTCCCAGTTATCATAACCGATGGAGCATAAATTAGACGTTTTTCCACTGTTGGTAACTTTGTATTTTCATTTTATTTGTTTACAAGCAGGTGAAAATAACTCCTTATTGTGAGCGCAACACATTTAAATATAGTTACTTCTGATGACAGGCTGTATGACAACTATTCCAATGCCTTATATAATCACTGTGACTATATTCTTATATAATCACATCATTTAAAATCTGCCGAGCTGACAGTCGAAAGAGATTCTCCGACGTTCCGATAACACCAGGTTAGCGTCTGACATCGTCGCTAATGATCAAAGGCGCGTTTTGCATAATTCTGCAGGACTGACGCGTGAACTCCGGCTCGCTTGTTTCGGAGACGACGCCCATATTTCGAGGAACGGAGCTATAATTAGACAGCCTCTGCTTTCTCACAGCTAGCTTCCACCCTTTACTTTCTTTGTTCTCGACGGCGGAGAGGACGGAGACCGAGGATGACGGAAGGGGATTTTGAAAATACTTAGTGACTGAGGAGGATTATTTTTGTTTATCGCGGAGCCAGAAATCAACAGCGAGGGGCCCTCAGCAGTGCCAGCACATCTTTGGAGAGCTCGTAGTATCGGCAGAGACACCCCCGCCCCCCTCCTCATGAGAGGTGCTGCTAGAGGAGTATCTGATCCCCCACCAGCAGGCTGACAAACAGCCTCTTGCCCACAGCTGTTCCTCTGCTCAACGCAGACCATACGGACCTCTTCCCCCTCCTCTCTGTGAACTCTCTGACTCCTTGATAAGCCGACTGCGAGCATGCAAACAGAATATTTAAAAATGGCCCGCCCGTTTCCTCAGTGGATGTGCGCTGCTTAGAAAGGCCCGGAGCTCGCCAGTCCCCGGTGGAGACGGAGCCTGCTGGTCCTGGCCTCGGTGCGAGGGGGGTCCGTCGAGACCGGTCTTGAAACACGGACCGCGTCACAGCCTTCGGCCGAAGGTCAGACGGCATGCCGAGCGAAGAATCCAACAGAGCTGCGAGAGGCTTGTGCGGCGTTTGAGGATAAACAAAGCTGGAGGAGGATGAAGATGCATATAATACCACCAGACTCCTAGGAACAGCTATGGCGACGTTCAATGAGTAGGAAAACTGTCAAAGTTTTTGGGTGTGGGTGCAATGGGCCGAGCAGTCGCACCTTCACAACTTTGTTAGCTTCATTACTAGTCGCACTGTTTGAGCTTCTATAAGCAGGGAGGGAGGAAGACCCTGGTGGTCGGACGGCTGAGGAGGAGCTACAGTACATCTCTAATAGAATATCCGGCTCCTGTCTGGGCTAATAAAACTAAAATGGCTGTCTGTGGAAATGAAGACAGTCTGATTGGATTCCTCTGGATTAATCCCTTGAGAAGAGTCCAGGACGTACAACTGCCTGACACACACACACACACACACACACACACACACACACACACACACACACGACTGACAATTACCAGCAGAGCTTCTAATGAAACTGTGTGTTCTCTGCTCCATAAAGCAGGACAGCCCTGGTAGAGTGGAATACTAAACACTATAAAAACACTATTTAGCCTCACAGAAACAAAGTCGCTGGGAAGCAAAGTCCCCGCCTGACTCGCTGAATGCTTAATAAGACCTCCAGCAAATGAGTGCAAATTTCATTTGATATGCGCCGTGTTTAACACGCAGACGCATTCTGAATACACCACGTGAAACGCAACGCGGGTTGCATTAGTTCAAGTGTTGTTTCCGTCTTTTCCAGTGTGGAATTAACGGATCCACCTCTAATATCTATGAATTAAAAACTGCAGCAACACTATCTTTAACTTGTAAGCCTTTAAATAAACACACATTCTCCAATTTTCTCTCTCTTAATGCATTGATTACTCCTGATTTACTTATTTTTTTGGCTCACACACGCACAGAACACAAGCATTGGACTAGAAAACAAGTCAAATACATTTCTAACGCACAAGGTTTCAAACTGCAAGTGAAGATGTACATATTAATAAACATCTAACTTCCATCTCTTTGTGATATCAGGTAAAAAGCAGCTCAAGTCAAAATACAAACTGCTGTTTATATTTTGAAACATTTGGCACCTAAATCAATCGCCGCCTGTCCTTGGACCCTGTGACACCCGTGTGGTTTCTCCTGTTGAATGTCCCCATTGACTTCCACTGTAAACCGAAACAGAACTAAACTTCTGGTAAAAAAAAAACAACTGCAGAAATCGGCCATTTTGGAGGATTCCTTTAAAGCTGCATGTTCGCTCCCATTCCCGTTTAACTGGGAGACCTAATGGAGTGAAAATTATGGCTCTGCTGTTTAGCTCAACATTTTCAATTTGTGTTTTACCGTCCTTTCCTCTCTTCCAGCTCTCTCTCTCTCTCTCTCTTTTATGTTTGGATCGCCACCATTTGCTCTACTTTTTACGTCCAGAGTGAGACGGCGTTTGATGTTTTCAGTCGAGACGCTTCCTTTCGCTTCTGCCGAGCGGCTGAAAAAGAAGCGGTAGTTTTTGATTTCTTGCAGTCATCTAGAGGCCACTGAACACTAGAAAGACAGCTTCTGACAACAGATGAATAAATAGTGAGAGAACGGAACCGAAACGTAAACAGCATGAAAGCTAATAGGACGTTTGCACCGAGAGCTTTTGCATTCATGACAAAAGAGGCCCGATCTGCACTTCTAACCGTGCACAACGCCGCCACTCAACTCCCAGCGTTATTAAAGCTGCTGTATAGACTGGGGACACTGGTGGCTCCAACTGGAACCATTTTAAAGTAAGTTCACCAGAAACGGTTAATGGAGGGAGAGTCATTTCGTCTTTCTGCTCTCATCCCCTCACACAGTGTCCATCCTCTTCCCATTCTTCCTCTCCTCTCTTTAGGAAACTTTGCATGCTGTTTCCGAGCCACTCTTCCTCCATTTGCTGCCTCTTCTATTCACTCTCTTCCACTCTCGCTCACTTTAACAATCTGTTTAGCTCCCTCCACTTCTCCCCTATTCACTCCCACCTTCTCTCTCTCCTTCTCTCTCTCCCTCTCTCTCTCCTTCTCGCCGCCTTTTCTTCCTCTACCTCGTTCTGTCTCCCCAGCCGGCTAACGGAGCGTGAGATTGGCTAATTAACGGCTGCCTGTCGGCCCTGCAAAGACAGCTGGGTAATTTGGTGCGAGTAGAGAGGGAGTGAGGGAGGAGAGGAGGACATGAGGAGCAGAGCAGCCAAAAGAGGAGAGAAGGATGTGTCATTAAACTTACCACACAGTTATTTTTAAATATGGTTCAGGTTGCCAGGTGTTTGGCAAAAATCCCGTCACTAAAACTGGTTCTGCGCTCATTAAAAAGCATGGATGCTAATTGCGGCCATTACTGAAAGACGTACTTACAGGTGAGAAAGCATGCCTGAAAAAAAAACAGCGAGGATTGAACAAGGTCCTTATGAAACATGTCAGCTGACAGACGACGTTCAGCTTCAAGCCAATCAGGTACAGCAGCGATATCGTTCCTTTTGGAGTCGCGTTCAGGTGCTAAATGCTCCACCGTGTTCACCAGCTAGTCGCTAACTTCACCCATCTGCGGTTAGATGCTGGGCAGGTAGCATACAGTCGGTAGAGAAGAGCCCTTTGTACTAAACACGGCCGCCTGCTGCAGCTGGAAACGACGCCGAGGACAAGTTAAATGTGCCGTAAAACACCAGAACAACGAGCGACAAGGAGCTAAAGCACTCCTCAGAGCTGAGGGGAAGTAACACAAACAAGTCAAGGTGCAAGAGGAATACTTATAATATACTCGTTTATACTCTCATCATTACATAACAGCACACTGATACGGAAAACAGAAAGCTTAAAAACATATTCTTAAGATGACAGATTGTCATTTGTGAACACATAAAGGTTTAGTTTACTTGATTAGTCCCTTTAAAACAACTTAAATCTAAATGAAATCATGGCGATAGACTCTGTGCCTTGTTTTCCTGGCATAAAGGGAGTGTCTGTGTGTCAACCAGTGAAGTACAAAGCTTTATTTTCTCCGAGGAGGATCAGAGGAGTATGCAGTTATTCTAACAAAAGAATTCTCAGCAGAAAGAGGAAAAAAAGAAAAAACGGCGATATGCAGAAAGATCCAAACTGTCACGGCTTCAGTGCTTCAAAAAGTAGGGAAAAATCTCTCTTATGGTGATGTCATCTCACTACCACTGATTTCAAAGTATGCAGCATCTCACAGACGCACGCTGCCACGGCATGCCAGTCATTCCACCGGTGATGGATGCCGTGTGTCCGCACGCTGCAGCACGCCGAGATAACACGTCACGGCGAAACAACACGGGGTCAAAGAGCCAGACGAACACAAAGCGTGCCGATACAGCATCTATGGTTGTAAAAACGGAGGAGGGAATCGGCACAAACCTGACAACAACAAAGACGGCAGTGATCACAAACTGGGGAACCAGTCCTCACTAAATGAGATGGATTTGACATCGTTATGCACATTCAATTCTGCTCTCAAATCTCCAGACAGGAAGTGATGAAAGAGGCGACTGAAGGAATAGAAAGCCACTGATCATGTCTGAAGCGCTCTCAGGCAAACACGGCGCCGGAATACCTACCAGCTACCGTCTGGAGGTATCAATGAGTGAAAGTGATTAGTGCAGCTTCAACGTAAACAAGTTTAAAAGTCTAAAACTTAACAAGACGTCCCGAAAAGTCCAACCGCTCTATCTGCAGGCCTCGCTGCTAGGGGGGGGGGGGGGGGCAAAACTGGGAGTGGTACACAGGAGAGTCTCTCTAATCCGGGTTCATGTAAGGTCTCAAACACACACACACACAATCATAAAAGGTAAATGGACTGCATTTATACGGCGCCGTTATACAACTTGCTTCTCATTCTCACACTCACACACACACACACCCTGCCAGCCTTGTGATTAAAGGACGACCCGCTCTACCTCGTGAGCCACAGATCATGAATAAGAGGCGGCACAGTGAATATGATCACTAACTGATGAAGAAATAATGAGGGACGTTTCGTGTGCGAGTGTGTCTCACCGTGCCCATCATCAAAACAAGCTCCAACAGGAGAACTGTTCTCAGCCATCCCTAAGGAATGTGTGTCACTCACTCACACACACACACACACACACACACGTTGTTGCTCAACCTTCTGAGTAAAAGCCTGAAGTTCCCTTTCCTTCTTATTGTGTCAGAACAATGAGCTGTGAAAAGGTGAGTAAAGGTGACTAATCAACCAATCATTTGCTAAACAGCACACACACACACGCTATGACACAGCTCATATTACTCAACTGGAACTGCTGTATCGACCTGGAATCCAAACACCAGTCACACCCTTAAGAAATATCGTTTTGGTGTGCGTGCATGTGAGTAAGAACACCTGAGGAAGTGGAGGTTAGGCCGTTGTCCAACACTGAGCGGCACGCCTTTGTGGACAAACGTCACTCGATACCCGTTGGCTAACTGGTCCCATGACTTAACGTTTCACGCGTGTGTGGTTCACACTCGTGACGCCGCCAGTTACTTTGTCTGCCCCGAGTTACCCGGCCCGTCTGAGACATTAAAGGGCTTCACAATGTGTATTAATCCACAGCGGAAAATAGTCACATCGGTTGGATGCGGTTTACCTCGAGGAAACAGCCTAATAAAGAGGCTGAAATGATGGAACTACATGTTTTTAAAAAGGGTCACGTCACCCAAAATACACACCTGCTAGTGTCTCCAGCCTCGCATTTAGTGTCAATGCTTCTGCGGATGGTTTTATACATCCGTCTCCAAAACAAAACAGTGTGCACACAATGTGCTTGTTCTGAAGCACCGGCCTCACTGGGGACACTTTAAAGAGACTTTCTTCAAAGGTAGTCCCGATGACAACCGTTCACAGTGAGATCTATGCAACCAGGACACTTTTGTTCGTAAAGAAGCATTGCTACTTCTTCTTTTCCAGAAAATACAGAACCTCTATGCATCCTACACCAGTCCTCTGCTCCCTCCTTCCCTCCTTCCCTCCTTCCCATAGCGAACACGTCCATGCGTAACTTCCCTATCAGCTGTGATGCTGAGGGGGCAGCTGTCTGCGAGAGCTCGCTCCTCCACCACCCTCCCACCAATCCCTGCAGCGCTCCACTGCTGCGAAACAACACTTGTGCTAATGTATGGGCATACATTGCATGCATGCTGCACAGACGCAGGTGCAAAGAAACACGAGAGGAAGCTGTATTCCGCTCTGTTTGTGTTTGCAAAATAATTTCTGTCTGTAACGTGTTTAACGTGTTTAACCTGCTCACTGCGAGGACGTAATATAGAAAACACATGTTGGGCCGTAAAGAAAGATGCACAGAGAGGAGGAGGAGGAGGCGTGGGAGGGATGGTGACAGATGGGCAGAGGGAGGTGGTGAGCCGCGCATGACGTCATGTGATAAGTTAAAGGGTACGGAGTGATGAGGAAGAGGAGGGAGGAAAGGAAAGGAGGCGATGGGACAGAAGAAGAAATAGTTGTGGGTTACACTGCAGATGGTTAGTTTGTTAAGAAGGGAAAGAGCGATGGAGGCTTCTTCACAAATAATACATTAAATCAGTGGTTGAGTGGTATATATATATATATATATATATATATATATATATATATATATATATATATATATATATAATGTGTTAATGCAAATATATGCATGACGAAACACTTAAAATTTGAGTTTTATTGGGGTGCGGTTAACACTTCTGAGTTAGACTTGAGCCCTGTCCAAAATTAATTTATAATTGCGTTCTGATATGACACCATGGTGTTGTTCTTCTCATAAGCTAACAGCAAAGATAGAATGTTATTACAGTCTACAGAACAAGAAGTAACCAGACACACACACACACAAGAGAAAGTGGAAGGATTTAGAGGGCTGTGTTTATGTGTGTGAGTTAATAAGAGCGAGAGTCGGTGAGAGTCTATTTCATCTTTATAACCAATTGAAATGCAGGAGGCACATCATTCTTATTAGCGGTGCTGTTGACAGGTTGGCAGGTGAAGAACGCACACAAAGAGTGTGTGCGAGTGTTTCTTAAAATACTCAGGAGAAAGAAGAAAAGACAGAAACAGTAGCTGATAGTGATTCATGAGTGTGTGTGTGTGTGTGTGTGTGTGTGTGTGTGTGTGTGTGTGTGTGTTCTACCTGTGTGTGCGCCAGTCTTCGGGGACGATCCAGAGACGCTGAGCGAACACTCCATCTTGGCCGTCTCCCACGGATATACGATGGTGGTGTCCGATCGGAGGGCGACGGCGAAGGACGGGCCTGCAACACCAAAAACACATCGGCTCGAATGAGACGGCAAACAATCAGGAGGAGCTCAACTCGGATCACAAGGATTCATTTAGACCGTTTTCCAACCTACAGATACTAGAACTCATTCAGGTCCCCCGAGGAGCGACGGTGGATGTGAGATTACGGGGAGAAAATAGATATTTTGGATTATTAGAATATGAAAAGGTCTGGCACCAGGACACACAAGCGTTCTCTGGTTGTTGGGTCTTTTCTAAAAGGACATAACTGCCGGCTTAGCGCTTGAGTGCCGTGTTTACCGGCCTGTGAAACATCAACTGCGACGCGCAAATTCATTCACGTTCAAGCGTGAAAGCTACAGTCACGTCGTGGTTCTTCACCGCGTGGACACTTTCAAGTCGTCTCTGCCAACACTTCGGATCGTTGTGACAGTTCTGCCCGAGAGTGCTGCATTACTCGGCTGTCGTGTGTAAACAACCTACTGTATAATACATGCACAAACACCATGTGGAGGGATATAAAACATATTCCCTGGGTGTTGGCACTGGTGAGCTGTAAGTGAGTCTTAAATCCAACAGGAGCCTCAAAATGATCTACACAAGCATGGTAATGAGATATTATAGATATATATTCATTATTCCTTCTTTATCAGCAGCATATTTAGCAGCTCATTCGTGTCTTTTGCTGCAACAACATTTGGTTTCATGGGGACATCGAGTCCTTTTCCGCACTTCTTCACGACAAAAAAAACGCCCTAAATGTTGACTCATCGTCGCCTTTGAAACTGCTTCATAACAATCATCACTTCCAGAGTGATTTCAGAGGCCACTCTGAAGATAAACGTGGGCTTCGTGTTTGGTCGCTGGCTAAAATATTTACCCACCAGTTTCAAGCGCAGAGATGTTTAAAACGTCCGTTTTAAACAAGTATAACCGAATTATGTAAACCACTTATTTGGAAGCAAAAACAAAAAGGAGAAGAAGCCCCAAACAATTAGAGTAAAGTGCCTCAGGTTGTGTGGTTTCTGTGGAGTCTCCAGATCTCAGTGGTAAAGTTGGAGATTAAAGAATAACCCACGGGAATGAACTATAAAAATCAGATTCAGCTTGTAAAAACACAGAATTTCCCTTGTTCGCAAATGTGGAATTATAGGAAACGTCAGATTTAAAGCCATGAAGTGCAACTTAAGAAGAAGCATATTGGTAAATCGTCACACTAGCCTTACTGTAGTCACAAGATTACATGTTTTTCCTCTGGCCACTCCGTATTTATGTTACCATCCATCCACCGAAATCACGTAAACACTGAATCATTTAAGCCTAACGTGCTGGTGAGACTTTGGATCTCCATATACGGCGTAGAAAAGATCCCTGCACGGGCAGGAACGCCATAAAACGTCTGAAACATTCAAGATACAGCTGGAACCTTGGGAGGCTCGCCAGTTTGTGGATGTGATCACACACAGACAGACACACACACACACACACACACACACACACACGTGCAGAACTTCCGACCCCTAAGGTAAGTATCAGGGGTTCTTGGAAATGCCTCAGCTTGAAGCATGAACGCTGTCAGTGTGTGTGTGTGTGTGTGTGTGTGTGTGTGTGTGTGTGTGTGTTGCCCTGTGTGGGATCAACTCAAAACGTTCAACTTGGATACACACACTTGCACAATTGAAAGATTACACACACACACACACACACACATAAACGCAGGCAGGGAAAGAAAAGGAAAGCAGCGGTGCAGCTCTCTGCAGATGGCTGATTGGCCAAAGGGCTTCACTTTGAAGACGAGAGAGAGGGAGGGAGGGAGGGAGGGAGAGAGGGAGACAGTGGGGGTGAGAGAGTGAAAAGGATAGAACGGGGGAGGAAAAAATGGGAAGTGATAGAGAGAGAGATGAAGTAATGCTCAAGGGCTGCTGCCCTCCCCAGGGAAGGATAGAAGATAGTCCATCTTTCTTTTCTCTCTTCGCTCCGACAGTTTTTGTTTTCTTTGTTTTCTTTCCTCCTACAAACCTCATTCAGATGGTTGAAAACACTGCAGCTCTTCTATCAAACATGCGGAACAAAGTGATGTGTGGGGAGGAACCAGCAACTACAACCAGTTCAGCTCGACAGACTGGACTTTTGAGGCCGAAATATTTGAATTCCTGCAATATTCCCTCTTCTTTCTTTCTCCTCCTCCTCTCTTTCGCCTCCTTTTCTTCCTCACATCTTTGTGCCTACCATCCTTTTGTGTTTCCTCCCTCTCTTTCCTTTCCTCACTTCTTCCCCCCCCTACCATTCATTCTCCTCCTCAGCCCACTTCACCACCTCCTTTGCTTTGTCTTCCTCCTTGTCGCCTCCCTCTTCTTCTTCCGCCTCTCCTTTCCGACGCTCTTGTTCCTCCTCCCGTCTCCCACTTCCCAGTCAGATCAAAGAAAGTTAAGTAGGCCAGTGGCTGTGGTGGGCGTCAAAGGGCTCAAGGTGTGTGTGTGTGTGTGTGTGTGTTTCTTTATTTTTGTACATTATTAGATAATTTATGTTGGTTATCATTAACACTGTGTGGGAGGAGAACGTGTGTAGAACGTCTAGAAATGTACAGAACACAACTGCGTACATATTTCTATCTTAGGTACTCAGATTTTTTTTCCTCCATCTGTTCAGATTGTTATGAGAGTTAAATTATTGATGAATCGTACTAGTGTTAGAAAGTATTTCCCCAAAATGTGGCCTTCTACTACGCTGACTGTACACAGCCTGGTTGTAGGATATTTTACTAGAGAAAAGATTTAGGAACAAGTAAGAGAAACCTTTAGGGTTTAAGTATTTAACACCGTCCAAACTAAGTTCTGTGGACAAGTGAACACATAACACACACCCACCATTTTCCTGAAAGTCGATCTTGACTTTGTTGGACTCTGCGTTGGTGGCTTTGGTCCAAGCTTGCCCCGCCTGCTGTTTGGTCCAGGCGGTGATGTCACACCAGTAGAAACCTCGGTCGGACAGCTGGACGCCCGCCAGGCGAAACCGAAACTCTACCGGGCCAGACTTCGTCAGAACCAGGCCGTCTCTGAGTCCACAGAGAGAGATGCATTTCAAAATAAAACTCCACTGAAAGGTTCACATGTGTTGATGTATAAATATAAAGGTCTACCTCCTGTTGGGGTCTGTGGCTCCTCCGTGCTGCAGGACGTTGTCGGGGCTGAGGGTCATGATGGTTCTCACGCTGCCCTCCAGGCTGTCCTGTGATTGGACGAGCACCGAGTAGCCCGCCTCCCCGAGGTTCCCAGTGGCCACGGTGCAGCTCATCTCAAAGGTAGCCCCGCCCACTGAGGCTTCACGGACGCGCTTGGCCACGACGTTCAGAGTGGGACCTGAAGACGACACCGATCAATCAACTTTAGGACATCATTCAGCCCGCCAGAGAGTCCGAGGGGGGAAATCCCCAACAGGAAGTGACAACATGAACTTCTGACACGCACACACACAGCAATGCAGTTACATCATGGCTCAATTAGCTAAATTGAGGGCACCAAGATCAGCAAGTGGGACTTAAAAAGACAGGAAGTGTGTGTGCGAGAGAGACAAGAGGTCTGTTGTTGTGTTGGAGGATTTTACTATGAAGTCTGGATATGACATGTAGACAGAGCGTATTCATGAAACTCAACAGCAGGGTTACTGTGACCGGCTGGCCCCAGTGAGAGACTTTTCTTAGTCATGCATGTGAGTTAATGGTTCTGAATTTCTCCCAAAAGTAGCTCATTAAATCCCAGAATACGACCTGGAGTACATGTTGATTTCCCCATAGATTTGATTTTCTGTGCCGAACGTTTTCATCTGCATCACAAGTTTAATCTGAAGTAACCTTTACGGGTAATGTGTTCAGGAAATTAAACAGAATTCAGTGCCTGGACTCATTCAAAGATAGAAATCCACCAATCACAACAGACGAGGGCACATAAATGACGTTTCCTCACGTTTGGTATCCCACCGCACAGCCAGCTGCGAGCTCTGGTACTCGGCGGCGTTCACCATGTCGCCCTGGCTGTTAACGCTCCAGGCTGACACGCTGCACACATACTGGCCCATGTCGATCTCCTGCAGACGGTGAAAACGAGGGATCAACGTTAGAAATTAGACCACAGACTTCAACAAGCTGTCCGTCGGTCATTACGTTCACCTGAGTGCGGAGGAACAGTAGTTTGAATGTGTCGGGCTGGACTCTGGTCAGAGTCACCACGCCGCTCTTCAGCCGGTCAGAGTACGTCGCTCCCGGCAGAAGGTTGCCGTGGCCGTCCAGGGAGCCGATGGGATGCGAGGTCTGAGGATCACTGCCTGTACCTGCAGGGGATCGGACAGGAGACGCATTGAGAGGTGGCGGTTTCCAGTCTTTTACAGAAATTTTGTTCCGAGATAAAAAAAAAAAAAAAGGTACCAGGAAGTGTGGTGTGCTCCCAGGTGACACCCAGTCGGCCTCCCAGGGGTAGATGGGTAATGTTGGTCACGTGACACGCCAGCTCTGTGGGTTCGGCCGTCATCTGGGGGTTGAGGACGGCTTCCAGGGCCACCGTGAAGCTCGGTTCTGGGGAGGGAAAACAAAGAATCTTTCAAGCCGCTCTGATTACAGCTACAGGTAGAGGACAGCTTGATACCGGGTCGCCACCAGTTATTAGAGCAACATAATCCCGATGAGGAGGGACAAACACCACGGCTGAATGAGACACTTGTCACTACCAGCAAACACACCTAAAACTGAACACAAGGCCTAAAGAATGTCACAAAAGCCCAACCCAAAACCTTTGTGAGACCAAACAGCTGCTGCTGAAAAGAGTATTGTACGGTCAAAGAGAAACCGCCTCATGGCTCAGCTTCCTCCGATTGGTTCGACCCCGTCAGACTAGCAGTATGCACATGGTACATTTTTAATTATCCCCGTCGTTGGCATCACTGAGGCTGAAATTAATACGAGTTTCAAGCACCCTGATGATTGAACAACAACTCAAACCTAATAATATATCGAGTTACAGCGCTGCGCGGCCTCTGGAGGAATGATTCCCGTCCCCAGCGGGGCGTTTCTCTCGTCAGTCGTCGTCGGGGTTTTGTCATTTTACAACCGCTATGAATCTCCAGACGAATGCAAAGTGAATCCCGTTCTTTTTGTGGTTCGGTCCTAAGCTGAGCGAAAGAGCCAGGCAACCAGAAATAGACCTGAAATAACACTGTTCACTGTGTGAGATGAGGTGTGTGTCACAGTGTTAATAGTGTGTGTGTGTGTGTGTGTGTGTGTGAGGCAGGTCCTCTCAGTCAGACATCCAGATTGCACTTTTACGCCTCAACGAGCAGGAAACACACACAAAGATTTCCACCTGCTGGACTGAGATATCCACCACAAACACACACGCGCACACTGTATATGTATATACAAGTAGTCACTGACACAAACCACCCATACACACACACACACACACACACACACACACACACACACACACACACACACACACACACATACACACACACGGCAGTAACGCTATAAATACAAGCACATACGTAAGACCGTGTCCGAGTGCGTGTTTGGCAAAGGATGGGGGTTTGAGTGATGTCATTTGGACGTCATACACACACACACACACACACCAACTCATGCACCGTCACCATCTGTTGTAACACACACACACACACACACACACACACACACACACACACACACACACACTTTAATCGAAGTGAACGTGTGACGTTTTTCTGCCAACTAGCAACGCGCCTCTCTCTCTCTCTCTGAAATGTTGCCTTATTTAGTGAAGCAACTCATCACCAGTTCAAGAGCTCTGGTACAGCACAGCGCCAGTATACTGGATCTGTGCAGCACCAGTATGGTACAGTATACTGGATCTGTGCAGCACCAGTATGGTATGAATAATATGTTGTGGTATGATTGAAGACTAAAAATGATTAGGATTCAATACTCATCTACATCTGAAATTATTCTGATTTTGCAGTTGTTCTTTTAATCATTTCCAGCCTTTAAAAATCAACAACACATCCCACTGGTGTCAGGGTTGTTTTAAAAAGGTTAATCCGCTGTAGCTGCTGGCAGCTGGTGTCTGTTTACATGCAGTATACTGTACATGCAGAGGAAGACGGCGCTACATGTGGGTGAAAGCCAGCAGTTTGATCGGTTATTTGAAACAAAAGGAATTGTTAAAGCATGGTTTATGTCATACATCAGGTAGGAATACCAAACTGAAGAAATCTTCTCTTAGGAAACAAAGTTAAAAGGTCAGTGACTTCGTGTCATGTCCTCTCAACCGAGTCGGACTCTTCTGGCCACCCTGTTCTCTGTGGTGTAAAAGCAAGCTTTAAAAAGAAGAAAAGGCTCCATTAGTGTGCGGCTCGCGGAGGCAGAGTGAGGAGAAAAATAGGTCAATGTCAATAACACAACAAACTGCTTTCATCTGCATCAGCAACTGCGTGTTCTCGGGTGACTCTCGGGTTAGTTTGTGACATTTTGCCCGATATCTCATCCATTGTGTTTCTGCTGCTCGTTAGCAAACACGCCGACTGTTCAGTTCAGAGAGTCAAAGCACTTCTACGCTTTCATTGGTGAATTTAATCGACCAAATTAATAAACCATTAAATTGTCAGCGCCGCCGCCGAGCGTGGCCGTTTCCAGGAACAGAAGAACATGCTGGACTCTGCCAAAACAACCAGAGGCATGCGAGACTGGTTTCACCGGAGTGTGCAGGCGCGCGCACGTGTGTGTGTGCACGTGTGTGTGTGTGTGTGTGTGAGATAGGAAAGCCAGATATGAATAAACTACTCAAGCCGTTCCCTCTTTCTGTCAACTCTCTGTGCGTCTCCCAGGACGGAGGGGAAGTACACGTACGTTTCACATCGCAGATTACAGCTAAAAAAACAACGTGTAATCAGATTACTAGAGGCTTTATAATGAAATCACTATCGTTTTACAAGGTTTCATGCAGATGTTTAAAAAAAACAATACAGCTTGTCAAGCCATAATGTATGCTACATATACATATACACGCGTGTGTATGAAGGCTAAATAATAAATACTTCTGAAATAATAGATGAGGAAGTGTGAAAATAGTGGGTTGTGGTGAATGAGGGTGGAAGCTCTCCATCAGTATTCATGCTAAGCGTCATAAAAGCACAGACTGGAGCTCCATACAGCCGGTGGCGACGCACAGCCTCCCTTAATTTAGCCGCTTTATATTTCACCGAGCCGCTGGAGAGCTGCAGGAAGCGTCTTAACGCGTGTCCCGAGGGAAGAAAGTGGTTTCCATCAGTCAATGCCGTATGAATTGAAGTTAGCATGACGGCATTACATCTCGGCGGATGCTTATGTCGAAAACAGCTTCTTTTTTTTATTCCGGGCAAGCGGAAAAAATCCCGTTTTAATTATCTAGTAAAAATAACATAATTGCTGCAACCGCGACCGATAAAGTGCCTTTCTAACTCAGGGATCGACAACTCAAACTGGAGATTGTAACTCATCGTCTTTGTACCTGAAGGGACACATCTGGTGAGGCTCCCGTACTCCATAAACGTGCTGTAATCCCTGCACACACACACCGCAGAACGAAGGGAAAACACAAGAGCGTGGCAGGCAAAGCTTTGAGATGTTGCATATCTATACAATATTTAGATATACAGACACTCTCATACATACTGTGTGTGTATATATTCATTAATATTCTGATCAGCTGTGAAACACATGAGCTAGCATGAAATACAAGCAGTGCTTTAGTGGCTCAGCTGACACAACAACATGCACACAGGGGAAGTGTCGCCAAGGGTGAGAGGAATTACACTATTTAACTGTGTGTGTGTGTGTGTGTGTGTGTGTGTGTGTGTGTGTGTGTGTGTTTTCCTGCCATGGGGAGCTCCAAAACAAGTTATCCTCTTTTTGTGCTTCCTGGTAGGCTGTGCTTGCAGCAAAGCATCGTGGGAAGAGTGGGCAACCTCAAGGCCACACATCAATAGAATAGGAACTGACTGGTTGACAACACACACACACACACACACAAAGTTTAAGCTCATACTCAAGAGGACTGAGGATGAAATATATGAGCTGTAGTCAATTAGAAACATTGCTCTCATGGTGTGTGTGTGTGTGTGTGTCGGCAGGAGGAATGTATACCCTCAGGCAAAAATGTAGGAGTTCCACCAGCGAGAACAGCCTCATACCCTCAGTATGTGGGACACAAAAAACACACACACACACACACACACACACACACACACACACACACACACACACACACACACACACACACACACACACACACACACACACACACACACACACACACACACACACACACACACACACACACACACACACACACACACACACACACACACACACACACACACACACACACACACACACACACACACACACACACACACACACACACACACACACACACACACACACACACACACACACACACACACACAGTGTTTGAGGCATGTGTGTGTGTGTGCAGCATTTACACTCTGGAAAAAGCCTTCAACAAGCCTAGTTTCACTCTCACACACTTGCCTGACAGACACACACACACACATAAGTAATCCATGTAAACACACACACACACACACACACTAAATGCTGTGGATCGCGCTCATTGATATTTCTGCTGTGACCTCACGCCAACGTCTCTGACGCCCGGTGGATGTTTCTAAATGTAACACGGATCCTGAAGGCTTCAGGAATCTTCTGTGTGTCTACAAGAGAGCTGTCATTTTAACTCAGGGCTCCTGTTGACATAAAGCCTTTACAGCACTACAACCAGAAGGACCACATTTGCTTATTTTTTTACCAATGTGCAGGACTTTTACAGCGACTCATCAACAACTCTCATGTTCCTGATCGTTCATCACAAGCCGCAGCGTCACGTTTGACTTTTTGAAAAGGTTCAGTGTTGGACAGAATTTCTGTGTGTGTATAGATATGCATAAATATATATGTTCCATGTGTGTGTGTGTGTGTGTGTGGCGTGAAGGATCCACCCCTTTGACGTAAAACGACAAATATAGTTCACCTTGAACGCTATTTAAGAACCTCTAGAAACACTGAAGGGAGAGGAAGCAGCGAGCAGCCGAGTCACGAACAACGGAGCGCACATGTGAGACGGGAAGTGAGAGCCACGGAAACACAGCGAGGAGATGTGTGGACGTGATAACAGTGTGGAAGTCGAGAGTCCTGCTCTGATTAAAGCCCGCGGAGAATAAATCACCACTGCAACATGTACCTGGAAGATGTAACAGATCTAAATAGGAGAGAAGACTGAATGTGCAGGAATTTATGGGTGAATGACACTTAAAAGTCCAATAAATATTTAAATTAGTCATATTTTTAGCTTGACGTCAGCACCGTGTGGCGGCCATCCATTCCAAACTCTTGAGAGGGAATAAACCAGTGAGGTGTTTTTGATCTGAACTCACGATGTTAATGCCAAGAGGCAACAAAGCAAAGTGGACTCGTTAGAAGTCTTTAACTCTCTCAGCCAAACACGGACACGGGGCTTTGGTGTTGTTCTGCAGACTTTATATGTTGTTTATGTATGCAGTATGTATGTAGTATGTGTTTAATGTCCAGTCTGTAGAGTACAAATGTAAGTTATTGGCACTTCCTTCAAATAAAATGACACTTTTAGCGAGTCAGTCTGCCAAAACACATGCTGTAGCCGAACTGAGGGAAATTATGTAACAAGCGTTGAAGTCCATTTCAGTCATTTCATTTGGGAGTTTGTCAGAAATCTCTAATGACGCGGCCAAATCCAGTGTGTGTGTGTGTGTGTGTGTAACTTACTGAACTGCTTCTAAATGATAGACCTTAATATCGGATGCTCCTCAAACTTCACTTCCTCGTTCGTCATGTGATCCACACAACCAGACGCTAACCCAGCTAGCATCGTCTAGCTGACAAAAGATGTCGCTTTTTCAGGATCTATATCAAGGAGCTTCCTGTTTAACCGTTTTTAAGAACAGAAGTTGTGGTTTGTCTTGGATCGGTCGCTAGAGGCGGAGGGGTATGTCCTTCTTATACGAAGGTGTGAATGAGCATCCCAATTCAACATTATATGGAGGAAAAGAAAGAAATCAAATTCCATTAGCAACAGTTCACCTTGCGAGCCAACTACGTTCCCCAACATGATGTAAAAATCAAAAGAGGCAGAGAAAGAGGAAGGAGAAGAGCCAGACAGACAAAGAAACCACCCACCATGCCAGTAATTGATTGCTGTGTCGACTGTGTTTGACACCGCTTCTCAGGATCAGATCAGAGCATATCACACACACACACACACACACACACACACACACACACACACACACACACACACACACACACACACACACACACACACACACACACACACACACACACACACACACACACACACACACACACACACACACACACACACACACACACACACACACACACACACACACACACACACACACACACACACACACACACACACACACACACACACACACACACACACACACACACACACACAGCAGAGTGCAGGACAGGCATGACTAATCAATCGTCCTCGCAGCAGGAGTCGACATCTGACTGGAGGATTAAAGAGTTTCCCCTCCAGATTCATATGTGGCACCGCTACACGTCCACAAACCGTGATATCACGCACACCATCCCTTCACGTGTACTTTGTCCAAATGTTCCACTGTGTTGGACAATCAGAAGTCAAACACGTCTTCAACCCGAACCCCCGTAATGTCAGTAAGAAACACTCACTGGTCTGCGCCACCTTCACCGTCACCGGGTTGGATGTTTTCTCCGCCGCCATGTGCCACCTCCCGCCTCCTCCCGAGCTCCTTCCTCCCTTCTCGATGAAGGCTCGGACGCGGCAGGCGTACGCCCCGGCGTCCTCCCCGCTCACCCCCCTCACCCCCAGCCGGTACTCTCTGGCGTCCGTCCGCTCCAGGCTCGCCTCCGCTCTCTTCCTGTGCGCGCCGCTCGCGGACGCGTTGTAGATCACCACCCCGCTGCGCTCCATGGTGACGACGTCGCGGCCGTCGGCCAGCCAGGCCACCTCCAGGGCGAGGGCGGGCAGGTTGTCGGCCGCGACGGAGCAGAGGAGGGTCAGCGTCTCGCCGGGGGAGAGGAGCAGAGGCGTGGAGGAGGGAGAGGAGGATGAAGCCTTCACACTGAGGGACTGACCTGAGAGAGGAGAGGACAGAGAATCGGTCACTTCATCCTTATGCTGCAAAACAAGTAAACAATCCTGATAGAAACACTGAATTATTCTGCAACAATGAGCCGATAGTGAACAAAAATACTCTTCAGCTCTGTTTATAGTCGGACATAAAGGTCAACCTGTCCGTCAGACGCAGAGAGAGAATGTAAAGTAAACCTAATCTATAAATGTCACAGAGTTAGAGTTTGTTTTCCCAAGCATCCTCTCGGCTGCGACGCCGACGAAGAACGTTTCTATTAAAGAGCAAAGTGCATCTTCGACAGTCGGATCAGGGGTTCGGACGAGGTCTCCTGTGACAACGTCGGCAGCGGTGTGTGGGGAACGGTCTCTGTATGGTGTCTGGAAGAGGACAAAAGACACAAAAGCCAACTCTGTTTGACTTTTCTCATCCTCTTTACTCAAGTCGGTAAGTCAATATGAAGTGACTGGCACACAATGGACCTGAGACCTGTGTGTGTGTGTGTCGCTCATCTCTGGTTTCATTACAAACCACTGGGTGTTTCTCCAGCACTTAAAGAGGATATGGTGGCCCAGAAAGATGTAAGATACGGTGACCAGAGCAACCACAATGAATGAGAGAGGGGAGGGGGGGGGGGGGGGGTGTAAGGGGGCCTCTCTGAGGACAGAGTGAGACAGACAGACAGTGAGGGTCACGAGCCTCCTGGGACAGAGCGAGGCAGCGAGAGGAAAAAGTCTCACAGAGGAGAGGATGCCATTAAAATAAAAGACAGCCACACAAGAGAGAGGGAACTCTCCCACGTCCCCTCTCTCTCTCTCCCTCTCTCTCCCCCTCTCTCCCCCTCCAACACACGGGGAAACTGTGATCAAGAGACTTGAGGATTATCCATCGCTCCCTTTAGAGTAACTATCTACAGCGTCTCATCACCGCAGGCATAATTACTGCTCAGGATGTGCGGGGAACCTTTTAATGCCAAGTTTATGTTGCACAGGATCACTTGCACTTAGCATATGTGACCCGTAAGGGTTTGTAAACCGTGCGCAGAATTAGCTCATGTCTGTTCGCTCACATTTGAGTTACGGCTCAAAAGAAGTCAGGACGGATTTTGACACTAGATACGCTTCAGGTCTCTCTTTCCATTTGAGGAACCTCTGATGTAGAAACCCCCTGTGGGGTTTCAGGGCGCTTTAGAAGCCTGGACTTACTCGTTTACTTCTTTTTCAGTTGCTACATTTTGAATTGTGTCACTGTTTAGGACGCACGCAACACTTACGAGATTTTTTATTGCCCTCTCATCACAATTCTCCCGTATTTCTCGCACGTAGAAGCCCTTTCCACTCTATAAGTGCACTCAATAATGAAAGAAATCCAATACAAGTGTCCATGTTAAATCTCCGGTGTGAACGCCGCTCCACCAGCTTTAATGAAGTCCACAACCCCCGGTCCCAAAACAAACTCGTAAGAGTCGTGATTTTTCTCTCTCTTACCTGTCGGAGTAACAGCAACAGTTCCCATCTCTCTCTTGCTCGTCGCGATCTGTACCCACTTCCCTCCGTCCTCGTGCGTCCATTCCGTGCCGTTGCATTCGTAAATCCCTTCGTCGGACGTGGTCGCTTTGGAAATCACCAACTCGAACACCCCGTTGCGCCCGGGGACCAATCGGACGCCTCCGTCGGCGTAGCGCCGGGCGTACTTCGCCCCCGTCACCACGTCGCCCTGAGGGCCGAAGGCCAAGATCTCCTCCGACGTCGCCCCCCTCTTCACCGACCAGGTGACGGACAGGTAGGTGGGGAGGGTGAGCTCCCGGGTGACGTTGCAGGAGAGCGTGAGGTCACTTCCTTCTGGGACCACCGGGGGCGGGGTCAAGGGGGAGACCCTGAGGGTGTTGGGGATGACTGACGGGGAAAGAAGCAAGACAAACATTTTAGGGAGACATGGATGACACCGACAGGAGAATATCGCTGACTACAAATGTAACACAAGAAACTGCAAGCTCTCAACACACACAGTAAAGACTAAATATATGGAAACAGCAGCTTCAATGTTTTACACCCGCTATATTCTAGAAGGTTTAGCAGTTTAGCACAGGTTAGTTTGATTTTAACTGAGGTTACAAGTTGGTTGAATCCACTTCTGGTCAAGCCTTTTGGAGTTTAGTGTACAACAAACCTCTTTGCTCATTAAAAACGGGTGTTTATGTTTCTTTCCACTTGTTTTATTCTTCTTTGGTGTAACTTGCACAGAGCTTGGTGGATAATCAGCAGCGTATTTGCATTTCTGGAGGCATATTCTGAGCGGAGTGCACGAAGATCTTGTTTACTGCAATAATCTGTTCAAACCAATTTCCAGTATTTGTGAAAACCAGCAAAAAAAAAAAAAAAGCAATGACGACGGCAGCATAATCAAGGTAAGCAATGCCTTTAATCCCCCAGCAGTACGACGTTGAGGGGGGTACAACTCAGTATGCATTCAGGAAATGAGCCTCTGATTAAAAACAGACACGTTACCATGGAAGTGCATGTACCTAACGCACACCATAACTTCACCCAGATTCCACCGTTAAAATACAGGTATTCATTCGGGAGGAGTGACAGAATCATAAATAATGATGACTCACTATTCCTTTAAGTACAAGTCAGATTCCGGTTACACTTAAAAGTACGATTAGATCGAGTTAAACACACAACCGGCTCCAGATAAGGCCGCCTTCACAAAAGGTCGAGGACTCTCTTTCACTCAATGAAAAGGTTCCTGCTCGCTTCCAGGAAGTGCTCTGCTGCTAAATGTGACATTCCAGAGGCTGAGCAGGTCTTAACAGAGCAGATTGTTTCTTTACTTGTTACGACGCATCGAGAAGGCTGACGAGTCGGCGTCGCGAGGGGAAATGAAAGAACCGGGGAGCTCGGATGGTTTGTCTGACTTTAGGTGTGATATTTAACGAATGATCTACTGATTAAACTCTAAAATCAACACTGTAATGTAAGCAAGGCTCTAAACGCTTCCCAGCATGAAGCTGCATCCCAACGGACTTCACAGAAATGGTGAATCATTTCTTGTCGAAAGCTAATTCTGGTCGTGTTACAAATGAATCCAAGAAGAAGCAGATGGCTGGGATTGAGCACGAAGCTGTGCATTATGGGAATTACACTCATGCCATATTCACGTCCGGAGGGAGAGGCGGGTTTTTAAGCATTCAGAGAGAAAAGAAAGAAAAGACCCAGTGGTTGATTTCAGCCTGTTGACCAATCGGATAAAGAAACAGGGACATCGTCTTCCTGAAGCCATAAAGCGTGGACACTAGCGGGACAGCGCTGGACACCACCGACGGTAGTAGAGGAAGTAAAGAGTACACACCGCCGCTGTGTGCTGCAGTGATGAGAGCGCCTATGGCAGATAACGAAGGCAGTGCGAATAATCTGCGTTTTGCTCCATCAATTAAAATTAGCCCGAGAGGAGTTTTTCAAACCCTCAGCGACCTGTACTCTACTTGTTTCTTACATAACCAAACAGCCTCAGTGGGGCGATGGGAGCAGTGTGTGTGTGTGTGTGTGTGTCTGGACTGGTAAAGACCTTGCAGCAACAAATCCGACTTGTCATCTCTGTTAACGACCATTCACACACAAACACTCTTCGTACGCCACAAAAACAAACCGCTCGCTAATACGTGCGCTCTACATACGCGCGACACGCGATCTCCTGTCGCACATAAACAGCGCCGCCTAGTTAATTCAGGTCTAAATTTAACAAGGTGTCTGGGGAGCCGTGCCGGGAAGCAGCCGAACATGATGGTGCATTATGGAGCTAACTAACCTGCTGCTGTCAGACGATCCCTCTTTGGGACTGACTCTTTGTGGGTTCACGGCATGAAATGCTGCTGAAAACCTTCTTATGAGTCTTTTTTTTTTTTTTAATGGATTATCATTTTTAAGTGCGCTGTGGGTCCGGGCTTTGGTTTAACAGTGGATTCGAATCAACAGAGTCGCCAAAAAATGTGTGTGTAATTACTGACTGGAGAAAAAAAACTCAATTAAATTCAAAGGAAAATGCTGAATGCGGGTTTTTTTCCCCTCTTTCTCTCTGTTTCTGTGTCAGAAAATAGTCCAAATTAAAATAAAAGAAGCTGTACACAGCGAGGTCTGAAGAGTCTAACGTAACTAGAACACGGTTTCTGTACAGACTACCACTGATATGTCAAGCTGACCCTTTAACAGAGCGACGAAGTGCTGTATCTGATCCTCCTCGCATCAGTAGTGGAGTTATGCTACGTGTTTGACTTTTAAACGGACGACTTCTTGTACAGAAGGTTGCGTTTTTGGTGGAATCTTGTCATCTTTTCACGTTTCTTCCTGGTTACTCGTTGGACAAAAGCCAAGTCCTCCCACCTGACATCTGCTCCACCACCACGAGGGTGTTGAGGTGTGCACGAAAAGCCAAAACCGTGAGCCAGTAATTGTCTAAAAGCAGTGGCAGCGAGCGAGCCAGGATATATACATGGTCAGTAGAGCATTAGTAAGTCATGGGGATGGCTGTTAAATGAACCATCGTAGCCAGCTACACACACACACACACACACACACACACACACACACACACACACACACAAACACACAGAGCTCTCCCATACCGGTGAGTTGGACCGGGGCCTCGTAGTTGCCGCTGATGACGGAGTCGGTGCTCGGCGTTGTACACCAGTAGAAGCCGGCGTCCAGCGACTTCACCTCCGCTATCTTCAGCTCCACCTCGTTGTCCCGCAGACGCTCCACCGCGATGTCGCCGGACGCCACGCGCTTGGTGAGCGACGGGTGGGAGTAGCGGTTGTCGAAGGTGGAGATGATCTTCATCCTCAAACCGTCCAACTCCTTGGACATCAACCACTCGAAATCCTGCCGGACAGAGTGGGACAGACCGTTACCAAGAGGACTTTTAACGGCACAAGCTTTCTAAACTTCGAAGAGAATAAATCAAAAGCAAGTGGTCCGATTTCCATGACTAACCAACCTCCCCATCCTTTTGATGCATGTTTAATACAACAGGTTTGAGTACAGGATCACTATTTCATGACCCACTTGGAGCTCCCTCCACGTTCTTTAAAACAGAATATTAAAAACATGACAAAGTCACGTGACAATTAAACCGCTCTCTAATTGCAAGGGATTCTGGGAGGTTGAGAAACCTTGAGTGGGCTTGGAGCACAAAGTCTTCATGTAGTTCTGTCCTTTGTGGATACAATACTGTACAACCACGAGCCCTCACATTTAAACCTGTGACGTGAAGAGCGACTCACCTGCTCACGAGGTCCGCCGTACTCGCTGACATCACACCGGATGGAGACCGGCTGACCCTCCACCCGGATTAACGGACCGGGGGACACCGTCACCACCCGGGCCGAGCACCCACCTTCAGGGACGGAGAGAACATAAAATGCATTAATAAAGTGATCAACTCAACAGGAACATGGGTCGGATTCTTTTAGGGTCTTAACTTCAGAGAGCCAAACCCCTCTGATCGTTATTCTGAAGGCTGAGACCAATCAATGAAGTGTGTAGAACAACCTAGAAATATCATTTATAGAAGGAATAGCCTGCAATATTACATGTGTATTCTCTATTAGAAGCAGCCCGGATGACCAATAACAGACCGTATTAACGCAGTAAGATTAAGGCTGCAACCAACAATATCCTTATTGACGATTAATCTGTCGATTATTGGTTTTCTCTATTAATCTAATAGCCGTTTGGTCTTTAAAATGTCAGTAAATGGTGAAAAATGTTTCCCAAAAGGACAAAGATATTCAGTTTACTGTCACAGAAAAGTGTTTCTGTTTCAACACGACCACAACAGACACCGACACGCGCTCAGAACTTGTAGCAGCTTGTGTAGAGCTGAACAGTATCGACGATGACTTCGCTAATATCCACACAGTCATCATATTGTTTGGCAAGAAACACCCGCTGTGTCAGCAGAATGTCCTAAAAGCTGGAAACCAACAGCGAGAGATTGAGGTCTACGTGAAATAAAAGTGACGCTCTCATTCAGTTTTGTCCCGTCGTATATATTTAGTGCCGTTCAGTTACATTGGATCGAGCCACCTGCTTCACATTCCTCCTCCATTAAAAAGTGAAGCATGTAGCAACACAGCCGAGTCGGTTGGTGGAATCTGGCTGCTCTCAGCTTGACGTGCAGAATTTAATAGGAAAGTGTTAATAACCACTGCAGAAAACAAACGTCTTCGTTCTTAGGCCTTTTCACAGAAAGCTGGATCAGCTCTAGTTAAAAAAAAGAAAGAAGAAGTGCTTCATAAACAGGTCCTGTGCTTGTATGGTCCATCAATACTTGAGAGTCCATCAATACTTGAGTTTTTGGCAGTCGGCCTGGTGTTATGTGTGCGAGAGCCTGCTGAGTGTGAGCTTTTTTTTCCTGCCGCTTTAGTAAGAAACAAGTCACGATGAAATGCGCAGCACAGAAAACGCACTGTTTCTGTGTTCCCTATCTGACGATCATTAACTTCCTATCTTTATTATTGCAACAGCAAAAAAAGAATGAATCACGGAACGCTTGTCTGGGATGTGACGTCAAACAACACTTTAAACTTCACCATGAGGGGTTGTCAAAGAGGAAGAATTCTGCCGTGCCTTATCACAAAATGACCGTCATATACAATATACCTGTGTGTGTGTGTGTGTGTGTGTGTGTGTGTGTGTGTGTGTGTGTGAGAGAGAGGGCCATATATCACTAAAATAGATAAGAAGAGAATTTTCTTGGCCAGGTGCTGAGACTTATGGTTTTCTAACTCAATTTCCAGCCTGCCTGCCTGTCTGTCTCTCCTGGAGGGAATACTGCACAGCCAGGGGAGCCTGAAGACACCCAGAAAGTTTAATAATCAAGTCAAGAATCTGGAGTTTGCACATTTCACAGTCACTGTGGCATGTGTAGGGCGCACTGCCATTACGTTTTTGTTTTTCTGATGAGAAGATTGACACCAGTGCAGTAAATACGAAGCCAACGCCTGGAGGCGGTTAGCTTAGCTTAGCATAAAGACTGGAAACAAGGGGAAACAGCTAGCCTGGCCATATCTTTCTTGTTTAATCTTTCCAGAAACTTGGACGTACTGCAAAACGTCCAAGTTTAAATTCCTTTAAAGAGGTTGTGTTTGCTTGACTGACAGATATCTTGACCAATCACAGTCAGCCATGGTGGCCGCCGCCTGCTTGTCCCAATCCATCATTAGGTTGAGTCTTTAAGGATTATTCAGCTACATTATCTACCTTTTTTCCTCAGCATCTGTCCCAAAACCCCAAAACTGTACAGGCTAATGCCGGGTGTCAGCTGACAGTACACACATTTATGGTAATATTTCCACATAAATAAATGGCAGCAGCAGATGCCGGAGGTCAGAGATCAGGTTAGCAACAACTCCAGTTGAACAGAGGGAAGTGATTTGTGCACTATGGTGACTTTACCATCTGCAGCGTCAGAATACACACACACATGAATACACAGTACAGAAACACACACCACAGGAGTGCTGGCGACATTTGATCATCTTACGCTGCACTAATTTAAGCCGAGGCCCCCCCCTCTCTCACACACACACACACACACACACACCAGAGCCTCTATGGCATTCACTGTTCTGCTCACACACACATGGCCACTTCAGTATCATGTAAAGCCATGTTTTAGTCTGGTTTGGGTTCATCCCTGTGGTGGAATCCAGTCCTATGACTAAGCAGTACTGGCCTGGCCCTTTGCTTCAAAACCAGTTGGATAATTAGTCTGCCTGGTTTGACTCACAAGGCAAATAAGGCTAATAATGATGGCCAGCACAGTTTGACTTCCATGCAGGCTAATGGGGACTAATGGGACCTTGTCAAAGCTGGTCACCCAATGCTGGATGATAAATGGATGTACAGTTGTGTAATGAGAGGCTGAGCAGGGCTGAGACTGATCGGAGGAAACATTCAATTTGGGACTATTTTCTCTCCTTGATATTGTGCCTGTAAGCATTATTTCCCCACAACAGAACCACCACATTTTACATTTTAGTAAAATGGGAAAATGTCTTCATCCTCATGGTGGTGTTTAATTCAACCGTAGGCTCGAGATGACTTCATTGCATCAGCTAAACTCAACTGTATAACAGTTTCAACAGTGACAATGTGTGTAATCCAGAACCCTCACAGGGAGAGACTATCGTGCCAAACCCCGTTTAAAAACGCCCCAATTTAGCGTTTTAGCATGACGTCACATGCAGACATGTCTGACAACATATTTTATTGATTTTTCTCAATGTCTTGGATTCAATCTCCAATTCGGCATGAACACACACACCAAGCAACCCATATTAATCACTTAACTCTGAACTTTGTCTAACCTGTCCGCTTGTTGCACCACCTGAACTTCTTCCATGTGGATGGCAGCAGATAGCAGCGTGAACCAGTTTAAAAGGTTTATTTTATTTAAATTAAGTGCTGCTCGATGGATAGGATTCATGCCGAATTGATTATTCGATGGTATAGATACGAGAAATACTTTAAATTATCTTTTTTTTTGCATGCACGTTTGCTGGCGAACAAGTAAACGTTAAATTGACAGATTTCTAAAGGGGGTTCAACATTTGCTTATCCTTGAATGCCGACACGTATCTAAGTTAATTAGCTATCAACAGCAAATAAACGTTTCTTACCGAGCGTTAACAGACCAAAGACGAGTGTGAGGACACAGTTATCCATTTTCATTCCTCTCTTTAACCCTCTTTTCTGCTTAATTTCCCCCCGTTTTCTTTGTCCTGTGCTGGGGGTAACACCACCAGTCCGCTGTCGGTCAATCCAATAAAACTCTTCAGATGCGAGTGAGTCAGTCCGCACCGCACACCGGGCGGAGCCGCAGAGCAAAAAAAACGGCGTGCACACACGAGTGCCTCCTAAAACGGTGTCGAAATCCCGACGGGAGTGTTTACATGGTTCACACACTGCTGCCACTGGACCGGTTTAACGGGTGCACGAGGGCGAGATTGATAACGGGGGAGAGAGAGGGGGGGAGAGAGAGAGAGCGGCCGGAAGTTAGGTGTCTGGCTGGAGGAGGAGGCGGAGGAGGAGGAGGGAGGGAGGTCCCAGGTGGAGAGAGAGAGAGATTCCCATATCAATCTGTCTCAAGGTTTATGGTGCAGATATTAGTCTTTATTACACGTCAGTGTTGACCCCTCTGGTGTGATGGATTCCTCCTGAATAGAGTTTAAATCACTGCTTCCTGTTTATTGATCCATTAGTGGTTTAGGAGTTGCCTTTAAAAACTGTGTGTGAAACCATATTTCACACCAGTTTGCATCATTTATGCTGCAGGATTTCACCAGGCTGACACACGCCTGCACTCAGTCACAGTCCAGCGGTGTGTTTGCACAGACCCACCGTGCAGGCCAAGGGTTAAAACTTCATGGGGCATCTGCTGTGATACATTTGACTATCCTATTTTTAAAACGTGTGTGTGTGTAGGTGTGTGTGTGTGTGTGTGGCAGAGAGGAATCAAGTGTGCATCCTGTATGTGGTCTCAACACTGTGGCGCCTGTTCCTCTCACATCTGTTCAAACTGACACACACACACACACACAGGACACAGTGCTATCTTACTGCCCTACTCCCCTATCAGTCATTAACCAGGTTGGAGATCCTTGGCACCCGGATCTGGTTTTAATGGACTGATAATGTACAATGTGAACTGTAGCAGTAACAGTAGTAGCAGTAATGCTTCTAGTTGCAGTCGTAGGAATGACTTGAGTCTCAACAGACTTTATTTAGTTCCTCACAGAAACATAATAAAGTGGATTATAGTTTAGCCATGAGGGGGAAAGTTATTTAATAGTATTTAACTTTTTAGAAGTTGGATGAAACTTGACTATTCTGCAAAGTTTGGTGCATTTGAATGCTTTTTAAAAAGGCAACATGCACATTAAACTGAGTTCCATGTTAATTTGTGTTCTCTTTCAGCATTTGCGTTCATAATTTGAGTCACAAAGTAGTTGTCAAGGTTGTGTGAACTATGACAAAGTTGGATTAAACCATTTAAAATGCCGACATGATGCCCTTTAAAAGGAAACATGGACCTGTAGCGCCACCTTCTGGCCTCAGAAGAGAAATACCATTGACAGTTCAGATTTAGGAAATAAGTCTATATATGTCATGTAAATCTGGCTGAAGTCTATGAATACATTAATAAAATATGAATGAAATATTTAAAGGGTTGAGGATGATCTTCTTGGACTCATATTTTTAGATATTCTAAAGGAGGTTTGGGGGCTGGATCATTTGTAATAACTTGTAAAGGAACACATAACTGAAGAGACAGAAAGTCATACATATACACACAATATGTAGAAGCTGATTAGCTGATTAGACAACAGATCCCTAATGTCCCCTACTCGGACCTGAGAACATGAAGCTGCAGCACCATCTAGTGGACAAAACGAGTTAATGCAGACTTAAAAACTTTCTTTTGCATCCTCGGCATGCCTGCTTATGGCTGATGTTTCTAAAGTTTCTTCCCTTGGATGTGTTGAATGGATGAAATGAAAAGGTGTGAAAACAAGTCAGCAGCAGCACAGTGTGGGTGTAGAGTACCAGCAGCAGAACACAATGAGTAAGAAGTGAGCAGACAATTCAAATACATTTAAATCTATGAAATAAAATAAAGATAAAATCACTTCAGAGTAGCTGCAAACACGTCCTTGATCATTTTCTGTTGCCATAAAGAAGGTGCAAGTACAGGAAAACAGATACTCATCTTGCACTCGGCGGTAGCTCGGCACAAACAGCTAACACACGTAAAACCACAAACACATTTTCAGCAAAAAGACACAGGATATGCAAAACACTCACACACACACACTCTCACACTCACACTTTCCCTCTGCATGCATTGCTCTGAGCTTTCTGACAAACAGCGAGCTGCAGAGGTGATAATGACCGCAGTGTGAAATATTATCTTCTGGAACATTTCTGACATCATTTATTTCAATGCAAACAGTTTAAAATTAAAAATAATTTTGCATTAAAAGCAGATACTTTGATGAATACAATGCAAAGGCTTTTGGTATTGCTGTTCAATAGATAAATATGAAAACACGATGTGGTTCCTTGTCTGTTTTCTGCATACAAACACATGAATAAATTACATTTATTCACATTATTATTCGGTTAACTCGACTGTCCTTTCATGAGCCAAACCTGCAGTTTCCAAAAATAAAGCATGAATGATTACATAGTTTGTCAGGTGAAGAAAATGTGACCTGTCTCTGGTAATAAATTCTGTCTTTTATTCACTAATTCACACACAAAAGTACAAAGAAAAAGAGATAACGAAGAACTGCATACAAATGTACAGAAAAGAGTTTGAGTAAAATCATTAAAAGGCTGCAGTGAAAACGTGTGGCTCTCATAATAGAAACCTTTCAAATGACATTCTTCTATGCAGTCTGTCTGGAAAGAAAACAACGGTTTATGTGAGATGCTGAATAAATAAACTTAAAAATATGCTTTTTTTGCTTTCTGTCGCGTTAGATGAGCAGACACGCGAGGGTCGATCGATATTTGTTGGGGGTCTGAAACTGAATATTAAACAAGGTAACACTCTTTATGATGAAATCATGATGTTTAACGCCGAGGCATAAAGGAGTAAAGTGTCTTTGATCTGCATCTCCTGTCGGAGTCTGAATGAATTCATCAAAAACATCGATAGAGGAGTAAAGAAAACTAAGAAAAGCAGGTGAACCCAGAACTCCAACACTCACATGGTGTCACACTCTTTGTGCTTTGGCGGCTTTCTTTATTATCTTCCTGGGCTGAGGAAGAGGAGGTGGCTGGTCTTCATCGATGTTACCAGGTGGTCTGGGGGCCTGAGGGGGTAAAAAGGGAGAAGGAGGAGAGCGTCAGATCGGACGCCACACTGACTGTTTCAGGTATAAGAGCTCCTCACTGGGACCTCCTCCTACCTGTGCAGGTCTCCGGGGGCTGGGCTGAGGGTGAGCGCTGGGCTGGTCGGGGTTTCTGGGACGCTGCTGTTTGGAGCGCTGCTGGCGGGGGCCGGTGTGGCCGGCCGGCTGCTGCTGCTGGTGGGGGTGATGATGGTGATGGGGATGTTGATCTTGAGGATCATTGTGTTGATGGTGTTTATGCTGCTCGTTGGTCCACGCCAACCGAAGCTCCCCCTCTTCTGTCGGGTGAGAAAATAAACACCGTCAGACCTGATGGTTTACAAAACATGAATTATGACAATAACATAATTAAAAATAAGAATAAATAACACCTCACCCTTCAGATGCAAGCTTTTCCTCCGCTTGGTGCGGACGCAGCAAACAATAACGACGATAATCAGCAACAGAACCACACCTGATGAGGATGAACAGATATCAAGTAATTCATTTTAAAAAGGTACTGTGAGGAACTTGTAACTGGTTATGAAACAGTCTCAGACGTAGTACCTCCTCCGGCGCCCACAAAAATCCACGTGTTAATTCCGAGTAGTTTATCAGGGAAAAAGGACTCTAGAGAGGGAGAGAAGAGGTGAAGAAGCACGTTGAATCAGTATTGATTCTGGCTATTTCACTGGTTTTGTTTGATGGATGAATGGGCTGAAAGCAACACATCCGGTCATTTATTATGTCTTAATACTCACTGTTAATATCAATGCAGGTTTGTACAACAGGTGCACTGGTCATCGAGCTGACGAGGTTGTAAACTCTGCAGCTGAAGGAATCTGTTTTCACCTGATCGGCCCGTCTTGTCAGAGTCGGACCTTTCTCCTTTTCCACCTTGTTGTTCTTAAGCCACTGAAGGTTGTGATCCTGGGTCTGCTGGGGGGAAAAAAGTGTCACCAACGGATGGATTGGAAGGTTTCCATGAGAACATGTAACGGAGGAGAACCTGGCGGGACAATAGAAACTCGACAAACTCTTTACGGTGTGCTCATGCTCAGACCATCTCTACAGGCTCTACAAACGCATCCTCAGCGACTTCTCTCCTCACCTTTGCTTGAACCTTGCAGGTGAATTGGACATCGGTGTTTTTTTTGCACATAGTGCTCACCGCAGGCATCAGGACAGGGTCTGCGTGGAGTAGATCGGACTTAGAGGTGTGCTCGTTATGCATTGTAAAAACACACGAATCATCTCTATGACGACATGATGTTTGCTGATTAGGATTTAGCCGCCTCTGATGCATCACAACTCACTTGAAGACAACAATAATACAAAATAAGTTACTTATATTTCATGTGCACTAATATTTAGTTGTAACCTACCCATTACACATAAAAGTTTGGCTTTAAAAGTCCCTTTTTTCTTTCCATTTGTATCAAGAACTTCGAGGATGTAACTCCCAGCGTTGCTCTTGATCACATTTGTCAGCGTCAGGGATCCGTTTTCAGAAATGAGCGTCGTATCCCCTTTGAGAAATATGCCATTTCTTCGATCTAAGATATTTATGCCGTTGTGCATCCATCTCAGTCTGTCTGACTCGTCCACTGCGGAGAGCATCGGCACCGTGAAGTTCCCGCCCGTTGCAGCGAGATCGCAGTTTTCCTTAGAATCTTTGGAACACAAAGAAAGCGGAAGAAACAGAGAATCAGACGGTGAATTCAGCAAGTTCATGACAACTGATTGGCAGAATGCTGTGATATTAGTTCAGTTGTTCCCATAACCAATACAAGACTGTTCTTTTCAGATGAACCCACATCCTGAGTGCGTGGCGCCACTGCCAACCAACAACATCCCATTTATTGACAAATCAGCTGACGTTTCAAGTCAATTAGAATAAAGTTCTTTATGTATGTTAGATGCTGATTATTGCTCCTTTGGATTTATACTTATTTATTTAGTTTTTCAGTCATGTATTTAGGACTAATTCCATTTTTCACAGGTGTCAAAACAATTGGCCACATCACACTCTTGTGTGTGCGCACCCTCCAACGCTGTGCGTACGGGAAATCTGAAAGCGAGCAAAAGCATATGAAATGAAACTCTGCAGCCGCCCTGCACCGATCGCTTCACCTCGTCTCAAAGTCTGCAGAGTGCACTGAAGATGGACGATGTGTGTGTGTGTGTGTTGTGTCCTGACGCTCCCATATGTGTCCAAACTTTATTTCTATGTTAAAGATGAAGATCAGACTAGAGTTTGGCTACAATTCTGAAGAATTGATATTAAGGTCATATGACAGGAAATGAATGGTTACATGAGTCACCATGTGTTGAGGAAACATGTCAATGTGTTCCCATATGACTAAAGAACATCTGGTGGTTTCTTTGGATCACACATTTGAGTCACTAGTCAAGAATGTCTTCATTTCAGTTGAATTGGATTGTATGAGGATTCTTTGAAGCACTGTTAAAACATGACGGACGCAAAATCCACCTTAAGACATTCCTCTTCAAGATAACAGCCTGATGGCCTTTAACGATTAGATCTCACACACTGCTTCAATGTAACACGACTTTAAAGCCTCCTCATCTGGGGATGAAGGGATTCTGCACCTCTTAGTCAGTTTCTTGGACTCGTTCCTCTCAGTTTTGAACCATCGGGGTCAGTATTTATCGTCTGGAGATAGAGATGAGAACAATCTGATCTCTGGATAATGATCTCAAACCATCTGTTCTCAGGTAACGGTTCTTGACGGTTTAATGAACAACTCCAGGAAGCAACAGGAGGACGTGTGCAGGTTTCACGTGACACCACATCTTCATCTTTGACATTTAAGAAACGAGAGGCAATAAAATCAAATACATGACATTACGATAGCTTTTCAAAATATAGAAATGACTTTAAAGTGTCATTGATCGACTCCAGCAGCTCTTAATTACTGAACGTAATAACGTCGTTTTCCATCATAACTCTCTCAAACGTGGCTGTTTTGTGCTCTCGTACGACATTTACTGGTTAATCTTATCCTCACCAGTAAAAATCACATTTGATTGTTTTACAATCTATTCTGTTATATGTTGAAATCACTTTTCTGTATTGTGCGACTGCTGCGTCTGTAGATCACTTCTCCCTTTGCTTCGCGTCGCTTCCTGTTCGTCCCCTGTAACCTCATGTCAGACCGACGTTACCACATCTGCTCGATGGTTTATCTGTCTCTGACTTGTCTGAGTTCAGTGGATGGACGCACACGTGTCCATGTGAACGCAATCGTTTCATGTCATAGATGTTACAGACCCTCAGCAGGAGTCGAACCCTCGACCCGGCCCAAACCAGCGACTCTAGTCGCTAGTTTTGTGCCGCGGCGATAAATTAACTTCTTAATTTACTGATTTAGAAAACAGTCTTTAATATGGAACTAATATATTTAGTTTTAAAGCATTTCTGTTGATAAAATCGTCAAATGTAAAGGATTAGTCCAGTGTTACCGGATGTTTTAGACCATTTATTGTATATTTCGCATCAACGGAAATCAGTTTCTTAATATTTTTAATCTGTGAACATATACGAAATGCTTTTTTTATTAAAATGTGAATTAAAAAGTAATTGTTAGAGTTTACATTACAATAGCTTAAAAGTTATTTTACAGTTTCAGCATTTTAGACAACTACAGATCATTCAGCAACAATGTGAATTAAATACTGGAATAAATATAAATGTTTCAAATAAATATAAATGTTTGGTTTGGAAAAGAATTGTCATTAATACATTTTTGTTTGTTGAAAACATGTTAAGGAGCCTCACTCAACTCAGATTCTAGTGAAAGAGTAGAAAAGTTGTCCCGAGAGCTCAAACAGGATTTATTTTCTTTGAAAAAAATGTTTTGCTTTTAAAAATCTTGTGAAAATAAATGTTAAGACTCAGAGCGGTGACAGGAAGTGCGTTTGAACTCCGATACTAAAAGGAGGTCTCATGAAATGTATTACTGCTTTAATCCTTAAAATGCTCCCATTGTAACGTCTCCCCCCTGAACGAGGAGTGTGTGTGTGGGGGTTCATTGTGCCGTACCTGTGGAGGAGATGGCGGAGCAGCAGAGCAGGAGCAGAGAGATGGTGGAGACAGCAGCCATCTTCATCACCATCCTCATCGTACAGAAAAAAAAGAACAGCCGCTTTCCATTATCAAGGTTATTTCCTGTCACAGCAGCTACATCGCCTCCTTTTGTGTGTGTGTGTGTGTGTGTGTGTGTGTGTGTTGGCGTACCTCTATATATATATGTGTGTGTGTGTGTTTATGGTTTCTAAAGGAAGTGATCCAAGGGGCCCGATCTACTTTCATTGTCTTAGAACAAAGAGAGCAAAAGATGTCATATTTAGAGAGCTTTACTGCGTCAGTGACTAAAAATATAACCGTGCCCTCCAGTTAAAGAGCGTCGCCTAATCTCGACACAATCACCAAAAAATAAAAAAGCACAAATTGGCATCAGTTGGAAACCACTTCCTCTCGTATTGTCAAAGTTTGGGGTTCGAAGTTAAAGTGACTGCATTTGTTTTCTCATCACTTCCGTTTCTTGTCATTTCTGAAAGCTTTAGAAAAAAAAAAAAAAGTTTTTGTCATTTAGAATCAGAAAGAATTAAAACTTCTTTGACAAGTTGGGTCAGTTTTAATCTCAGAAGAACTAATTCGCTGTTTATTTTGGCTTGAAATAAAAGTTGCATCATCATCATCATCAACGGCAAACACTCTGTGAATCGTCCCGAAATTAGCTGATAAAAGTTTTTAATGTCTTTGATTCATTCACGACAAAACTGCTGCACATGCACCTAACAGTACAACGCTAGTCAATCTGTACCGTAGGATGCACAAAAACAGATTAGTACTTACGTTTTGGAAGTGAGAAAGGCCTGCCTGGTGAAATAAAAGACTATAAACTGGGAAGTGAGATTCCTCTGTCGTGATTTACTGCTGTAGCTTCAGTTCACACACGCAGGAACAAATGAACTCACGAGGCTCCGATTGTTGAGGCCTCGCTTCCTCCTGCAGCTTTATTCTTCTTTTGGTTTTGGATTCGGACCTTGAGCTTGTTCCTGCTTGACCTGTGGGTGTGTGAGTTTGTATACATGCTCATATATATATATATATATATATATATATAAAGTTCCACATGACGGTGCGAGGCGAGGATGCTTCATTTGTTAAACGCCCGTTGCCTCGACCCCTCTCGAGGAGGAATCTAATTATTTTGTGTGGACCACACATGACACTCGAGATGAGCACATTGAACCAGATTAGAGCCCTTCAACCTTTATAGCCGCAACATTTCCTCTGCTATTTAAAGGAACTGCCTTGAAAAAAAAGGGGGTTTTCTGTGCTTATCAATGCGTTAAAATAGTGTTTTATTAACGCTATGCATCAAACAGAAGCATTTTGAATCCAGACTCGAGTCTGACTCTCCTGCTGTGTTCCTGCTCTGCTACACTTTTCTCAATTAGACGAACAGTGACGCTCTTTTGGCCACAGGGTGGCGCCATCATGCTCCATGTGTGTGTCTATTTAACCTGTTAGTCACTATAGTTTGTGGGTTTTTCCAGTCCTGTTTTTTGGCACCATGGGGGGTTTCCTGTAGTCTATATTTATTTTTGTTAGACAAAATTTGCATGTTAAACGAGGAGGATCTTCCTGAATATGAAGGAATTCCAGAACATGACTTTAAGATCAGAGCTACGTAATTCTTCTTCTTTAGCTTCTACATGAGTTCGGACTAAAGCAGAGGCATGAAGGTTTAGATGGAAGCAGCTTCTGGTTTCCTTTGGTTCCTTCATCCGTGCTTCATCTGGACAGACATTAAAAAGGGGGGGGACACAGGTAGTCCTGAGTCCAGATCAGACGTTGTGGTGGAGGGAGTCAGGCGGTCTGCAGATGACCCTCTTCTGTTAAATGGGCCTTTATAAATAGAGCAGTTATTTTTCCACTGCTCTCATCCAACTCGCCCCGTGTATCAAAGACACCTCAGCATCCAATCACAGTCCTCCGCGTTAACCTCGACGACCAATCGGACGACTTCCTCATCGCATCAGAATGCCCTCAATAACCGAAGCCCATCAGATATTTGAAGGAGACAAAGTGATGTGATGAGGGAACTTTCAAATATAGTTACGTTACAGTTTATTAAGTAAATAAAGACATTTAGAATCAGAGGAAAGAGACACTTTCACTGTCTGCTCTCTTCGGCCTTTCTATCTTATAGCGAACATTAAAGTACTAAAAAGCTCTCCGTATGAATTAATTAAATCTGATTTAGTCGCTGTTGATGACCTTCACCACTGCCTGCTGTACTCTCCTTTGTGAATCTGTCTATAGCCTCGATGTGACGACACAATATTGATGACACAATGGAAAGAATGCCGACTGTGCTCTAACGACGGCCAGCGATAACAACATTTAGTTATGCATTTAGTGTCTACCACGTACCTCCTGTAAGCCTCTCTGGAACAATGCCACTGTTCACTCACACGCGGTTATTATCGTTTGTCCAGTACAGGTTATGAAAAGCAATTTGCATTATTACAAATGTCAAATTTTGAGGTTTTTCTTCACTTTTAGAAAGCTTGTATTCAGAGTTTTCAGTGTTTGTTGTTGTTGACGGGGACGTTTCTCATCACAACTTAAAGATGTATTTTTTCGCACCAGAGTATTTTGTACAAACCCCAAATTGACACCCAGTATCTCTGATCCAGGCCCCAGTAGATTTGGGTTTCTATTTTCAGAGGAATGAAAAGTGTGTCCAAAAATCCATGTGCACTGGATTTATGTTATTCTTAGACGCCGGGTGTCCAGAGGCATTCCGTATCTGAGCGATTGTTGCCGGGTATTTTTGGGGAACGCCGTCGTTTGGAGGCGCTTTGACGTTGGGGGGGGTTATTTCGAGGAGGCCCGGCTGCATTTCGTTTTATGTGGCTTTATTGGAGGCGTATGACTACACATGCCTGGATTAGAGTTTTACAACAGTAGCCCGCTGTGGTTACGTTCAGCTATTGTGGTCCATAAGTAGGAGGGGTTAGCATCACGGGGAGGCAAGCTATTGTGGATTTGTTGCGTTTCATATTTGGTGGGTCGGGTGCGTTTGATTTATGTTAGCTGGACAGATGAGGCGTGCTGGCTTTGTGGAGTATTTCAGGAGATGTTAAAGGCGGATGCCTCAGTGCTCCATGTCTTGATATTAGATCAGAATGACTGGTTTAAAGGGGGTTCTGTTGGTGGACTTAGACTTGTGTTATTTTATATTGGGAGCACATGGCAGCAGACTTCCTTTCGGTTCTTTTGTGGGACTTTTGCTCCCTGAGGAGGAAACTCTTTATCACTTCCTGAGCAGCTTCCCAGCAGCATGTCTTGCTCGAGGACACGTCAGCAGGCTGGATGCAGAGAGTTTATGGGATTAAGTCTGAATGTCTCCGGGATGTAAACATTCGACTTCTCCAACCACCGTGCGAGCTCGCACTCTGACAAAAAAGTCTCTATTTAAGGCTTCAGCCGAGATAAAGAGCCACTTATGAAATATGAAACGAGGGTGGAGGAAAAATCCCGTCTCAAATCATCCAGAACTTTAGAATCTAAAACCGATTTCAGATCAATATTTCTGGCTGCAAAACAGGTTTTAGAGTCGCCCTGAGGACCTACACGCTAATACTTGACTATGAATGTCATTTATAGGAGGTAACACCTTTATGTTACCACAGAACTCATCCATAGAACTCATTAAAAACAGATTATGGTGCACATGTTCAGCGCATTAGTGTTTCCTAACTCTTAATTATCCGTTTCAACGAAGCTAAACCAGAGCTCGGTGTGTCATTTACAGATGTTAAGGTATAAACTGTACATCGTACTGTGTTTTTTCTTCACATCTAGCCCCCTGGGACTGGAAAGGCTCTACACCGTGTATAATAAAACCAGTCCTACGCTGCCTTAAGGAACCTTTAACCCACCAGAGTCTCTAAATTAGATTTCTCTCAATTGAATCTTTGTGAAATTCTATTCGCAAACACTTTAACGTTGTTAGAGGGAGTTTCGGAGGAGCATTGCTTTTGGGGTTGTGCTTCAAAAAGCCCATACCAGATAAACCCTGCTCTTAGCCCGAGGCCTCTGGGGAGAAGCTAGTTCAGGGCTTCTCCACATAGCTGGCTATATCTGGAGAACAGAGCGAGAGGGAGAAAGGGAAGGAGAGAATGTGCGTGAAGCTGCCAACAGCAGCAGTAAGTCCTCCAGAGTAAACACAGCTGATGGGGTAAACCCCTCCTCACCCCTAAAGTGCCCTTTCTCTCCCTCTCTCTCTCTCTCTCTCTCTCTCTCTCGTCTATCTACGAGCTACAAGCAATATACGACGATTACATCAACAAAAACGACAAAGAGGGATCTAAAAAGCATAACGAACGCCGGTGTCATCGGCTCTCATGCAGTCCAATTAGAATGTAACACTAGTGTCAGTTGGAGGATGAAAGGAGAGGAGGGGAGCTTAGGACCTTTGTAAGTGAATATATCCTCAACACTTCCTTCTGTCGAGTCTCAGCCGACACGTAGAGCCAAACATTCCCAGTGTGTTCACAATATACAGCGGAGTAATGTGTGGCCAACTGTCTGTGGCCCGAGGCGGCGTGGTTTAGTTCCTTACGTGCACACTTTGTGTGTCCTAATTCTAAAGTTCATCCCCGACAGGACAGATCAGGGCTCCTGTAAGCACCAGATTATCTTCCTCTGAGCACACTTGACTTAAACATGGCGACTCTAAAGGAGG